>OY812999.1:55326009-55821009 GCA_963681545.1 Germaria angustata | reverse complement strand
ATACTAATTTTAATTGAATACACTTCTATATACAACTTTAAATGATTTAATGTTATACGCAAGTATGTGTAATATTAGATGTAACTTTATAAGAAGCAATGAGGTGCCAAATGAATTATTGCCACTTTCAGCGAAAGTCCCCCGCAACTTTCCAACGGTCATTGCAAAGGCCAATTTTAGTGTAACTTTAACCTCTTGCATGTAAATGACAAATTCTTTAGGATAATTAGTGCTCGGTGATCAACACGTTCCGCTAAGAATATACACCTAAATATTCCGTCCCTCATCTTGGATACGGATGAATAAGGAGAAAATACGCTTAAAAACTAAATTAAAGCTGGAAATAATGATAATAAAGAAGAAGAATAACTGCATATTCATCTAAGTGCAAACGAAATAGTAATAGTTGGAATGCACGTAATTTGAGAAATTTCAAAAAATTCACGTTTTCTATTGATCAGACATCGTATAATATTTGTTTTGCCATTGTGAAAAAGTCGTAGTTGATAAAATTTTTGTTTGTTAGGATATATTGTATTTGATGATGTTGCAGTTGGTCTTCATGTCATTTGATACGTCGTATCAACTCCAAATTTTGTCTTGTTATAAAAATGAATAGAGTCCGGTAACATTTTTTTATTATTATTTTTTTTTAATAAATTTTCACGAAGCATTTTATCCTTCCTTTATTTGGCTGCTTTGGGTTTTATTTCCTCTAATAGTTCCAACTAGTGTTAATATCGTCACGAGTGAAAAAATTAGTGGTCGTGATATTCATTCTACAGTTTGAATATCGATCGACAAGTTTCAGAACAACGTGTACACTATAAAGTATTGACGATGGTTGTTGTTCATCTTTTCCCAAGTAATGAAAACCATTCAAAACGTAGTTCCTATTAACATCTGATGGAAGAGAGAATATGATGCCAAATCTGTTGGGTTTATTAGGCATATACTATATAAACTTGCACCTGGCTTTTGTCGAAAATAATTGCTAGTCAACTGTTATATTTTGGCCTGGTTGATAGCAAGTATGACTATTTTCAATGAGCTTGTCCCATATTTCTGAAACCAAAGCAAATTTGTTTGCTTGGAGGCATCTACTTCTTTCGTCGAAACGAAAAAATCATAAGATTTGCCTAAACTTATCTCTGGGCATAGCATTTGTAAAAATGCGGAACCCCACTTTAATAAATGCACGTAAACGCCTTCTTCTGTGCAATTTTTTATATGTTTTATAACATATATATATATATATATATATATATATATATATATATATATATATATATATATATATATATATATATATATATAAAACATATATATATATATATATATATATATATATATATATATATAACATATATATATATATAACATATATATATATATATATATATATATATATATATAACATATATATATAACATATATATATATATATATATATATATATATATATATATATAAATAACATATATATATAACATATATATATATCATATATATATATATATATATATATATATATATATATATATATATATATAACATATACATATATATATATATATATATATATATATATATATATATATACATATATATATATATATATATATATATATATATATATATATATATATATATATATATATATATATATATATACATATATATATATATTTATATATATATATATATATATATATATATATATATATACATATATATATATTTATATATATATATATATATATATATATATATATATATATATATATGTATATATATATATATATATATATATATATATATATATATATATATATATATATATATATATAGTGCACCGTCTTGAATCATCATATGCTACATCAGAATAAGTGGTGGAGAAAAAATCAACAAAAAGATTACTTATTGTCGGATCATCATCCGATTCATACTCCTTATATTTCATGAGAGAAGGAAAAGATATTGAACGTCTTTTAGAGTTGACAAAAGTATAGAATGACTTTGGATTAGATTTCAAATTATTTCGAATTTTATTTAGATATTGTGTGTAACAAAACTGATTTAACAAGTTGTAATGAGCACGAATTGCAGAGTAATTAGTATAGTCAATACGTGATCCAGATAATTTATATTTTTTGTAAAGTTTATTCTTTTTATTCTTAATTGTTGATAGATATTTTGAATTCCATGGAGGACCCGCAGAATTCACAACCTCGATTTTGGGAATACACTGTTCTATAAACCCATACACTTTATTGTAAAATATCTCGACTATAGTGTCAATATCCATTGGAGTACTAATCTCACTAAAGCCCAAGAGATTATGCCAGTTAGTATTAATCAAAAGCTGGTTCAACAGGTTGTAATTGGTTTACTGAAAACAAAATTTCTTTTCCTTTTTTTTAAATTTTGACACAGCAGAGTTTAAATGCGTATAAAGGTTAATTTCAATTGAAGGATGATGAGAGTCTTCAGGTCGGGAAATTGGTTCGCAACGAGTAACAGTGATATCAGTATATTCATTGGCAAAAACTAAATCCAATATTTTAAGATTATCGTTTAAAGTACCATTCAATTGATAAAGATTTATATCCAAGAGATCATTTATAAACTCACTATAATAAATTTTTGTGGTTGGCATTATCGGACCATCATTACGTGCAAAGTTCCATACCATCATTACGTGCAAAGTTCCATACTACATTTGGCATATTAAAATCTCCCATAGTTATGATAGTATCATTTTGAGAAACAGAGCTTGCTATATTTTTAATGGCATCGGCATGTTTCCGGTATAAAATTTCAGGTGAAGACGGAGGTATATATGAACATGTAATCAAGATTTGTTTTTGTTTCAATTTAACAATAACACCAATGAATTCAATATCCAAAGCACATTCATCAAAAAAGGCCTGAGATGCCAGACGGATGGAAACCGCAATCAAAACACCTCCTCCTCTAATATTACCACCACGATCACGTCTATAGATCTGATAATTATCACAGAATATTTTCGTATTTAAAACATTTTCAACAAGCCAGGTTTCAGTAAGAACGATGATATTATAGTTACAGGCAAAACTATTGTTAACTAATGAGGACAATTTTGAATTAATTCCACGAGCGTTTTGATATATTATAAAGACAGATTCAGTATAACTATTTAGTTTTTTTGAATAACTGACCGTTCCACCGGAAGATTTATAGTACTTCTTTGTTTCTCTCTATAAACATATTCACGCACAACTGTGTTCTCAGGCCAAAAATTAGGATTATTTATACAATTAAACATTTCTTCAGTTACAGTAATTTTAAAACTCGCTATAAATCTTTGTTGAGAATATGCAAATTTATACACTGCAACGTTACAGTTTAACTGAGTTTTAGATTTAATATAAAATTCGACATCTTCCACAGTAGTTTCGGGAGCTAAGCGAGAAACAAACACAGTTTTATTTTTATTTGGAGGAATAGCTCTTAATGGTTTTGGTGCAATTTGAGATGTTTTTATGACTTGGTTCGAGGAATTTGAAGTTGAAGCTATGGTTGGTGAGGGATTTAAATTGACTGAAACAGAGCTATTGAGATTATGTAAATTTGCTCAATTAGGAGGTATAGGTGATGGCAAGGTAGATGTCATAGTATTAGTAGAAGAGGCAGAAAAATCAGATGATAGTTCAGATGAATTTACAGGGCCATTTTCGGATATCACCGGACGAACAAATGATGGGGTAGAATGTTTGGATGAAGATTCTGTTAACAATTTATTGGGTACAGCAGTAGCATTAATTTGAGTTGCAGCAGGTGAAGATGGCTTATTTTTTCTTGGACAGCAAGGACTTTTCTCAAGAAGTTCTTTATATTTCGTAAATTTATTAAAAAGGTTATTAAAATCGTTAATCATATCGTTGAACTGCGCGCGAGTGTTTCTAAAAAATGAATAAAATTCAATATCAAAAGCCAAACATTTTTTGCAGCACCAGCGAAGACCGTTTTCATCACGCAGATTGTCGGCAGTTCGAGGCGCCAAATCAACACATTTGGCATGGTAGACAGCATCACACACCCAGCAAGAAACCATCGGGTCATCTGATTTATTACGGCATTTCGGCTTACAACAAGACATTGTTATTTGTTTAGTTTTAATTATTATTTTTAATTAATAAATGTTTTTATGTTCAGCACTCGGTCAAAGAGGATTAGGTGTAGAATGTAAAATCAAAAGGAAGAGAACTTAAGTGTATTAATTCTCACAAATTCTTTAAACTGAGAAAACAAATACGAATGTTATTTTTGTTATCGTATTGATATTTTAAAATAAAATGCAGATATATGTAGTTGCTATTGCAGTTGAGTCAAAAAGATTTGTGGTATATTTTCTCTCGCGAAAACAAGAAAAAAAAGTGAAGAACAAACACTTCAGTGATTTAAAATATTATTGTTGTTGATTGTTTGTTAAGTTTTTATATAATTGTATGTATGGCAATAATAATGTATGTGATATGTAGAAATTTAATAAATTCTTTTTATTTATTCTTTAATTTCAAAGAACAAGTTAAATCGAAAACTTCAAACACCCGCAAAACGTAATTATAAAAAACCGAGTTTATTTTATTTATAATATGTACAAGTAGAGCTGTGCCAAATCGTTCGTTTTAGTGACCGCTCCTTTTCGTTCAATGATTAAAAAAGATCCGTTCGTTCATCTTCGTTCAATCGGTCATTTCTTAAATGTTCCAGTTGGAACCAAGGAACGAACGATTGAATTGAACGAAAAGTACATATACTTAGCAAATCAAAATAAAATGTAAACAATTTCAGACTGTGTCTTTTAATTAAATGACATCTAATTCTTATTTTCATTTTATATAAAAAATTAATTCAAGAATGTGTCAATGTTTTTATATTTACATATTTTTAAGCGCTCGGGCTGGGCAATGAGTTCGTCATTCATTGAGGGTTTAATTTCCATTGATCTTTTGTTACCATGAAGCTGATCGGAATAGAAATATTAGCCTACGAATTTAGGGCACAAAAAAGATATTAAAAAAAACAAAATTTTTTTTACAAAAAAATTTTTATTTATCAAATACTAGGAAAAATTTACATACATACATATTTACATATCATTTAAGCCTGAAAAAATGTACTCAACAACCATGAAAAGACGTAAAAATACAGCTCTAAACATGACAGAAGCAAAGAACACGAACGACAAGACTTCTGAGAACGAACGAACGAACGACAAAGTGATAAGAAAAAGAGCGGATCATTTCGTTCAGTTGAGAGATTCGTTCAATTTGATCCGTTCGTTCGTGACCGACACAGGTCTATGTACAAGTAAAAGTTATGAAAAGTTATGAAAAGATACGTAGATTATCTTGTCAGTGTATTCTCATTCATAATAGATAACTATATTATAAAACATATAAAAAATCGCACAGAAGAAGGCATTTACGTGCATTTATTAAAGTGGGGTTCCGCATTTTTAGAAGTGCTATGCCCAGAGATAAGTTTAGGCAAATCTTATGATTTTTTCGTTTCGACGAAAGAAGTAGATGCCTCCAAGCAAACAAATTTGCTTTGGTTTCAGAAATATGGGACAAGCTCATTGAAAATAGTCATACTTGCTATCAACCAGGCCAAAATATAACAGTTGACTAGCAATTATTTTCGACAAAAGCCAGGTGCAAGTTTATACAGTATATGCCTAATAAACCCAACAGATTTGGCATCATATTCTCTCTTCCATCAGATGTTAATAGGAACTACGTTTTGAATGGTTTTCATTACTTGGGGAAAGATGAACAACAACCATCGTCAATACTTTATAGTGTACACGTTGTTCTGAAACTTGTCGATCGATATTCAAACTGTAGAATGAATATCACGACCACTAATTTTTTCACTCGTGACGATATTAACACTAGTTGGAACTATTAGAGGAAATAAAACCCAAAGCAGCCAAATAAAGGAAGGATAAAATGCTTCGTGAAAATTTATTAAAAAATAATAATAATAAAAAAATGTTACCGGACTCTATTCATTTTTATAACAAGACAAAATTTGGAGTTGATACGACGTATCAAATGACATGAAGACCAACTGCAACATCATCAAATACAATATATCCTAACAAACAAAAATTTTATCAACTACGACTTTTTCACAATGGCAAAACAAATATTATACGATGTCTGATCAATAGAAAACGTGAATTTTTTGAAATTTCTCAAATTACGTGCATTCCAACTATTACTATTTCGTTTGCACTTAGATGAATATGCAGTTATTCTTCTTCTTTATTATCATTATTTCCAGCTTTAATTTAGTTTTTAAGCGTATTTTCTCCTTATTCATCCGTATCCAAGATGAGGGACGGAATATTTAGGTGTATATTCTTAGCGGAACGTGTTGATCACCGAGCACTAATTATCCTAAAGAATTTGTCATTTACATGCAAGAGGTTAAAGTTACACTAAAATTGGCCTTTGCAATGACCGTTGGAAAGTTGCGGGGGACTTTCGCTGAAAGTGGCAATAATTCATTTGGCACCTAATTGCTTCTTATAAAGTTACATCTAATATTACACATACTTGCGTATAACATTAAATCATTTAAAGTTGTATATAGAAGTGTATTCAATTAAAATTAGTATCTCGTACGCATATTAATTTTAATTGACTGTTCAATAGAATAGGTGAATTTTTAAATTTCTCAGGCTACGTGCATTCGTTTAGGGATTTTTTTCTTTTTATGTTTTCACACTTGTCGAACATATGTTGTTAGATTAGTTTGTGTGTGTATTTTAGTTTGTTTGTGAGAGGCATAACAGTTAGACATGTTTTGCTTGTTCGGCGATTCTGTCCTTTCATGGGTCTAATCAATTTTGGGAACAGGAAAAAGTCGCAGGGGGTCATATCAGGGGAATACGGTGGCTGAGGCATATATATATATATATATATATATATATATATATATATATATATATATATATATATATGTATATATATATATATATATATATATATATGTATATATATATATATGTATATATATATATATATATATATATATATATATATATATATATATATATACATATATATTTATTTATTTATTTATTTATGTATATATATACTATATACAAGACTCGAACTTCGAGTCTTGTTGAACCTTCGTAGTGAACAGACGTGGTAGCGGAGTTTTTTTTTACATACTAAACAAACAAAAATACAAACAAAAAAAATATTCGTAATAAGTACTGATTCGTAATAAGTACAGTTTTTGTTAAATTTGCATTAATAATATTTTTAGTATAAACTGAAACAACAAAAACAAACAAAAAACCACAAACAAAGTGACTGAGGAATACTCTGTATGAGTACCTCAAAAACAAAAAATTGTGAAGTGAGTTCTAACGGCAGAAATGCCTATTTTACTGTGAGTACTGCAGCTCTTAATGCAAACAATAAAAATAAAAAATTTGATGATAGTCTTTTTCTAACGGCAAAGCCAATTTTACGCGAGCGATCCACTTCGCTTACTCCGATGCCAAGTGGTGATACGGTAACATTACCGCTGCCTAGTACTTCTCTATTTAAATCAGCGCCATTATCCGCTCCGGGCTCGTGTTCATCACTTAACCCAGTTATCACTATAGACAATAATATTGAGAAACCTAACACTTATTAAGAAGTTAATCTCGGTCATTGGTGAAAAGGCATTTCACATTGTTCCAATAAAACGTGGTAACATTGATGAAACTAAAATTCAAATATATGAAGAAAAGGATTTCCGCAAAATGGTTAATTAATTAGAAAAAAATAAAACAAGTTTTTACACATTTCAGCTTAAGAGCGCTAAAGGCTTACAGGTCGTTTTGAAGGGGATAGATTCTTACGTTGTCCCTGCTGAAATAAAAGATGCTCTCACCCTCCAAGGATTCAAGGTAAAAAATGTATCCAACATAATAAACAGGGAGAAGATCCCCAACCTTTATTTCGCGTTGAACTTGAGCCAAATGATATATTATTGAAGAAAAATGAGACCCATCCCATTTATAATTTGAAATATCTGTTATACCGGAAAATCACAGTTGAAGAACCACACAAGCGTTCAGGACCCGTACAATGCCATAATTGTCAAGAATATGGCCATACAAAAACGTATTGTAAATTACCTACTGTTTGTGTTGTGTGTGGTGAATTACACAACACTGCTATTTGCAATAAGGAAAAAAAGTGCAGTAATTGTGGAGGTAATCACACCGCTAACTACAGAGGATGTCCTGTATACTCTTTCGTAAAACAGGCTATGAGTCAAAAGCCTAAAGTAACCCCAGCTCAAACAGGAAATACGTACTCCGCTGCTTATCCTCCTATGGCCCAACCAATCTCTACACATGTATCGTATGCTGACGCTGTGAAGATCAACTCTATTCCCGTTCAAAAAGTGTCACCACCAAACAACACAACAAATGCAAATGCAAGCTTTAATTTTAATCGCCTTAAAGCTACTATTGATAACCTGGTGCAAACTATAAACAACTTTACAACTAATATGACTAGCATGATGCAAGAAATGCTGCGAATGCAGAACACACTGCTTCTAGCATTAGTTAACAAACCATGAACACGTTAAAGTTATGTTTCTGGAACGCAAACGGCATTCGCCAACATAGAAACGAACTAGAGCACTTCCTCACGGTGAAGAATATTGATGTAATGTTGGTATCTGAGACTCATTTGACTTCGAGAAGCCTTTTTAAAATTAGTGGCTATACCTTATATGATACAAAGGACCCGACAGGAAGAGCATGCGGAGGATCAGCAGTTCTAATAAAGTCAAGACTCAAGCACTATATTCTTGAGAACATTTGTGCAGACCATCTACAAGCAACGAATATTTGCATCGAAAATTTTTGTTCAAATCTCGTGATATCATCCATTTACTCCCCTCCCAGATTTTCAATCACTGAGGATCAATACGAGGATTTTTATAAAACTCTTGGCCCTTGTTTCATAGCAGCTGGCGACTACAATGCAAAACATACGTTCTGGGGATCGCGTCTTATTACACCTAGAGGTCGAGCGTTGTACAACACAATTTCAAAAATGGGCTTGGACGTCATTTCGATCGGGGAGCCCACTTACTGGCCTACTGACATACAAAAAATTCCAGATGTTATAGATTTTGGCGTCGTGAAAAATATCTCTAGGGATTTAATTCATGTTGAAGCTTCTCATGATCTCTCCTCCGATCACTCGCCAACGATCGTTACAATTTGTAGCCCACTAAGAAGTGACTTACCTCACCCCTATGTGAAGATGATAAGTCATGTTAATTGGCTGGGGTTCAAAAAATATCTCAGTAGTCATTGTTCGGAAAACATCAAGCTTAGAACTTCCGATGATGTTGAATTTAACATTGCCAATCTTACTGAAAATATTAAACAGGCTGCTAAACATGCCACTACTTCCTATCCGCAGACTGGGTTTAATAGAATTTATTCTGCGGATATTGCACGTCTCGTATGTGAAAAAAGAAGAGCTAGAAGGGAATGGCAACAGCACAGATCACTCAACTTAAAATTAGACTTAGAGAATGCACTAAACGACTCCAAGAGTTGCTTGCATCTGAAAAATCTGCTTCTCTTAAGAACTATCTGGAAGGTCTCGATGTTACAGCAGCATCTAATTACTCCTTGTGGCGCGCTGCTAAAAAACTTAAAACACCATAAAGTTTAAGATGCGTGATGTACAAAAACTAATTGCTGAAACCAATCCAAAGAAGGCTCCGGGTACTGATGGAATAAGTAACAAGATGCTGATGAATTGCCTCGTATTGCTATTAGAATCCTGTTATTTATTTTTAATGGCATTTTACGACTGGAGTATTATCCTCACAAAATGATTCCAAAGGCGGGCAAAGATCTTACCAAGGCTGAGTCATATAGGCCAATAAGTTTACTGTCAACAATTTCAAAGCTCTTCGAAAAGCTTCTCATGACAAAATTGTCCCCAATTCTAACTGATAATGGGTGCATACCGGACCATCAATTTGGTTTTAGAAGTCAGCATAGCACCATTGAACAATGTCATAGATTGGTACATTTTATAAGAACATTTGAAGAAAAGAAGTATTGCTCTTCCCTCTTTATTGATGTTTCTCAGGCATTTGATAAAGTGTGGCACGAAGACCTTATTTTAAAATTGAAGACATATCTACCAATAAACATAGTAAATCTTTTAGAAAGTTACATTCTTGCCCGGAAGTTCACTGTTGTGGAAGGAGACTTCATGAGTGTGCCCGAAACTATCTCATCTGGGGTGCCACAGGGGAATATACTGGGGCCAGTTTTGTATTTGATTTATACCTGTGATATGCCTTTGAGCAGTAATATCCTCACTTCTACTTTTGCCGATGATACAGCCTGCCTTAGTATGCATGAAAACCCTCACGAGGCATCCCGATATCTTCAGGAACATATTAACCTGTTGGAGCTGTGGTTGAACTTATGGAGAATAAAAGTAAATGAACAAAAGTGTGTTCATGTCACATTTACCCTACGAAGAGACACTTGTTCCCCCATTCGAATCAACAATCAAGTTGTTCCTCAACATCCACAGGTGAAATACCTTGGTATACATCTTGACCGACGGCTTACATGGAAACACCACATTGACTCTAAGCTAACACAAATGAAGCTTAAATTAACCCAGATACACTGGCTGATTGGTAGAAATTCTACCCTCAGTCTAGATTGCAAACTTTTAATATACAAGTCGCTTTTGAAACCCATATGGTGTTACGGAATTCAGCTATGGGGCACTGCTTCAGCTTCCAATGTAGAGAGAATACAACGAATGCAAAACAAAATTTTAAGGTTTATAACATCGGCTCCATGGTACATGAAAAATTCAATTCGTGATTTAAAAATGCCACTTGTGACCGCTGAAATTGCAAAATATGCAGGCAAATATTTAACAAAACTCGAGTCCCATCCTAATCCCCTTGCTCGTAATATCTTGAACTTTACTGGTCACATCCGCTTAAAAAAGAGGGATACTACGGCCTTAATACGCCACACTTCAGATGGAATCTTTTGAATATTTTTGTGCTTAACAAATTTATGTATTATTAATTATTATCACTAAGTTTATGTCTAACACTGATTGGGCCTAATAATTATATTTATACTTCCGATTTGAATACTTATTGTTAGTTCAGTTTTTGAAGATACAATAAATAAATTTTACCATGAAAAAAATATACTATATAATATATATATATATATATATATATATATATATATATATATATATATATATATATATATATATATATATATATATATATATATATATATATGTATGTATGGATATATATATATATATATATATATATATATATATATATATATATATATATATATATATATATATATATATATATGTATGTATGGATATATATATATATATATATATATATATATATGTATGTATGGATATATATATATATATATATATATATATATATATATATATATATATATATATATATATATATATATATATATATATATATATATATGTATGTATGGATATATATATATATATATATATATATATATATATATATATATATATATATATATATATATATATATATATATATATATATATATGTATGTATGGATATATATATATATATATATATATATATATATATATATATATATATATATATATATATATATATATATATATATATATATATATATATATATATTTTATATATATATATATATATATATATATATATGTATATATATATATATATATATATATATATATATATATATATATATATATATTATATATATATATATATATATATATATATATATATATATATATATATATTATATATATATATATATATATATATATATATATATATATATATATATATATATATATATATATATATATATATATATATATATATATATATTATATATATATATATATATATATATATATATATATATATATATATATATATATATATATATATATATATATATTATATATATATATATATATATATATATATATATATATATATATTATATATATATATATATATATATATATATATACATATATATATATATATATATATATATATATATATATATATATATACATATATATATATATATATATATATATATTATATATATATATATACATATATATATATATATATATATATATATATATATATATATATATATATATTTATATATATATATATATATATATATATATATATATATATATATATATATATATATATATATATATATATAGATATATACATATATAATTATTCAAAATATAAAATGGTGGCAGCTCAAAATTGCATAAGGAATTTTTGAGAAGAGAAATCGAATTAAAATGAAATCGCTCTAAGAAAGATATTGTGGATGCATGCCGTCGATAAAAGGAAAACATTTACGATCACCGAATACAGCTCGGTCAATCAGGTGCTTTTTAGTAAAAAGTATAAATGTGTTTGACAAAATATATAATAAAGATTGTTAACCAAATCTTTTGTTATTGATTTTTTTAATTTTATTTTGTTTAAGATAAACCGTTCTCCTGTACAGTGATTACCTATACCTAGCAAAAAATATGGGCTGGAATGGTCACTAGGTCACTAAACTATTAAAAATATAAATATTAAGAATAATCGCTAAAATTAATCAAATGATGTTTAATATAAAAAAATATTGCGAAAATTATAAAAATAGCAAGTAAAATTCCGATTCAAAATACTGGACCAATAGCTTGAATTAAGTGTAAATTTATTTAAAGTCAGCTTAATGTAGCAACATTTCCGCTACTATTCTGCTACAAAGTACTTTGATGAATATTATAACAATAAATAAATTTTTTGTTTTGCTTCGAGGTAGTTGGGATCTCACGGGTTAGGTCAAAATTTAATCAAATCAACTAGCCTGTATGGTCACATTCATTTGAGAAGGATAATACTGAACATCGATAGATAGGAATAATAGACTATCTTATCCTTCAACTACAAATAGGGTTAGGTGACTCACAGAGTATTGACTATTAATTGCTAAAATTGTTTACCAAATATTTAACCGGAGAACATGAATACACATGGATTGTTTATATTAAATCGAAAATGCAATAAATTAATGTAACTGTAACATATTTTACTTACATATTTGTTCAGGAGGAATATCATCGACATACAATGGATGTTTACGTTTTTGTGCCATTTTTTCATGAGCCTTCATTATATTAAATGTATCATCTAAAATCGTAGATTTATTATCTGTCGAAGACTTCTCGGATTCCTTTTCAAGATTAATTTGATGACATAATTGATCTGTAAACACTTCACCTGGTTCACTCTTTATAATCTCTGTTGCATTTGTCTTTATCAAAGACATCTTCTTTGCCAATTCTGGTGAAGTTTTTATAAATTGTTTAATACTGTGCTGCATTAGACGTACATCTTCGTTTTTTATCCGATTGATGCGTACCAAAAGACGTGATTTGTTGCAACACGTAGATGATTTTATTATTATAGTTGACTTTTCCTTTGTAACTTGTTTTACAACCGGTGGAGCAGGGCTGTTAGAGCTACAATTTTCATTTAATATATTTTGTTGAGAATTGGACAATTCTCTCTGCATATCTAAAACGTTTTTAAATTCAGCTTGGACTACTGTACTTTTTGGATGTGGAATCTGTAAATTGGTCACTTTATCCTTTATATCATCAAGAAGTATGTTATCGTTAATTTGATTTTTACTTATTGAGAAGTTACTCATTTCCGAAATTTTATTAATATTGCTACCACAATCATTTGTTGATTGATCGGGTTGTGAATCGTGAACATTTTTATCTGTTTTACCTCCAAAAGAATCTAATTTTTTTTCTTGTTCTTCACTTAAGGAGCTGAAATAATAAAGAATATTGGGAATTCAAATCGGAACTTTAAATGTTTAAGCAAAAATTCAAAAAATTTAGGACACCTACAATATTTTCCCCATTGCAAATAAATGAAAGTTTAACAACAGATATTAACTCTTCCTGGATATGTATGTAAAAAACTTGTTACCTTATTTATTTATTTCACTAATGATTAACGTTTACATACGTGTATGGATTAACATGTTCGTGTATGACATCCTTTACAATAGTAATGAAATTGATTTAACCACTTATGGTCTAATGACACAATTCCTATATTTGAATATCAGGCATCCAGATAGCCCCTTAGTGTATTAAATACTTTTTATGTCTGTAAAATACATGATTTAACGCATTTTTTATTTATGCATATTGCAGGGGCTGTAACCTAATATTTTCCCAAAAAAAAAAAAAAAAAAAAAAATGAATCAAAATGTGAAATTATAACGAATTAGAATACATTAATTTTACGAAGAAAATTATTAAATTAAAAATTGAATGAATTCACGATAAATTAAACATTTTCGAATCAATCATTTTACAAGAGATATGTTTTGAATTAAAATTAGAATTAGGTCATCATACACCAAAAAAAAAAAATAAGACAAAAAAGAAAATTAAATTTGCATACGTTTGCTCGGTGAAAAAAATTTTGGAAGATTTTGATTCTCAAATAATACTTAATATTGAAATTTATTATTCGGGATATTCTCCCCAATTAATCGTTAAAACAATCAGAGCTTTAGCAAAATGCATTGTTTGTTGTGGCTTTAGCTCTTCATATACCGACATTTCATTGGTCGCTAAACAAATTCGTCAGTGAAGTTTAAGCAGTTTGAAAACATTCAACTTCGGATGCTTATGCCATACGAATGGTGTTGAAAGAAAAATAAAAAAAAGCATTCTAAACCTCGGAAAATTAGGAAAGATCCTACAGACGAATACCAGGCGAAAGTCAGGGAAATAATCAAAAAGGCAACCAAAATAATAACACCAAACATATCGTACTCGTTAACACTCATGAACCCATGCGCTCCATACATGATTGCTCTACCTAAAATACATAAGCCGAATACACCAATGAGACCCATAATTAATTACAAATCGGCCCCGAGCTACAAACTATCGAAATACCTAAAAACAATACTGAGACAACTTGGACCTAGAAAACAAACACACAATAGCCAACACCACGGAATTAGTTAATAGGCTACAGAGCGTGGATATAACAGAAAACACTAGGCTAGTCTCATTTGATATAAAAGACTTGTATCCATCAATTCCAACAACAGAGACAATAAACATTGTACATAAAACACTGCGCAACAAAACAAAAGACGTAGAGTTTTCAATGCAACTCGCAAATACGCTAAAAGCCACATTGGAGCAAAATTATTTCAAATTCAACAATAACATATATAGACAAACCAATGGACTAGGAATGGGTAATCCAACATCAGCAATCCTAATGGAAATATTTATGCAAAATTTAGAAGAGAAATATGTCGAGAACCTAAAAACCAATTTCGGGGTTACATTCTATGCGAGATACGTAGATGATATTATATGTATACTGGAAGGAAATAAAGAAGAACAAATTCTGGATCTACTGAACAAACAACACAAAAACAAAAAATTCACAATGGAAGTGGAAGAAGGCAATAGCATAAAATATCTAGACTTAACAATTCAGGCAAACAAGAGCTTAAATAGGATCGAATACGAAATATACAGGAAACCAACTGCTACAGACACAATAATACACAATTCATCAAACCATCCTCAACAACACAAAAAACGCGGCAATTAGACAATTAGTAACGAGACTTGAACGAATACCACTAACGCGGGAGGCATATAGAAAGGAGTTGAAAATAATCTATAGCATAGCGGAAAACAACGGGTATAGGAAAAAATTGGTAGACAAAATCAGAAGAGATATCAAAACAAGTGGGGAACGGAACAAAGAACAGGAGCAGGAGAAGAAAGCTTGGGCTACTTTAACATATATGGGCACATCAACATACAAACTTGCTAAATTTTTTAGAAAGCACAACATTAACACAGCATTCCGAACAAATAACAATTTGGGTAGAATACTCCAAGACAGCACAAACGAGACAGACTGCCTGGATAAACAAGGAGTATACAAATTAACTTGCATATGCCAACACAGTTACATCGGACAAACGGGACGAAAGATAAAAACCAGATTTCGGGAACATATGAGAGACTACAACAAAAAAATGAAAGAACCAGGAACAACACCAGAATCGAATTTTGCGAACCACATATTCAACAAAAAATGTACACCAGCGCATATTAGAAAAACGGTTAAACTGTTACACATACAGCATAAAGGACGGCGGTTGAACGTATTAGAAAACATGGAAATATACAAACAGAAAACTTTTGACGGGAGAATAATAAATGAACAAATAAACACTGCCTCGGACATAATATTTGAACCATTAAAATATTTTTACACAAAAGAGAACAATAATTTAACGGAACCGAACAATATAACAACAGATGTACAAGACAAAAGGCCAATCCAAAAACGCACAATCATAGATTACTACCTGCATACAGATAATACACCTATTAAATAATCGCCGCGCTATAAAGACAGGGAGCACAGACATGGTATATAGAAAAATGAGAGGAACAGGTAGCAGGTAGAGAGAGGGAGAGAATGAGAGACACATAGACATACAAGGACGAGAGAGAGAAACACAAAGGGGCAAAGAAAGAAAAAACGAACCATACAAAAGACAACGTACAGCGAGAAAAACGATTTAGTATTCGAGAACACTGAAGATGGCACAAAGCCGAAACCGGTCTGTTCATAAACCAAATTTGACGTGGGATGACGGAAAATCGTTCCAAATTCAAACAAACCCCGTCGGAAGAATATCACAAAAATCATTCTAAACCTACTATGATTATGTATTTTGTTATGATTCATATATTGAATTCTCATACTGCATTTGATTTATATAGCATGAACATCCGAGGTTGAATGTTTTCACACTGCTTAAACTTCACTGACGAATTTGTTTAGCGACCAGTACTTCTTCCCATACTTATATTCACATCTTTTCCAATGGCACCTTAGTAAGCTCCAGTACGCAATAAACGAATTGTTGCAGCTAATTGAATGACTGGCGATATTGTAGACCTTTTCAGAAATGGTTGTAATTTATCCAACACTAAAACAAATGCTTCTTTGTTTAGCCGGTAAAGACTATAAAACCTACATGCATACATACATACATATGTTTGTAAATCAATAATTATCAACCATACCACTATTAGTATGAATGTACTTACAATGCATTTGGATAAGAAAGGATCTGACGCGTCCCTTAGTGTGGAACGCAGCAATATTTCACAATTTTTTTTATTAGTTTTTCAAATGTATTTTTAAAATAACAATTATTTCTGTATTGTTTGTTTTCGATTATTTACTTTTCTCTTGTATACGAAGTAGCTGTTTATCAGAGATACCATATTTAATAAAAAACATTTGGATTTTTTTCGGATTAGTGAAAACGTATGAAAGTTGCAAAACGTTACGAATTGAAAAATTTATAAATATTCACTTTCGTACAAATTCTGTGACGTGGCTGATAATGCATTAAAATTTTTATCACCATGTGTTAATTGGAAATCAAATATGTATCACCGTTTTAGTTTAGTTTATTTTATCAAGTCATTACAATACAACAAGAACATGTCTTATATTAAAGTATTGCTTAGTTTTGTTTTATAGTACGTTTAAAAAAAAAAAAGAAATAAAAATTAAAATAAATAAAAATAAATAAAAACAAAATTAAATTCCATAACATTAAAGAAAAAGAAAAAAATAAATAAAAAAATAAACAAAATTACAACAATAAACTTAGAAAAAATCTTTTAAAATACATAAGTACATACATATGGCAATTAATACGAAAAGTGCCTAAATATAGCAGTTTTGAAATGGCTTGCATTGCTTAATGTTTGTATTTGAGGGGGTAGTTGGCTCCAAAGGCGAATAGAATTTATGTAGAAGTGTTGCTCTGAGATCGCTTTATTGAATTTGAAGTTGTTTATCTTGTTTCCTCTATTTGAGCGGGAGAACGTTATTTTTCGATGTAGATAGGGAGGTTGGCGCGTATAAATAATTTTGTGCAAATACAGTAGTGTTCGGCATTTAAGTAGGTTATCAAATGTAACATTGTAAATTTGTTTCGAGAGGTGTGATATACTACCGTTTCTTCTTATGCCAAAAATGTATCTTGCAACATTGTTGTATGTCACATTTAGCCTTCTTTTACTCAAAGCATTACAACTAGCAAAAAGCTCACAACCATACAGAAGAGTTGGAAGAATGTAAGTTTTTGCTAACAGCATTCTAATATGTATTGGCGTAAAATGTTGTGACGCCCAAAGATTTCGTAGCAATGCGTATGTTTTACCACAGCTGGCCTTAATATGGTCCGACCAATTCAATTCTTTGTTAAAGATAACACCAAGATTCTTAGCTGAGTCCACGAAGTTTATAACCGTATTGTTTATTAGGATTGGCGGAACATACGTTTCAATATTTTTTGGTAGACCAATTACAGCTCTGATAAACTATAAGAAAATTTGCTCATTAAGAGAGCATGCTTACTCAGCGGATGTATAAATAAATATTGGAACATCAGAAAATCGCTTATTTGGGAAAACAATGCAGCCATATGCATTAGTAAGCAAGAAATGAAAAGAGACCATGTTTGTTAACCACTTGAAAAATTTATTATGCACAACATATCTGATACGCTGTCTTCAGATTTATTATTCGGGAGATTGAAAATGCTATTGCTGGCTTAAATTCGAAGAGAGCCCCAAGTGTTGATGAGCAATAACATGTTTTGGACCTACCCTATTCTACTAAAAGTATAATTCTTTTAAGGCCATTTTGCGTCTAAGTTACAATCATACTACCTATTACAAACTATTTATGAGTAAGTTGATACCCATTCTAAATGAGAGAGGATATATCACACCACTATCGAGCAAATACACACATTGCTGATTTTGATTAGAAGAGCTCTCAAGCAAGAGAAATGTTCTGCTCTTTATTGCTGTTTTTTTAGTCTTTTGATACAGCATGCATTTGTGGCTTAAAGCGCAAACTAAAAGAATGTAAAGACTGTAAAATTGATTTTACATCTTTCTGCTCAACAAAGACTCTCCATTTAAGTTAACAACTCGTCCTCTCCTGGGTCCAAGTTCCCTGGACGGCTTCACTTTGTTCATCTCCGTCTTCGTAGCTAGAATTAGATCCAATATCAGGATTACTATGGTATGACATAACGTTGCAGTATTTCCGTTTCCCAAAATTTATCAACGTTGTTGTGTGAACTATATCATAATGCATTAAACTGTCAATAATGTCTGATAATTTTTCTCTCATATTCTTTTAGCAAGTGTGCAATAATAACTGATCAAAACTGATCATCTGAAAAAATGTCGTCCTTAGCCGACAATCGGATATGTTCTAGAATCCGAATTCACTCGAAAGTGGATTACTTTAGCATTTTTGGTGTTCTGCAATTCACATCCCCATGTTTTTATTCGTTTTCAATTACAGTAGTAAGGGGTGGGTGAAAGTAAAACGAATCGTACTTTATTCTTATAAATGCTAACATTATTAAGAAAAATACAATTTTGGTTTTTAGTTTGAATTGTTTTTTATTGAACTTCATCAAAAAAATTAAATTTTTCACAGAATTATTAATGCAAACAAATTTTTTTTAAACTTTGCCAAAAAAATCAATTTGGTTTTGGCAGATCTCACTTGTGTAAAAAAACATGAAAAAATTACAACAATTTTGTTTATGTTCGAAAACACAAAGTTGCCCTACATAATAAAGTTTGATATGTCAATCTTTTTTGAACTAAATCTCAATGCATTTAGATCTTATTGATAAAGAAAAATTAATTTTTTGAAGGAAATTAAAACTAATTTCATATATATAAATCTATTTAAACAATAATTATAATAATTCGAATGCATTTAGTTGTAAAATCGCAATGTAATAATCAGGCAATACTTTGTTTTAACAACATATGGTGCCAGGACAACGTAGTCGATATGTCTATAGCCGGCAAACAGCCGCGCTGATAAATAACGCCAGGCAAGCAAATCAACCAAAAGCAAATAATTTTAATTTCGTTCGTTGTCTTTTTTGAGAGTATTGAATAATTTTATTTTCATTCTATGTTTCTTTAAGAATATTAATTTTGTTTTTATTCGCGTAGAAAATTAAATGAAAAATTTGAATATCTTTTTCATACTCTGTAAATTGTGGCTGACTTCCTAAACGTATATTTACAATTAATCAATACAGTATTAATACCAAGTGGATACAATGTGTATATGCTTTTTTAATACTTTGCATATTTGATTTGCAACCGTTACATCATTTAGGAACATTTATATGCATTATATCATTCATAATAAAGCGAACAATGGCAGAAGAGCATATTTTATTGCAAAAAGAAACACGGGTATCAAAAAGGATACCAAAAACAAGGCTTTGTGCAAACAATTGATGCACTAAATTTTTTTACATACTAAGCTAATTTATTTTAATTTTTTAGAAACTTCTGTGTTTATTATTATTAAATGGTTCACACAAAAAGCATTTTTTATTTTAATAACAAATTAATATAATTAAGTGTACATAGAAATACATATGTATATTAAATTAAAGAAATCCGTTTACTCTTCTTTCTGCGTCGCCATTGTACCGCGTGTTGTATTCAAATTGCATCTACATTTTTTTGGATGCTTTTCTTGCTTTTTCTTGCGTATTAACTACAACAGTGATGCAAATGGGAACAAAATACATTGTAAAAATTTTTAGGGTTGCGTTTAGGAATACGCTGCAATGTATTACTACAAAGCAACATGCATTTAGGAAGTCAGCCTGTTTTACATCCAATTTTCACGATGATTTTTTAAGACATGTCTTTTTTATTTTCTTTTAAAGTTGCTCCCAAAATCATGTCACATTTTCATGATGATTTTTAAAACATGTCTATTTCTTCACTGTTGTTGTAAAAAAAATCCTTATTTGACAGCCAGAGTTGTTTTTTTTTTACTTTATCTTTAATTCCTTTTATTTCTATAATTTGGGCGCCAAAACGGAATTTAATAACTTGAGAAGTAAAGTATTTAAAAAAGTAAATTTTCTTAAAAAAAATCAAAATTGGGTGCTATACAGAAAAACCTCGAAGAAAGCAATGGAGGTAAAACTAGTGGACTAAAACTCGTGAGTGGGTGAAGCAATGGCGCAAATGCTGAGTGGAGCGAGGTACATTTTAGTTTCTTATGAACGACTTCTTGGGAGATAAGTCGTCTTTTCTGAACTATATCAGAATGAGCCGAGAGACATTTAATTTGATACTCGCAAAAATCGAAGGTGATATAGTAAAACAAGATACCATCTTAAGAGAAGCGATAACTCCAGCAGAGAAAGTGGCAGCCACACTCCATTACGTCGCTGCTGGAGAGTCCATCAAAAGCACAAATTATCAGACGAGACTATGGGAAATCTTTCTTTGTCGTGCAGTTCCGGAATTATGCCAGGCAATTTGGAAACACTTTAAAAATGAATATTTAAAGGTTTTTGAGTAGGTACATATGTATATGGAAAATAACTTATTTTATTGTGCCTATTCATAGAATGTAATACTTTGGTTTATTATTTTGAAATTAAAATAAAACAAGTTAAATTATTATAAGTACATTAATTGAAATAAATTCGTCTTTTATTAAAATATAACTTTAAAAAGTATATATCATTAGCTCTTGGCAGATTGTGAACAAAGAGCTAGATCGCTTGACACGGTCCATATATGTAGGATTACGTACATCATACAAGTTTTCGTGTTCCTGATATTTAGATATTAAAAGCTCCACAATTTCGTTTTTCCACATGGTTTATATTTATTTGAACTTTTTATTTATATTTATTTTATTTATATACACACAAAACAAAAAACAAGCACTTGTCGCTTTAAAACAAGAAAAATAAAGAAGAACATAGAGAAATAACCACCTTAACAGACGAATGCAAATAAAATATAATAGTAAAATTGCGAATGACAGCTAAAAGGAAGAGATGTATTTTTCTTCATTGTTGTTGTAAAAAAATCACGAAAACAGAAACCACGTTTCTTTTGCTACCCCTCTTTCTTATCTACCTAATATGCCTACAAACAAAAAAGACATGTCTTAAAGACAAGTAAAAAAATCACAGTAAAAATTGGGTGTTACTTTTGTAATTTGTTAATTTTTTTGCAACTTTTTTGCGTAGCTGTGGCCGTTGACATTTAGATTTTTTTTTCGAACATAAACTTCGAATGTGGAAAAACATGCTGAATTCGGAACACCATTTTATAAATTATGGGGATTCAAAAATTTTTTCGTTTTCAATCCGAGTCGAAACCTGGAACATACCCGTATATCTTTAACACACCAAATTCAATAATAAAACGTTGATCATCTTTGCATACAACATCTCTACCCAGCAATAAGTCATATGGCATTAATTCATTTGATATAATGTAGTCTTTTCTTTGTTTTATTTTTTTATCATAGTTGGTATCTACATTGATTATGGCTTCAAAATATTTCACGAAACTTTATTTAATTTCTGTTTTCTTCGAGGCTGCGAACAGTTTACAGCTCACTTATATCCACTTCATAATTCTTAGCATACACTTTTCTAATTGGATCTGACATGGCCATTTTTTAAAAGAATCAAGCAAATCGTTACAATTTTGTACGTTCATGGCTGTTTTCCTCAATGTGCCATTGTTAAGTGCATTTATAATATATGATAAAATCGACGCATCATTGAATAATAATATTGTCAGTCTCGTTCGAATTTCTTTTTCTTATCATTAACTCCCTGTGTAGGTTGGGTTAGGTTAGGTTGATTGGAGGGGTGTGATAGCCCATGTCATACGACATACACTTAAGCCAGTGAAGGCTTATTGTGCGCTCCCTTTAATTACCAGACACAAACTGCCAGAGTTCTGCGGCAGGATTCGAACCTGGGACCTTCGCACTACGAGTCTAGTACACTACCTACTACTCTACGAAGGTCAATAACTCCCTGTGTAAATCAACAATAATCAGAAATAATCTTATGAATTCCACCCACATTTCCATAACTTGAATTCATCTATCCACGTTTTGCAAATACTTTCATTTAATGGTATACAGAAAAAAAGAGTGTCATCGATCAACCCATGCAAACGTATTTTTCGATTCTATCAATAAATTGTCTTGACTTCGCCGTTTCAATCTCCACACAATAGCATTACTTATCTTGCTCATTCCTCCTGATTCATACTGTTGCTTACTTGTGGCTGTGGACTTTCAATTTGTTGTTCACGTTGTCTGTTCATAGTTAGCTGATTATCACACTGTGAAAATTAACCACCATTGTCTTAACTCATTAGATTCTCTTCGCAACATCTCATCTAATTCATTGTTAAAGCCTCGCATATCTTCCTGAATTTCAACTTCATTAATTTCTATATCCATAAGCCTCAATAAGCTTCAGTATCTTTACGGCCTTATTTCCTGAAGTTGTAATTTTCAAAAATATATTAATTGCACAGGATTTCAAATTCTCTTTAATTTTCTTTTGACTAATTTAAAATTTCTTCTCTTCTTTAATTATTCAAGAAATTCCTTAGCCCTTGTTTTCTCTGCCAAAAAAAAAATACTTTTTTTCTTCATCTCGGCTTTTTTTTCTTAGGAACGCCTTTGTTTATATCGTTTTTTGTACACTAGCTTTTTTCCTCTTGTTGATTTTTTTCTTTTACTCTGCTTGTACTCATTCACTACCTTCATTTCTTGGTCCTTTTCTTTGAGAAAAATATAAATCGCTTTATGAGAGTTTGTTTTAATGTAAATTCAAATTTATGCTTTTTTCATTTCTTTCTGTTTTATTTAAAAGTTTGGATGCAAGCTTAAACAGTCAGCCTACAAAATTATCTTAAATCAGCTCGGCGAGAAAAATCAATGTGAAAGTAACTGTGAAGAAAATATTGAATTTTTTCCGAAATCTTAACGCTAGGAATTAAATTATATATATAAATACAGATATGGATAGACATTCATTAAGGCTTCATATGTAAAGTAAACGCTATTTTTGCATGATAACAGGAGACGTACGGGCAACTAATACGCACGACAGTCTGATAACAAATTACTTCGAACGAAAGGAAAATCCTCTGACGGTTAACATTAATGAAAAAAGTTTCAGTAATAAAACGATCTACAGGAATCGTTTTTGCTCTAGTGATAGAAGTGACTATAGTTATATTTTAGCGAGACTGATGCGTAAACTAACTGAAATAAATTTTATGTTGACTTTCTTATGCGGTTTTGTTCGACTTTTAATGCATCAATTCAAATTTATGTATTATTTTTAATTAAGACATAGATTTTATAAAAATCTAGTATATATTTTTATGGTAATTCTGTTTATACGATTTCTTGCAAAGAGGTTAAAAAGCATAAACAGATGTTTTGGTGTATATTTTTTGTTTTTTCTACAAATAAGTGTCAGATAAATGACAACATAATTGACTGCTTAGCAATAATTGACTGACTGAACTGACCTTAGACTAGTAGGTAGTGTACTAGACTCGTAGTGCGAAGGTTCCAGGTTCGAATCCTGCCGCAGAACTCTGGCAGTTGTGTTTGATAATTAAAGGGAGCGCACAACAAGCCTTCACTGCCTTAAGTGTATGTCGTATGACATGGGCTTATCACACCCCTCCAATCAACCTAACCTAACCTAACCTAGCAATAATTGCTCAAGCAACCAGGAGAGCAATCATTGTGCATTTGAATGCCACATGTAATAATTTGAGGTCCATTGCGTTAAGAAATATTGCTAGTGGAGACCCTATGTATAGGCTGTTAATCACAAGCACATAAGGAATGCTCGTTTATAGTTCATTCTACTTAAAATTGTACATTATTCATGAGATCATAGTTTTTTCATATTTGCTTTCGAAACGTTAGTACATACATAATTTAATAAGTAATGGTTTAGTATATAATATGTAATATGGTTAATTATAAATTCAGTAAAAACTCAAACATTACTGCATTTTTAAGAATTTCTTACCTGGGATTTGCTAATGAATTTAAATCTTGGTCATTAGTTGCTTCACTTATATTTTCTCCTTTATTATTAAATAATTGTCTACACGATTGATCATGGAGAAATTCTGTTGAACGTTCTTGGACTGATGTATCAACTTGGGAAAACAATTCAGTATTGACTTTTATGGCTAATAGTGATAAGAAGGTTAACTAAAAATTATATTCTTTCATATTCATTTGTACTTACTTCCTCCATTTTTGTTAAATATGTTTGGACGATAATCATAAATCCCTTGTAGTAATTGAGGATAAGTGGTAATATTGATTTCATGATGCTGAATTTCATACTGAGGTTTTAGTTCGCTAATTAAAAATATAAATCTTCTTATTAAATTATTCCAAATTTTTTTTATTATAGATCATGTAAAACTAAAAATGTTTACTACGCTCTAGTTTAAGCTATCATCTATGAAATGTTCACGGGCGTATTCCAAAAAATATAAATGTATATGTCTATCTTTAGCTCTGAAGTACAAATTACTTAACAAAGACTTTAAAAGCGATAAATCCTTAAGTAGCTGTATTAAAAATAAACTCTTTGATTTAATGAATTTTGATTTAATGAATTTCACCTGTAATACCATCCTGAACACAAACCATAACAGTTTATGATGTGGAAAAACAATTACAATTTCATTCGAGTAGCCAAATACATATTTGATATAATCGTATCATTTATAATTAATCAATCCTTAGGACTATTTATTTGACAGCTTTATCAATTTATAAATTGCTTAACATTTCAAAAGAATTAACATTATTTGTCAAATAATGCAACGACTTTTTTAATTATGATTGCTTTATGGAATGTTTTGTTTATTAGGCGTCAATGTTTCATCAATCGCAGTGTGTTATTACGATTGTTATTCCGTTCGATGTGCTCAATATATCTATTTATTTCAACCCTCCTTGATCTCCGGTATTACCTATATTCCAAAGTCATTCATAAATTTAAATTAAGAACCAATTTTCTTAAGAGTGCTAAGTTTTCGGTTAACAGATGACTGATGTTGATAATCTAGGAAGTGGGACCGTATCCATACAAGACAACATATGAAACAGGTGCTCCTGAGTATTGACGTTGGAAGCATAATAAAGAACAAACAAACGTTCAAAACCATGAGGCTCAGACCAGACATCTGCAACAATACATTATACCCGCGAGCGCACTCGCTGCTTACTAAGTATTTTTTAGTCTCGAGCACTTTTGAGCACTTACTTTCACTGAGTTGTTGTTTTCATTGATCGTTCTTCATACGGCGCGATCCTCATGCATGAAAATATACAAACAATTTTTTTAACTCACACCCGTGTTGATTACAGAAGAAGTAAGAGCGCAGAAACAAGTAATAACAATACACACACAATTCAGTACAAAGGCTCGTGTTTTTTCTATTTTCATACTCGGTAATTTCTTTGTATTAACCTACTCGTCTTATGTATTGCGAGTAGCTTGTAAGACAGGGATAGGCAAAAATACATATAAACATTTTGTTTGCGCTCACATACACACATAAAAAATCAGTGTCACCAGATCTGACATTTTCATGTCATGCCTAAATTAGAAATCTTAAATCTCCATTCCCTCATAAAAATTTTGTTTATAAGAACTAGTATTTCCTCAGGTTAATTTCATATGAATTTCTGGGGATCTCACTTTTTGCATTTGGCAACCCTAATTTCTAACAACAAGCGTAACACGTCCATCGTGTTTTAGTGCTCGAGTGAGACTGATTTATGCTTTTTATTTCTCTGCAATACGTGTGCACATGTACACGATGTAAGAGCGTAAGCATTGACGCAGCGCCCTTGTTTTGCCTATCCCTGTTGTAAGAACACGTTCACGGCATATTCACCCCTATCGTGAACGGTTTTTTCCCTCGAAATATTTTCCCTTTTCCCCAAGTTGCGATCGTGAATAATTTTTCCCTTCAAATGTGCGAAATGTAATTCAGTGGGGATTAACATGCATAAAATTATTCCCATTAAAAAAAATTCGCCATATCGTGAACGACTCTTTCAAAATTATTTTTCCCCTTTTTTGTGTTAGTTTGTTCACTTTGTTTTCTCTAGGGAACTGGATAAAAATGTAAGTAATTTTTATTTTCTTTCGAATATTCTGATTATATAAAATTATTTTTTAGGTCGAAATCAACAAATAAAGTGCAAAGCGACATCCTACTCAATAGAAAGCAAAACAACCAAACCATTGCTAGTGGTTTTGTAAGTTTCCAAGATGTGATGGGCGAATTCTGGAGTTCTCTTGTAGAGGATCTAAATAGTGCTTGTCCTCCTCTGAAAAGAATCCGTGAGTGGAAGAAGGTAGTCTTATTTTATATATTGTATATTTTTATACATACGTACATATGTATATAACTTGTATTAGGTGTGGATAGACCAAAAAAGGTATGTCCGGTCAAAGGCTGCCGCTAATTTCAAAAGGCAATGGGAAAAAGGAGGTGGACAAAACAATACCAAAAGTTTGTCAGTTAGCGAGCAGTGCATATATGAACTAATAGGAATGAAAGAGACGGTAGAGGGCTTAGAAAATTCCTTCAGCTTTGGTTTGCCAGAAGACTTTTATGGAGGAGAAAACTTGAATTGTTAATTTAATTATTTATTGATTTTAAATAAATACTTTTCAATTTAATTTGTGACATAAATATTTGTATTTATTTACCTTTCTAAAACAAAATACTTTTTTAAATGTATATGTATGTACATACATACATACATACAATTTGATATTATATTCTTATTCCCTGTTTATACATTCGTCTCATTTTACATTCACTACATATTGATAGCGGGAACAAACATTCCCATAAAATTCACGATAGCAAATTTCCCTTCATGGGGAATGAAAATTTCATGGGAACAAAAATTTCACATTTTATTGGCGATAGGGGTGATTGATTGGGTATATGTTTGTGTATGTACTATTTAACATTCACTGCAGACGCGGCTGCCAGATTTGATGATTTGTCGTAGGTTTAGCGATTTTGGGCGTTTTGATGATTTAGTGGCTGTTTTATTATTTATTATAAGACCAAAAGTTTATGGAATTTTCAAAAATCTGAAAAAAATAGTAGCTAATTCCAACACTCTTACTCAAATTATCGAGATGAAAGTCGCGTAAAATCGTGAAAGATCGCAAAAATTATTAAAAGCCAAAATATGCTGGTTTTACAAGTTTTCTTATCAGTCAAAAAATATAAAATTTGCGAAAAAAGCGCAAATTTGCGAATACATAATTTCAAAAACTGAAAAAATTAGTTGGTTACTGCGCAAGCATATCAGGATGAAATTCGCATAAAACTGCGAAAATTTCCGAAAAAATTTAAATGGTAAAATAAGCTGTAGAAACGTTCAAAAGTTCTCTATACAATTAAAAATACAAAATTCGTCAAAATCGCAGAAATTTGCAAATATTTACGAAGGCTGAAAAAAGAAAAAAAAACTGATTTAAGATCTTGCGAATATTAGCCAATTACATATTACATGTAATTTTAATCGACCTTTACCAGTTATACATTATATGTAATTGTAATTATACATTATGGGTTCAAATAAAACACATTTTTTTACATGTTTACATTGTTTATATTAGCTCGATCGTCTCGTCAAATGACTTGTCTAAAAGATTTGCTAGCAGTTGTATACGTAAAGCGAGTGTGTTCGGTCGTTGTATAAAGCGAAGAGGATTTTCTTTTTTTTTAAATTAATTGATTTTGAAGGAAAAAAGAAGTTCTGCTAAAATGTCTATTCTACCATTATTAGTAAATTTGGCTCGTGGTATGGATAACGATTATCATCATGGTTGGGTGGTCGATGATTGGGATCGCTGGTTGGATGACGATTTTGGCTTTGGCATAAATCCCGTGGATATATTCCGTCCGCGTTTGCCTTTTCCTTCGGGCAATCATCTGATGCTTAGACGTTCTTCGTTGTATGCGCCATATTTGTTAAACAGACGCCAACGTCATCAAAGAGATAGGAGCGATTCAACATCTGGTAGCACTGCTCTCTTGCCAACAATTGGTAAAGATGGCTTTCAACTGTGCATGGATGTATCACAATTTAAGCTCAGTGAATTGAATGTGAAAACTGTAGACAATACAGTAATTGTTGAGGGCAGACATGAGGAACGCGAAGACGAGCATGGGCTAATACAGCGTCACTTTATACGCAAGTATACTCTACCAAAAGACTATGATCCAAAGTATGTTGTGCCAACCATTTCTTCTGATGGTGTTCTTACTGTAAAAGCTCCTCCACCAGCCAACAAAGCTGTAACTACAAACGAACGTGTTGTTCAGATTCAGCAAACTGGTCCAGCTCACTTGAGTGTCAAACAGCCCGATCAGGTTCAAGCTAATAAACATCAGCAGACTCATGCAAATGGTGCCGCTGGCGGGGACAAAACTGAAGCTGCTAAGTGAAAGCTCTAATGATTTCTCTAAAGAGCATCATCAATCCAACGAAAAATGGCATTTTAAGTGTTTCATATATTCCACAAGTTTCTAATGATTCCAATTGTGTGGTACTGACTTCATGAATTTCCATTTTCTTTTTGTTTTATCTTCTTAAGTTTTATGTTCTAAGTTTTTTTTTTCAATTCTAATATGTGCTACTGTGTAGTTTAAGAAACAACATGTACTGGATTCTTAATAAAAATAAATCTGTAAACTTTTGTACGTAAAAAAAAATTACTGCTACAGCTCAGGCGTGTTTTATTTTCCAATGCCTTTACAATATTCACACCGCGGTCAGTAACAAACTTCACGTTATTAATATTGTCAACACCAAACTGATTAAATAAAGTTGTTAACTTAGTCAAAATATTTTCAGCGGTTGACTTTGCAAAGTCCATTGATTTAAGCCCCAGCGTAATATCAAACATTTCGAAGTTTTGTGGAAAATGCAAAGTTGTTCCTAAAAAGTTTCTACTTACATACCGATCAGAACACAAATCAGTCGTGACCGAAGCTTCTCCACCTTTCACGATCTCCTACTTTTTCACTAAAAGAATCTCTCTTTTCATCTACTACTATTTGTACTTTGCGAGAAATAGTTGTTGCGTCGGGTATTAAGTCAGTCACATCAACATTTTCTCTATAATTTGATCTTAATGAAAAATTTGCAAGCTTGACAAAACCTCTTCCACTAACAGATGAAAAAGGACGACAATCTTCAATGATCCATTCTGCGCAGGCATCAATAGCTAGCTGGCGGTCATTAGCTGTAACTGTTTTCAGTATTCGCGTGCTTTTTAAATTTTGGCAGCACTTGTGGCGGGCTAAGTTTGAAGTTTGATTATTGAAATATTTAAGTACCTTTTGACAAGTGCCACAATAGATCCAACCTTCCAATAAGGTACCGTCTTCCTTTACTATTTCGGCCAAAATGTTCCAAACGAAACTCTTTCTCTTATGTTTTGAAGAAACGGTGTATGTTTCACTCGCAATTTTTTCTGCAACCAATTCGTTGTTTCCCGCCATGATACAAAAATAGAACCATCTGCAGTCATGAAAACTGATCAACTAAACAAAAGATGTTAAAACGATTTCCTTAAGTAGAATACTCAATTCGAAGGAGAAATTTATCCTTAATAAAAGAGTATGAGTCATGTAAAAAATGCGCTTAAAAAAGATGTTGTTTCGTGCATCTTTGTCATCATAAAACATAATTGTGTATTTGTTGTAATATTTTTCATAAAAAAGTATTATATGAACTGCACACTTTGGAAATTGCATACCAGTTAATTTGCAAACAGACAAGGAAAAACCAACCCACATCAAAAATAAGATAATTCATTATGACTTTTGCCCTACATATTAACTTAATAAAAGTTTTCTCTATACGTAACCGATCCGATCGTATATTCGCTCTGACGAGATTGAGTTGGGTAAACATATGTTCAAGAGCAGCATTTGACCATAGGAGAAAAGGAATTTTTAAACGAAATTAATGGCTAACTTCTTAAACGTCTGTTTGCAATGTATCAATACTTACAATAGTTACTTTCATAATACTTTGTATACGGATACATTTCATCCCTGACGGCGATTAGAAACTGTATGCATTATATCATCTGTATGTCAGAGGTACGCAATTAAGTTAACGTAATCAATGTTACTGCAGTCACCAGAAAGATTCAGCAAATAAATGTTCCGAAGTATAAAATTAATTAGGGAAAAAGATCCAAATGATACATGATAGGTTTCAAATTATTTATATAAATAACAAACGTTTGCAGAGTTTCATAGTGAGAAACATGTTACAATGCAAATCCTGAACAGCAACTATATTGGTATATTGATATATCTAGCGTATACCTTGCATTCCTGATGACGGAACATTTATATACAATATATCAAAGAAATAAAGCAATCGAAAATTCATCATCATTGAAATTAATTCTGTTAACCATTAAAACTGGAATCACAGCCTGCTTTTCTCTGCGCATCGACGGCAACAGTATGCATATGGGAACAGAATAAATTGTACAAATTTTAGGCACAATATTTGGGAAACAGTTGCTATGTATTATTACTGCAAAGCACCATGCGTTTAGGAAAACACCCAATATTATCTTCAATACAATAATTTCTACCAACATCTCTGTACATATCGAGAGCTTATATTCAAAACCCTCTATCTTCAATTTTTACGAAAATGGCTTTTTGATGGTAAAATATTCTGTAAAACCAGACTCATCTATGGTACCAATCAGGAATTAAAAAAAATTAAATTTGACATTTTATTGTCATTTGTTTTTTTCTCTATCTTACACACGTAGTTTTTTTGAAAACAAAATCCTCTATCTCTCCAATGAATTTACTATTTTTTTCAGGAAACTACTTGCAATTTTAATTCTATTAATTTAAATAAATAGTAGACAAAGAAAAAACCATTATTTGTCAAACGCCTTATCAAATTTCGCAGTTAAATATCAAAAAGTCGTTGAACAAAAATTTTTGGAAAAAGGTCATACACAAATGGAGTGTGATAGTGTCCATGCAAAAATTGAGATCAGATTGAAAAATCAATCAATTTACTTGCCACATGATTACATTCGAGTTACTAAAGAGGCCAGAAAAACTGTTAAAGTCAAAAATAAAGTTATTAAAAAGCCATTTGATGCTGTATATTTAAATTATGATTTTTTTAAAAACTATAAAGATGATAAGATTCTACGTTTTTCATCTATAAGACCAGGTCGTGTTAAAAATGATCATACCGTATCTGTCTTAAGATCCCTGTTATATCTTCCAAATGGCAGTGTTAAATATAAGGTAAACTTTGATCAAAACCATGTTAATCTACCTAGTCGCATTAAACCATACTCTTTCCATATAGAACCAAAACCTTTAAATTCTGCTCCACTTGCAATATCTTCAAACAAATTGAAAAATTTACAAGACTTGAAAACTGTGATTCCACAAGAATACCATTATTTCTATAATAATTTGAAAATTGATTGAAAAACTTAGAACATAAATTATTCCACAATATTCGAACTTTTTATCACTTTAATTTTTATTCCATTACAATATATTGCGTAAAAATCTCTTACCATCTCTAAATAATAATGAAATTTCATATTTGAGCTATTTTTTGTTTCGATATTCTAAAAAAAAGTTATATCCTTAATGTACAAATATGTATAACTACTTGCTTATATTATTAAGATTTTTGGATTTGGTGGTTATTTTACTAATATATAAATATGTACATTCACGTAAAAAACTCTGAGCGAAGCAGGTCGAGTTATTTCAATCAAAATAATAAGAAAATTTTACTTTTTTCTGTTGATAATTGTCGATTTTTTCGTGCGTTAAAATTTTTTTTCTCGTTAATAATTTGTGCATCACTTAATATATTCTCTTAATTTCGCTGTTAACTTACTGGACTAGTAGAAACATCGAAAAAATAGATAAATAAATAAAAAATGGAGTCCTCCTCGGGAGGAAACTATTACTCTATTCTAGACCCGGACCCACCAACTAAACGTAAAAAGTCGAATGCAGGCTATAATATAAATAATAATTACGATTTTCCGAAAATCGGTGATAAGCCAAACAACAAAAAAGAATGCCCAAAATACATAATAATAAAAAGCAAAGTAGCAGACAAACCTATTCAGAACCACAATATATTCTTAGTGTCCAAAGCACTGGAAGCCATAACTACAGAACCACCGCAGAACATAAATTTCACAAGGGATGGAAACTTGTTGATTCTTACAAAGAGTGAAGCGCAGGCTAATAGATTTTTAAAAGCAGTACAGTTACCCGGTCTATGTCCAATCGAAAGTTTTTTACACCCAACTCTAAATACCATAAAAGGTGTAGTATTCGCTCCTTCTCTGCGGGATTTAACTGAACAAGAAATCAAGGAAGGGTTAAAAAACCAAGGCGTGGTAGATTGTAAAAAAATAACTAAATTTATTGAAGGTAAAGTGATTAACACCCCACTTCACGTTTTACATTTCAATCAATACTGCTTGCCAAAGGAGATTAAAATCGGATTTCTCATATGTAAAGTTGAACCCCATATTCCTACACCTATACAGTGCAAAAATTGTTTCAAAATGGGCCATACCAAAAAATATTGCAAAAATGAATCAATTTGCGAAGTTTGCTCATCATCAATTCATGATCCAACACCATGCAAAAAAATACAATGCGCAAATTGCAATCACCCTCATCGAGCCAACAACAAAAAATGTCCCGTTTATATACATCGCCAAAGTATAATAAAATACAAAATCATCAATAAATGTACTATAAAAGAAGCAATCAATAAGACCCCAACAATCGATACAATTGAAATTCCATCTGAAGGGCTCAGCAAAGCAATTGAAGAAAGGAAAAGAAGAATAAACTCGCAGAATTTTAACAATAATATCAATGAACAAAACCAACCAAAAACTGTAATTAACTCTACTCTCATAACAACAAATCACATGCCCATAGAAGAAATAACGAAAAATAACAGCACTCATTATACTAATAAAAGCAAAATACCTAATATACCAACATCAAACGAAACTAACAACTTATCAAACTTAAATGCTTTAAAAAATACAACTCAGCTCTTAAAAGAAACAAGCAAACCAACTGCCCTAAAGGTGAATTCACCGGTTCGTTCTGAACGTTCCGAACGATTTTTTTTATATGTAGTTTGACGTCTCTATTTTTGAGAGAGTGAGAGAAAGAGAGTAAATTTAATGCGGAACAATTTTTGCTTGAATTGGTTTAATTTTAATTATCGTCCCGAACGAATTGAACTGTGCTGCCAGATATATAAATTTTTTATGCAAAATTGAACTGAGCTGCCACATCATATTATATGTACATATGTATGTATAATAATATACAGAGTATATTTGTAAATTTTTTATATTTATTTAACAAAATAGCTATTAGAACAAGCACTCGACTTTCATTCATTTCTATATTTTAGTTTTATAAAAATTTGTTAAATTTAAAACAAAGCAAATTGCAATCAACTGCCACTGTGCTGCCGGCTTGTAAAAGTGACACACAACATTTACAGAGTTGTTGCATATGGTAGCTTTGTTTCTACAGAATATTTGTTCGACTCCGGTGAATTTTCTTTGAGTAAACTCTCAGTAAACTAAAATTGTCTCTCAACGAAAATTTCCTGCAGAACGAACCGGTGAATTCACCTTAAGAGATTTGGAAACAAAACTCTCTTTACCTGCTGAAATAACTACAAGAAGATACACTATCGACGGTAAAAAAGATGTGGAAAAATAAAATTTATTTCCTCTCATGCACTTTATTTATAATACACATGAACACATTCGATATCATTCAATGGAACATAAAAGGTTTTTTCAATAACTACATTGATCTACAACTTATCCTAAATGAACATAAACCACACTTTGTATCGTTGCAAGAAACCCATTGTGCTTTTAACTCGAATCTAACACCCCCAAAACATTACTGCGGCTACTTCCACAACGACCCATCAAACACTACATCTAAAAGCGGGATTGGTGTATTAATTCATGACCGAATTCCACATAAACATCTCAACAACACATCAAAACTTCTAAACATCACAATCGAAATTACGCTAAATATCAAAGTTACAATTATTTCCGTCTACATACCACCAAATGAACCTTTCTCCCTACAAGATTTCAATGATCTCTTCAACAATATACAAACTCCCATTATCTTATTAGGAGATGTAAATAGCTGGAACGTAATATGGGGTTCAATATCAAACAATTCTCGTGGATTTGTTATTGAGAGCTCTCTAAACCAAAACAATTTATGTATAATTAATGATGGGAATCCTACTCACTTCTCTACTCACAATACATTTACACATGTGGATATAACGGCGTGTTCTCCGCCGCTACTCCCAATTATCACTTGTGAAACTCTCGATGATCTACATCACAGCGACCACTTTCCAATAAAATGTACACTGTCTACAGGTACAATATATTACAATAAAATACCTATGCGTAAGTTTAACTTAAAGAAAGCACACTGGAAGAATTTCGGGGTTATGGTCGAAAAAAAATTAGAGCATGCATAGATACCATCAGGTAATATTAACAAAGACAATGCTAACTTTACCAAAGCAGTAAGAACCGCAGCTAACTTTTATATCCCACAAACCTCACCAACTCAAAATCGCTGTGTCCCCTGGTGGAATACTACGTTATCTCAACTTCGTAAAGAAAAAATGAAGAGGTGGCAAATGTTCAAAAAACATCCACTAACAGATAATCTAATATTATATAAGAGAGCCAATTCTAAATTTAGACTTGAATCTAAAAAGGCTAAAGCTACCTGCTTTGAAAATTTCACTAAAACTATAAGTAGAGATTCTCCGTTATCCTGTTTATGGAAAAAAATACACCTTATATCAGGACAGAATACCTTTAAGCCAATAACAATAATTCAAACAATAAACGGCACCATCACGGGATCGAGAGAGATTGCTGACCTTTTGGCGAAACAGTGGTCGGATTATTCTCTAGACAAAAATTTCTCAACTCAATTTATCAGTGCAAAAAATACAACATCTATGCACACTCCCTCGGAGGCAGGAAATCAGGATGCTCAAAAGATCGAGTCGCCTCTCACAATGTGTGAGTTGCTAGTCACTCTTAACAAAGTAAAAGGAACTACACCGGGACAGGACCGCATATCATACCATATGATTAGAAACTTAACCAACCAAAGTATAAACCTTTTACTCCAATTGTATAATGAGATTTTTGATCAAGGCAATATTCCACATTCCTGGAAAACTGCAACATTAGTACCCATACATAAGCCCAACAAAAGTTCAACCCCTCTTTCCGGATACAGACCCATTTCATTGCTATCATGCCAGTCTAAATTGTTGGAAAGCATAATCGCTAACCGCATCAAATGGTAAATTATGAAAAGAAAATTAGTGGCAAAAAACCAACTTGCTTTTAAACCCAACATAAGCTGTACAGACGCCTTGCTACACATTGATCATTATATTTCAAAAGCACTTTCAGCCCGGAACCACATATCTATACTAGGGATAGATTTCGAAAAAGCATTTGATCGCATAGGGATTCACATTGTACTTGACACATTGAAAAAATGGGACATTGGTCCAAAAATTTTCAATTATGTGAAATCATTTTTAACTGGAAGAACAATACAAGTAACCATAAACCAATTCATATCTAACAAATACCCTTTAAAAAACGGTATACCACAAGGATCACCCCTTTCAGTTATGCTATTTCAGATCGCTTTTAATGAAATCAGTATCATTATCAATAAACATAACAACATCGATCACTGTCTATATGCCGACGACTTATACATTTTATGTAAAAACAACGACTACTCCAAAATCAATGACATGCTACAAAAAGTAGTTATTGATATCGGAACATGGGCTGAGACATCCGGAGCAAAAATCTCTCTAGAAAAATCTTCTTTATTGCATGTATGCCGTAAACACAACTGCATTCCCGTAAGCTTAACTATAAATAACACAACTATTCCCAACGTCTCAAAACAAAAAATACTAGGTATAATATTTGAAAAAAAAACTATCGCTGGCATGAACAAATTTACACGCTAAATAGATCTCTTATCCCAAAAGCAAACTTTGTAAGATACCTGTCAACAAGGAGTTATACACATATTAACACACTCATATATATAGTTAAAACTTTATTTTTGAACAAAATTGACTATGGCCTATTCCTCTACGGAAGCGCCTCAAAATCCAAGTTAAACATAATTAAAACAATCTACAATCAAACAATTAGAGCCAGCACATATGCATTTAGAACGACACCAATTCAAGTTTTACTTATTGAATCCGGACTTCCATCGTTAGAACAGAAGATTTCTGAATCGTTAAACAGACTTCTTCCCAAATTACTTTCGGTCAACAACTCTATAATAGATGGTGATGTCACATCTGTCATTTCATCAAAAAAGCAACCAAAGGCACCATCAGCAATCTATAAAATCATTAATAACAATATACTTAACTACAAGGAAAAACTCTCAAATTTCATCACCAAATACCCCGTATGGGTATTTGATACCAACTTATGTAATACTTCTCTCTCATCCTTCAAAAAACATAACACTCCCAATGATTTGTACATACAACTATATCTGGAGCTGAAAACATCTCTCGGAGGAATTAACTGGAAATGTCTCTACACAGATGCCTCTAAAGACAAAGAGAATGTTTCATATGCTGTGGTCGACGAGGCTGGAAAAACTCTCATCACCAAATCCCTCTCTAACTTCACATCCATATTTACAGCAGAAGCATCCGGAATCATCCAAGCAATAAAAATTGCAAAAAAAAACGCAAAAAAATCACCTTATATTCTCTGATAGCCTATCAGTCTTAACTGCTGTAACTAATCTATCTAACACCCAATGGCGATCGATTAACAAAATACGCAACTTATTAATAGAAAGCAAAAACAAAATAAAAATAGTATGGATCCCAGGTCATGTTGGGATAAAAGGTAATACCTATGCTGACTCTGCTGCGAAATTTGGCTGCATGGCCCCAATTTTTAGAGATTCAACAACAGAAAAAATTGATCTTCGATACACAATCATAAAACTCCTAAAAGCTGATAAAGATAGTAACCTTAAAAATTACCAACACCCTCACTATTCGCAAATAAATCCGCATGTTAAATCCCCAACTTACCCAACTAATGTGTGCAAAAATAAAATAAAAGTTTTCTCAAGATTGCGTATGGGCCATACTATTACTACACACGCGTATCTTATTAACAAGAACCTAACCAACACATGTACATACTGTGGAACAACGAACTCTGTTAATCACATTCTCACGTCTTGCCCAAACCTTAAAAATTATCAAACCAAATAATTATTGAATAAAGGCATTAAGCTACTTAAAGATCCGTCAATAGATAACATTAATTCAATTTTCAACTTTATTTCAAAATTAACAATTAAAATCTAGTTCTACATTAACTCTAACTATAGCTGATGGCCTCGCAGCCTTGCTATTATTTTTATTATATTAATTGTATATTTATATATAATTGATATCATGTAAATAAATAAATAAATAAATAAATATGCATATCAATAAGAACTTTAAATTCATTAATAAATATTTTATTTTACTATGCAAAACCCGCTATCTTTTTATACACGTTAAGTATTTTCAAATAAGAAAATCCTCTATCTTCCATAAAATGGCCGGTGATGCAAATATAAACAAATTGCTTGTCAAGTAATTAAATTAGTCAGTTTAAATAAATATCTTAGAATATACAATTTTCATTTTCTTCGAAATAACGAAAATAAACGGTTTTTTTGCTCCCCTGAAAAACTATGTTTTTTAAGATAGAGGCTTTTGAATATAAGCTCTCGATATTACATTATTTATACATTTTATGTATTGTGTACTTAATTAATCGAATTGTCAACAATATCATCCTTGAGTCTCGAAATATCGATAGTTTTTGAATAAAATTGTTAAAAAGATAAAATAAGACCTGAAGCTTGAATATTATATTAACCGAATAAAGTTTCTAATTTTACAATTGCAACTCAAATTTATGACAATATCCCAGGTATTTATGTATAGTAATCCCAATCTTCAAAATTATTTAATAACACGTCTATTAGCGTTGTGATTAACCCTTTCTTTAAGAAAACTTGTTAAAAGTCAATTCCTCCCTTTTTGTAGGTTTGAAAAACTATTTACAAATTGTGCTTTTAAAGGTATTAGCAAAAGACCAACCAATATCGCGTCATAAACTGGATTTGATATTTTAAATTTTCGTTGGCCATTTCGAAATTTAACTTGAGCTGATCCTAATGCAATGAGATTTTCGAATCTGTAACTTCTGAAAATAACTACCTTTTGGGCTGATATTCCGGTAATTTTTTTTTGAATCGTATTTGTATGTATGTACAATGCATTAAAAATAAATGCAGAGTTCGGTTGCTACGAACTATTTGCGATCGTGCAATTTACTTCAGTAAAGACGAAATTCGTTACAACCGGAGTCAATATTTATATATTTTTTCCCAATAAATAAAGGAAAGTAACTTTGAAATAGATTTATTAATTTTTATTGTTCGATATCTACAAGATATCTATTCAAAAATTTCATTTACATATTTTATATATTTTCAATCACAAAACATTCCTTCCCAACAGCTCGGGCGAAAAGTTAGAGTGCCAGCTACGTTGATGCACCGCGATTGAGCAAACGTATAAAAGATCAGCGACGGAATATACAGGCGAATATTCTTAGCGGAGCGTGGTGATCACCGAACACCAATTATCTGAAAGAATTTGTCCTTTACATACAAGAGGTTATAAGATAGAAAGGCATAACCGTTAGACGTATTTTGGATACTCGGCGATTTTCTGTTGTGGAAAAATTTGGATTAAAGAATTTGCATCAATTCGCATTGATATGTTGAGATTGACATATAGTGATTGCACTCTGAGTCAGAAAAATGTTTACAAATAGTACAAGCTTTTTCAAAGACGACGCTCGTCCTGGAAGCTGCATCACATCAAAAACTATACAACTTCTTTTTGTTGCAAATTTTGACATGATTAAATGTTAAATGGGAAAGTTTTCTTAAAAGTACGCTTGTTATAAGAAAAATTAATTTGATATTATTTTAAAAAGTGTGTGTCAAAACCTATAGGCCACACACATGCATATGTACGTGTGTAATTATTTGTTTTGGTATTCCAACTTAAGATGGCTTGGTATTAAATTGATCTTCATAGATAAGTACATTTGCTGTTAGTGGTTTTGCGCCTACGTGCTGCACAACAGCAGCACCCATATTAGAAACAACATCAACAACTACGGGCGCCAATCAACCAGCCTCCAACTCCTATACAAATGAATCGCAACATCTGTTGAATGGTGGTGAAATATCAAGGATCCGTTCTCTCCTACCCTGTTTCTTATTTTTCTTAATGACCTTTTATGTACAACTTCCAACCCTATTACTCCTTTGCAGATGACAGCAGTATAAGGCATTCCTACTCATTTGACCATAGATCAAGTCCGTTGGAAATTAGTTCTATGAGGCAAAATATGAATGATACACTTAATCAAGATCTTGTAATTTTCTTCGAATGGGGTCATGCGAATCAAGTCGATTTTAATACTCGTAAGACACAGTGCTGTAATGATGGTGATTTAAATATTGAGGAACTAAAAGCTCTTGATGTTCTTGAAATGAAAATTTAGTGTGATGTTCGATGGACTGAGCACATTTTTCATATCGCTAAAGAAGCATTCAACTGCTTCTGTTTTTTTAAGACGCTTTAAAGAGATACTTCACCCCTTCTTATATACATACTTCACCTTTTTATTAATTTAAAAACAAAATGGAAGCAAATGGAAGTAAAATATGTTTCATATGTATAAGATTAATTGAATAATAAGAAAATCTATCATTCTAACAAAAAAAAATCTTATGTTAAATCAATTATATTCATTACGTACATACATACATTCGAGTACAAATGTATGTATATATAGTGATTTTCGTGAAAAAATATGCGCTTTTTTAATCGATTTTAGTGTCTTTTTGAATGTCAATGTTGACGGCGCTGATTTTTGTGTAAACCTATACACAAGGTTTGAAATATTAAAGCAAAAGAAACGAAATTCGGTCAATTAAAATTGTGCCCGTCTGGAACACCATTTCTATGTAGTGGGACATATATACTAGCTGACCCGGGCAAACGTTGTTTTGCCTTCAAAATTTATTTTCACTGCAAGTCTAGTTTCGTTGCAAAGTCATGGCGGATAGATATTTCGAAGAAGAATGAAAGGTGCACTAAATCGACATAGCAATTATTGTTCAAATACCGGTATCGGGCTAATAAACGCCACTACACGCTGATTAAGGACCCAACGCCTTCAGCGAAACACAGCATAGGCTTATCGCGCTAATCTTTATCGGGCAAAAGACAAAAAAACTAAATATTGGGCCATCTGTCGGACGAGCTTCAAACTACACAGAAACACTCCTCACGCCCCATAGAGCATGTATGCATGTATGCATGCATGTTAACTCTGTATTTTTAATGGCCATCTATCTTCTCAAGACATTTTTCACAAATATGTTTTTTTTTTCAAATTAATTTTTCTGAAATTCCAAAATTATTTCAGAAATACCACCAAATGCGCTCCTTAGAGGCCCGTCTGGACCTGAGAACTGCAACCGTTTTTACGATTTTATATACTCGCCTAAAAACGAGTTGCGGTGTAGTTAATACATAATATTGTTTTTGTATCTGCTCGTTCACACTCGTAAGAATTTGTGTTTGTACATACGAGCCTCTAAAATACACAATGAATATTATACTTGTGTCCGTTTAGTATTATTTCGTACATATTTTTTTCAACAATCGGCAATGGTACTCGCACTTCTGATAACAAACACTACAAATGCTCGTGTTGTAAATTTAAATACACACAATTACATTATTAATGCGAGTTATAGTTCTCCGAGTTCATGAGTATTACTCGCAGCACTCGTCATATTTAACCTAAAAAAGTGTTGCCAGAAGGTTTAGGAAAAAGTCAATGATCTTATATTTAAATTAATTGACTTTCAATCATATATTAATGCTACAAGAAAAGAGATACTTTCCATACGATTTTCTAGTAATTTAAGCAGACTGGAACTAATTATTGCATATATGAAAACTCTTTTCAATAATATTTTCGAAATATGCATATCACCCTTACCGAATAATTTTAAAAACTTAAAAATTTTGATAAAATACGAAATGTTGTTTTGCTGTAAACTGTTAACTATTTTTAGATCACACATAGTACATACGTGTATGTATTCTGTATAAACATGCATAAGGATATACGACAACATATTGTGTTAAGCCAAGTTAACGCTTTTTTATTTATATATTTGATAGCAACTTGCTGAGATATATATAGCTTATTTTAGCATATTTTTCAACAAAATTATCATATTAAGATGACCAAATTCTGCTAACACAGGTTCCAACCCTCGTACTGGGAACGTTGCATATAAAAATGAACACCATATAATATACTATAATTCTTCCTTCTTCTATTAAGCAAATATTTTGAACCAATTGGCATTCCCAACCACGTCGAAAACAGATCCACAATTTCTTTTCTGGTGCCTCCTTCATCTCATTAACCCCCGGGAAATACTACAGATCCATTATAAGTCCTTTTTAACGTTATAACTCATATCGCTATTAAAATAAGAAAAAAACCTACACTAAAAAAGTGAAAGTTTAAAAAACAGTTACTTTTATGAGCTGCTTAGAAAATGCGCTTTAGAAAGTTTTCTACAGAAATTAGAATGCGAGATTCACCAGGATATCTGGATCCAACGTGCAATATTAACATTGATACAAAGATATATTATTCAATTAAGCACTGTGATTATATAACACAATCCCAAATCATTTAAAAACAGAAAGGAATTTCAACATATGTAAGAGAGAAACTGTAAAGTTTGAAAAAAAAATAATACTAAATCGCTTTGAAATTAAACATTTACATATATAAAAATTACGTGTATGTTCGTGATCGCTAAACTCAAAAACTACTGGACCGATTTTGACCAAATTTTATATGCATCCTCTATGGGCAGTGAGGAGTTTTTCTGTGTAGTTTGAAGTTCGTAAGACAGATGGCGCAATCTTTAGTTTTTTTGTGTTTTTGCACCGTAACTCAAGAATTACTGCACCGATTTTGTGTTTTGCCCGATAGAGATTAGCGCGATAAGCCTATGCTGTGTTTCGCTGAAAGCGTTGGGTCTTTAATCAGCGTGTAGTGTTGTTAATTAGCCCTATACCGGTATTTGAACAATAACTGCTATGTCGATTTAGTGCACCTTCCATTCTTCTTCGAAATATCAATCCGCCATGACTTTGCAACGAAACCAGACTTACAGTGAAAATAAAATTTGAAAGCAAAACAACGTTTGCCCGGGTCAGCTAGTTGTATATAAAGTACTTTTAATACTAATAACAAATAAATAAATAAAACATTAGTATATTCCAATTAATTAACACTATTTTTTCGACCTTTTTTGTTTTAATATATATAATTTGTATAATCAAGCGTTAGGTCTTTTTTAAATAATAATTTTATTCAATATTTCGACGCCTCTTTGGGCGTCTTCTTCAGGAAAATTTTTTTATTAATATGACAATTGAAAAATTTTTTTTTGAAAACTTATTTTACATACATACATAAATGAACAAATTGAAAAATTTTTATGAACCAATCAAAATTTAATAAAGTAAAAAATTTTTTTAAAGCAAACAAAATACAAAAAAATAAACAAAAAATGTTTTTTACCTCTGAAGAAATGAAAAATCCTTTATACTAATTATATTATAACAATAAAAAATATTTTACATTCCTATTAGTCAGTTTAATTTACGAATCAAATGTCTATAACATTGAGCAACATTATCTGTATCAGTTTTATAATTTACTACCTTATTACTTGGAACATTAATAATGTTAAGCATCTCTAACATATAACGTCGTTTAAAATTCTTCTCTATAGCTAAGACTGATACCTTGCTAAAGTCCGGATTATGACTAGAGTAACAACAATGTTTCGTTAATGCTGTCTATTGTGAAGTTGAAACATTCCTATACTTTTGGTCTGACTTGTGTCCTGCCAACCTAGTCTTTAATTTATTCTTTGTTGTACCTATATATACTTTATCACATCTCTCATTATTCTTACCATCGCATGGTATCTTATAAACGACATTAGATATGTCTAATTTTTCTACTTTATCTTTAGTCTTTGTGAATAATTTACCTATTGTATTATATATTTTATGAGCCATTTTATAGTTTCTGTTATCAAAAATATTTGATTTTTCTAATCTCTCGGACATCATTGGTACATAAGTTAACGATTTATAAATTTTTTGTTCCCGAATAATATCTGATCTTGTCCTATTATTTTTATATTGTATTATTAATTGATTGATAAGGTGAATTGGAAAGCTATTATCAAGTAATATATTCCTAATTTTTTCTTTATTCTTATGAAACTCAATATCACTTATCGATAAAATTCTCTCTATAAGATTCTTTGCCGTATTTATAATAATTTTCTTTGGATGTTTAGAAAAATAGAAAATAATTCTGCCAGATGATGTTGGTTTTTGGTACCAATCTATTGATATAGTGCTTCCTCTATTTATTACTAATGAATCTAAATATGGAAGTACTGAGTTACATTCTTTCTCAATTGTAAATTTAATATCAGGATGAAATGAATTAAATGTTGATAACATAATTTCTATATCATTTTCTGATATAATGCAAAATAAATCATCGACATTTTTTGTTAATATCTTTGGTTTAACTCTTTTCAATGCATTTGTCTAGAAGTTCTTCCATTACAATATCAGTTACAATAGGAGATGCTGGAGAGCCCATTGGAAGTCCTTTCTGTTGTATATATATCTTATTATTATACCGAAAATACCTGTTATCTATTATACAAAATCTAATAATCCGTAAAAACAAATTTTTGCTCATATTGGTATATCTTTCTATTGTATTCCATTTTTCATCTATTATATTAATAGCAAGATCTACTGGAATACTTGGAAACAATGAAACAACATCAAGTGATACTAATTTTTCATCATCACCAACTTTCAAATGTTTAATTCTATTTTTAAATTGTAACGAATTAGTTACATTATATTTTGATTCCACAGTTAACCTTTTTAAAATATCTGTGATGTACTTACATAATTCATATGATGGTGAATTTATACTAGAGCAAATTGGTCTCAATGGAAAATTTTCTTTATGGATTTTAGGTAATCCATATAGTCTTGGAGCTAAAGCTACATTTGTCTTAAGTTTATTTTTGTCTACGATTGAAATTATTCTTGCTTTGAAAAGTTCTTCAACTATATCAACTATATCAACGCAAGCTTTTATAATAGCCAGCAAACAGATGTTATTTATACAGATCTCAGTAAGGCTTTTGATAAGGTAAACCATGACCTATTGATTGAGAAGCTTCATGCTATCGGATTTACCGGGAACTTCCTACACTGGATAAAATCATATTTAAAAGGGCGCAAACAATGTGTTATTTACAATAACTCCAGATCAAATTATTTTGAAGTAACTTCTGGTGTTCCTCAGGGTAGCCATCTTGGGCCTCTCTTATTTTTGATTTTTATAAATGATCTTCCAAAAGCCATTGAATTCGGTAATATTCTAATGTATGCTGATGATGTCAAACTCTTCTCAAATATTGCTAAAATCGATGATGCCATTCACCTTCAGAAGGATTTAAACAACTTTTTTAATTGGTGTACCGTAAACCTTATGGAATTAAATATTAATAAATGCAAATTAATGACTTTCACTAGATATTCACCATTTTCGACCAAATATTTTATAAATGGCAATGAACTAATAGCTCTTGACTCAATTTTAGACCTTGGAATTTACTTCGACAAAAAACTTAATTTTAACACACATGTCACATATGCTGTTAACAAGGCTAATAGTGTTTTATTTTTCGTAAAACGATGGGCAAAAGAGTTTAACGATCCTTACGTTACAAAAAATCTCTTCACATCTTTAGTAAGACCCATTCTTGAATATGGCTCTGTTATTTGGGATCCTCAGTACAATTTATATGTTAAAATGATAGAATCAGTCCAGAAACAATTCCTTTTATTTTGTCTTCGATGTCTTCAATGGAATCCAGCTGTGAATCTGCCGCCATATCGTGATCGTTTGGCACTCATAAATCTCCCTACATTAAAAAGCCGAAGAATTGCATCTAACATTGTATTCTTTTTAAAATTATTTCAAGGCAAAACGGATTGTATTTTTCTTCTCGACCAAATAAACATCAATATTCCAAATAGGCAACTTAGATCTTATGAACCCTTATATCTTAGATTTCACAGATCAAATTTCATGAATTTCGATCCATTTCGTAGAATTTGCTCGGATTTTAATAAATATTATGATCTCATTGATTTATCGGATAATGTTAATATTATTAATAGAAAGCTTTTAAATTATTTAAATTCCAATGTTTTTACTTATAATTGTTTTTAACCTTGTCACTTATGTATTATTTTTGTAATGTCAGCTGTAAATATAATGTAGCTGTAAATAAATAAATAAATAAATAAATAAATAAATATATCATTATTTATTTTTTGTAACTTAAGTTGTTGGATCTTTATTCAATATTCTATATGTGGTATCATTACCCACTATATCATTAATCCTTATATTATAATCATTCTTACTCATAGCTACTGTTGTATTACCTTTATCTGCATTTAATATAATTATGTCTTTATTAGACTTTAAGAATTTTTCGCAAAGCTTTACTTTATCTAATACAAATCTATCCCTATTTGTTAATTTAATCTTAAGAAAGAGGACTTTCCTATAATGAAAATAATAGCAGAAGGAGAAGATTTTGTACAGACTTTACAGGATAGAGATGAACAAGAAATAGCCAGATCAAAATTGACTAAGATTATTGATAGCCACACAAATAAGATTAAATTAACAAATAGGGATAGATTTGTATTAGATAAAGTAAAGCTTTGCGAAAAATTCTTAAAGTCTAATAAAGACATAATTATATTAAATGCAGATAAAGGTAATACAACAGTAGCTATGAGTAAGAATGATTATAATATAAGGATTAATGATATAGTGGGTAATGATACCACATATAGAATATTGAATAAAGATCCAACAACTAAGTTACAAAAAATAAATAATGATATAGTTGAAGAACTTTTCAAAGCAAGAATAATTTCAAGCGTAGACAAAAATAAACTTAAGACAAATGTAGCTTTAGCTCCAAGACTATATGGATTACCTAAAATCCATAAAGAAAATTTTCCATTGAGACCAATTTGCTCTAGTATAAATTCACCATCATATGAATTATGTAAGTACATCACAGATATTTTAAAAAGGTTAACTGTGGAATCAAAATATAATGTAACTAATTCGTTACAATTTAAAAATAGAATTAAACATTTGAAAGTTGGTGATGATGAAAAATTAGTATCACTTGATGTTGTTTCATTGTTTCCAAGTATTCCAGTAGATCTTGCTATTAATATAATAGATGAAAAATGGAATACAATAGAAAGATATACCAATATGAGCAAAAATTTGTTTTTACGGATTATTAGATTTTGTATAATAGATAACAGGTATTTTCGGTATAATAATAAGATATATATACAACAGAAAGGACTTCCAATGGGCTCTCCAGCATCTCCTATTGTAACTGATATTGTAATGGAAGAACTTCTAGACAAATGCATTGAAAAGAGTTAAACCAAAGATATTAACAAAAAATGTCGATGATTTATTTTGCATTATATCAGAAAATGATATAGAAATTATGTTATCAACATTTAATTCATTTCATCCTGATATTAAATTTACAATTGAGAAAGAATGTAACTCAGTACTTCCATATTTAGATTCATTAGTAATAAATAGAGGAAGCACTATATCAATAGATTGGTACCAAAAACCAACATCATCTGGCAGAATTATTTTCTATTTTTCTAAACATCCAAAGAAAATTATTATAAATACGGCAAAGAATCTTATAGAGAGAATTTTATCGATAAGTGATATTGAGTTTCATAAGAATAAAGAAAAAATTAGGAATATATTACTTGATAATAGCTTTCCAATTCACCTTATCAATCAATTAATAATACAATATAAAAATAATAGGACAAGATCAGATATTATTCGGGAACAAAAAATTTATAAATCGTTAACTTATGTACCAATGATGTCCGAGAGATTAGAAAAATCAAATATTTTTGATAACAGAAACTATAAAATGGCTCATAAAATATATAATACAATAGGTAAATTATTCACAAAGACTAAAGATAAAGTAGAAAAATTAGACATATCTAATGTCGTTTATAAGATACCATGCGATGGTAAGAATAATGAGAGATGTGATAAAGTATATATAGGTACAACAAAGAATAAATTAAAGACTAGGTTGGCAGGACACAAGTCAGACCAAAAGTATAGGAATGTTTCAACTTCACAATAGACAGCATTAACGAAACATTGTTGTTACTCTAGTCATAATCCGGACTTTAGCAAAGTATCAGTCTTAGCTATAGAGAAGAATTTTAAACGACGTTATATGTTAGAGATGCTTAACATTATTAATGTTCCAAGTAATAAGGTAGTAAATTATAAAACTGATACAGATAATGTTGCTCAATGTTATAGACATTTGATTCGTAAATTAAACTGACTAATAGGAATGTAAAATATTTTTTATTGTTATAATATAATTAGTATAAAAGATTTTTCATTTCTTCAGAGGTAAAAAACATTTTTTGTTTAGTTTTTTGTATTTTGTTTTCTTTAAAAAAATTTTTTACTTTATTAAATTTGGATTGGTTCATAAAAATTTTTCAATTTGTTCATTTATGTATGTATGTAAAATAAGTTTTCAAAAAAAATTTTTTCAATTGTCATATTAATAAAAAAATTTTCCTGAAGAAGACGCCCAAAGAGGCGTCGAAATATTGAATAAAATTATTATTTAAAAAAAAAGACCTAACGCTTGATTATAAAAATTATATATATTAGTATATTCCGACATTATGTACAAAGTATTCAATATTTATCGCCTCATATGAATATAGAAAAACCAACAAAAAGCACTTGACTAATATTGTGCTGGCTAGAAAACAAACATCATATAGAACTTATGTCAAAAAACGTTTTAGAAGCATAAAACTTTTTAGTATATTTCTTTAAAAGTATTTTAAATAACCTATGTATATATACATAGACAAATGCACATCCTTTTCTCCCTGTTCGTTCAAAGATTTTTGTGTTTGTTTTGTATCTGTTGACGAGCTTTAATGCAAGATGTTTTATAAAAATCCGTAAAGTACCAAGCAAACATTCGGAATTGGTGTTACAAATAAAACTATTTTACAGACTTCTTTTATGTTATTAAGTGTGTATTTCGAACTCTGTGGCTGCCACTAGCCAAATTATATTTAAATACAATACACTGTTTTGGGTATAGACGATGAATTTTCGGCAGGTTAACATTTTCACACAAACATGAGATGAATGCAGAAAAAATCTCGATTGGGTTATTAGTTGCTAACCGCGACCCACTATTTAAGCCTATTGTAGTTACTAAACAGTGGTTCGTTTATGTGAAAAGTCGTCACTATCCGTAATATACTAATATATGCATATTAAAATACGAGATATAAATTTTTTCTGTTTTTTCTGACACAAGCATTTTTTATACAATTAAAGCCTAAACCGAAAGCTACATACATATGTATATAGGAAATATTAATCATAAACAAACAAAAATGCAGAATATTTATTTTTTAATTAACTAAATTCAAATAATTTTCTTTCTCATCATATTTTTATTCTTAAGGCCCCAATTCAAATACTTACATATTTTCTGGATTCGTTTTCTCAATGGCTTGAATCAATTGCTTTGTTAAGTTATCGTCACGCACTGATAACAAATTTTTAGATTCGCTTGCAACTAGGGTATGGAAGAGAAGTGTTCGATTCAGTGATGATGCATTTCCAAGGGATTCAGAAACTGGCAATTCACTTAGCACTATAAATCGGTTATAAGCGTATTACAACTATTATTGAAGTCAAGATTTTTTTAACTTACAGTCTGATAAACTTGTTAGCCCTGCTAATGTTGTCACCGGAACACTAGGAATATCGCGTTCGCTCATGATGAATGGAGTTTTATTAATTTCTGATTTTTACAACAAATAAACGTAAATAGGAAGGAGTACGAAAATATTTAAGAATTAATAGAGAAACGGCATTGCTACCTACGCTGTCGATTTCGCTTTATACTTATAAGGCTGAAAATTATCATTTGCTCAGTTCAATAATACGTATTAGTACTATTTATTATGGCATATATATTTTTAAAACTATTTATATTGGAATTTGTTATTTGTAAAATTTCTTCCAGCATTTCTATTAGAGTCTTTACTTATAGATGCAAGACCCACTAAACTGCATTAATACTTTTATTAAATGTTAGAGCCAATAAAGTTTTTACGATTTTGCAGAAAATCATTTAAATACACAAAAACTAATATTTGGCTATTTAATATAAATGGCGACGTCGATAGCAAGAACACAATAAAAACCAAACTTAATTCAGTGCAACCAACATTGATACCAAAGATAAATGTCAAATACAACATAGAAAATGTTTTATTTGAAGTGTTGGCAGCAAAGGAAATGACACTATAAAAATAAGGTGTATTAACTTATAGTACGTATCCATATACGTGATTTCGGCCAAATTACATGATTTGCCCAAATTACGTAATTTAGTACATGATTTTGCATACAAATTTCATGTGACGAAATTACCTCAAATGAGATGATTTCAGCCAAATTATGTCGAAAATTGTCTGTGCAACACTGCGCGGCTGCTTTTATTCCAAATGCAACTCTGGTGCACCCATTATTAGTGACTTACAAATCCGAAAAAGTGACATTTAATTACGAATAAAAACTACTTTCATTTTAGTTATTCGGGTATGTTCCAGGTTTCGACTCGGATTGAAAACGAAAAATTTTTTGAATCCCCATAATTTATAAAATGGTGTTCTGAATTCAGCATGTTTTTCCACATTCGAAGTTTATAGGGTATGTTCCAGGTTTCGACTCGGATTGAAAACAAAAATTTTTTGAATCCCCATAATTTATAAAATGGTGTTCTGAATTCAGCATGTTTTTCCACATTCGAAGTTTATGTTCGAAAAAAAATCTAAATGTCCACGGCCACAGTTACGCAAAAATCCACGGCGGTCGGCAAAAAAATTAACAAATTACAAAAGTAACACCCAATTTTCACCATGATTTTTTTACTTGTCTTTAAGACATGTCTTTTATGTCTCTCGGCTTATTCTGATATAGTTCAGAAAAGACGACTTATCTCCCAAGAAGTCGTTCATAAGAAACGAAAATGTACCTCGCTCCACTCAGCATTTCCGCCATTGCTTCACCCACTCACTAGTTTTAGTCAACTAGTTTTACCTCCATTGCTTTCTTCCAGGTTTTTCTGTATAGCACCCAATTTTGATTTTTTCTAAGAAAATTTACTTTTTTAAATACTTTACTTCTCAAGTTATTAAATTCCGCTTTTGGCGCCCAAATTATAGAAATAAAAGGAATTAAAGATAAATTAAAAAAACAACTCTGGCTGTCAAATAAGAGTTTTTTTTTACAACAACAGTGAAGAAATAGACATGTTTTAAAAATCATCATGAAAATTTTACATGATTTTGGGAGCAACTTTAAAAGAAAATAAAAAAGACATGTCTTAAAAAATCATCGTGAAATTTGGATGTAAAACAATTTACAGAGTATGAAAAAGATATTCAAATTTTTCATTTAATTTTCAACGCGAATAAAAACAAAATTAATATTCTTAAAGAAACATAGAATGAAAATAAAATTATTCAATACTCTCAAAAAAGACAACGAATGAAATTAAAATTATTTGCTTTTGGTTGATCTGCTTGCCTGGCGTTATTTATCACCGCGGCTGTTTGCCGGCTATAGACATATCGACTACGTTGTCCTGGCACCATTTGTTGTTAAAACAAAGTATTGCCTGATTATTACATTGCGATTTTACAACTAAATGCATTCGAATTATTATAATTATTGTTTAAATAGATTTATATATATGAAATTAGTTTTAATTTCCTTCAAAAAAATGCAATTTTTTTTATCAATAAGATCTAATGTGCCTGTACTGTAATTTATGATTCAATCTTGTTGTGCAGGCTACATATAAATAAATAAATAAATAAAAATAAATAATAAATGCATTGAGATTTAGTTCAAAAAAGATTGACATATCAAACTTTATTATGTAGGGCAACTTTGTGTTTTCGAACATAAACAAAATTGTTATATTTTTTTCATGTTTTTTACACAACTGAGATCTGCCAAAACCAAATTGATATTTTTGACAAAGTTTAAAAAAAAATTTGTTTGCATTAATATTTCTGTGAAAAATTGATCTTTTTTGATGAAGTTCAATAAAAAACACTTCAAACTAAAAACCAATATTGTATTTTTCTTAATAATGTTAGCTTTTATAAGAATAAAGTACGATTCGTTTTACTTTCACCCACCCCTTACTACTCTAATTGAAAACGAATAAAAACATTGGGATGTGAATTGCAGAACACCAAAAATGCTAAAGTAATCCACTTTCGAGTGAATTCGGATTCTAGAACATACCCGATTGATAGTTAATAGAGTGAAACTACAAAATTATATTAAAAAATCAATTAATAAATAATTCCAAACATATTTCCATTAATAAGGTGTTAAATATATTTTCATTAATAGAGATATTATAAAAACAGAGTAATCTCAAGCCTATCTGTGTTTGATATGCGTAAAACAATAAACTGTGAAAAATTGCAACAAATTGAATTGTGAAAATTTATGTACATATATGAAATTTAATTAATTAATTCCAATTCAAAAATATTCGTATTGTTTGCTAGTTAGTTACAAATTATAATAGGCCATAAGTGGTGGACGTGCAGTGGAGTTCTGCTAGATCGACATATGCAGCTAATACTCAATGACTGGCTAAAAGATGACTAAATATTTAAGTCAAGGTAAGACAAATAGAAAAATAATAACTCAAAAACTAATACCTCTACAGTATCAATAATATCCTTTTAGCACCAGAAATACTAAGGTCTTGAATATTTTCAACACTGATGTACATATAATCATCGCTCACTTCTGTCGTTAGTATACAAATAAGTAAGTTGACGCAAACAGTGATTAGATGCTCATCTTTTGGACTGTTTACTGATTCAGATGATTCAGTTAAGAAAGGTAAGTAAATGTTTTAGGGAAAATATTCAAAAATATAACTGATTATCAATTTTTTTCATCCTTAATTTAGACCTGCAAGTTCTACAATCTTCACTTTATGCCTTGGGTAAAACCATTAGTGCTTCAAGTCAATGTCTGATCAATTTCACTCTATCATCTGTTTTAAATAGCAATTCATTACATTTATTTGGAATAATTGTATAATACAAAATGTTTGTGTATATGGAGTTGTTATTTCTATAAATTTATATGTATAATGTAGTACATTAAAAATTATATTATACTATTGACAAATTTACATACACAAAAGTTTTACAAATTTCAACTTTTCTAATCTTTTCAAATTACTATTAAACAAAAGTTGTGTTTTTTATGTTAAAAATAAATAAAGAACACAAACGTCAAATTGATGTCGAAAATTCGAACATCACATCACAATCACTTAAAACATAATGGAAACACTTTGAAGTAATTTCGTCAAATCAACTTGATTTGCTCATAGTGGAAACGTACTATTATTAGTGGGTAAAATTTATACACCTTGAATTAAACCAAGTGTTTGGTTGTTGCATGGAAGCTGTAATATCAAAAACAGTTGATCGATGTTATAATTGTACAATTTATGCCGAGCAGTTTTTTCTGTGAAGTCCACAGTGTGGACTACCAATTATAGAAAAACCATATCTATTGACGAGTGTAGTTTTAATTTCAATTTAATAATAAAAATTCATTCCCGTTAAGAATAGAGAAGCATTTCACTCAATAGTAACAACATTGTTAATTATTAGATAATATCGCAGTCTACATGTTACTGCCAAGCTTAAAGAAACCACTCCGAGAAGGGGTTTTGATTTTAGATAAATCGAAGATCAATACGAAGCAAAGGTTAAAGTTGTTGAAAAAATTACGTTGTTCAATTAACAATTTATATACAAGCAACTTTGTAATATTTTCTTTGCTAGTCAAATTATAAGATAATCATTACGTATAACTTTTTCCTTTTTTTGTGTAGTCCGAGATACATATTTCTTTGTGTAATTATTTAATAAAAATTATATTGAATTCGGAGAAGTTGTTTTACTTTCAATAGGTTATGGACCTCTCCAATATTATTATTTTATAAAGAAAAATCCGCTGTGTGCTTGTGCTGTATCCCATAAACCTAAGATCGACATTTATTTATTTATTGATTTACTTCCTGTACAACAAGAATTGATCTTATATTTATAGTACAGGAACGGAATGCGTTATACATAAAAGCGTTTGCAATAATTAAAAAGGTACTAAGAAATATACTTATATGTATGTATAGTACATAGAAAATTGCACATAATGTAAAAGAATTAACTACAAAATTTTATTTAAAAGAGTTTACTACAAATTTTTTGAAATTATTAGCATTGCTGTTTAGTTGCTGACATAGTGGAAGATTATTCCAAAGTCTAGCAGAATGTACATAAAATTGCCATTGAGAGACTAGGTTGGATGTCGAGGTATAATAATGTTTCGGTTTCGTGGCGATTGGAAAAAACGTGTATTTTCAAATATGTATTTGGGAGTTTGAGTATGTATTATTTTATGCAAAAAAATCATAGTGCGGATTTTTAATAGATTATCGAAACTGACTCCATAAAGTTTTTTAGATACGGAGGAAACATGATCGGAACTTCTCAATCCGTTCACATACCGTACAATGTTGTTAAATAAAACATTTAGTTTATTTCGACTAACAGAATCACAGTTAGAAAATAATTCACACCCATACAATAAGGAAGGAACCAAGTAAGTCTTCGCAAGTAGGATTCTAATTCTGTAGGGTGTGAAGTATTGTGTACACCAAAGCGCTCGTAATTTAAAATACAATTGGCCAACCAGTAAGTTTACATGATCTGTCCAAGTCAAATGATTATTAAAAATTATGCCTAGATTTTTCGCTCTATTAACGATTTCAATTTTCTCCCCATTTAAAACGATATCCCCAGAAATAAAAGGAGTCATACTTTTTTGCAGATTACAATACATTTTGATTTTTTAGGGTTCAAACAGAGTCCATTTGCACTAGCCCAGAGATAAATTTGTTTTAATTCATTATTTAACAGTGAGACACCTGTGGCAATGTTTTCAGCTGCGGTATTTGTGATGATGTGACACTTTGAAAGCATTCTTGGCAAGTCATTTGCATATATTGAAAATAGAAGCGGGCCTAATATGCAGCCCTGAGGCACTCCCCTTTTAAGGGGCAGTTTATCAGACCAAACATTGTTTATAAGAACCGATTGTGTTCTATTTGAAAGGTATGATGAAATAAGGTTAATTGATGTACCCAAGAATCTGAAAAAATATTTTAATTTATTAATTAATGTGGCATGGTCTACCGTATCAAATGCTTTGCAGTGGTCAAGAAGTACTAAGAAATTTATGTTCCCATTTTCCAATCCCTGACGTATGTGTTCACTTACTTCCACAAGAGCCGTAACGCAGCTATGACTCTCGCGGAAACCAGATTGTTTGCTATAAAGCATGTTGTTAATATTTATATGTGAAATCATTTGCTTATACAATATTTTTTCCAATATTTTCGAAAGAAAACACAATATGGCTATTGGTCTATATTCACCATTACCTTTGGGTAATGGAACGATTTTTGCATGTTTCCAATTCGAAGGAAACGTAGAAGACATAATAATATTGTTTAAAAGGTAAGTGACGTATGGGAGAATTAGAGGCATAAGTATTCTAATAAATTTGGGATGTAAGTTATCAGTTCCAACTGCGTTTGATTTTATTATTGAGCATGTAGACATTACATCAAATTGTGATATGCATGAGAAGCGAAAATAATTACCGTTGAATTCATTATCTGTATTTATTGCGGATGAGGAAAAATTATAAAAAGACGGATTTGTTTGGATCACATGAACATTAGTGAACGTTTTATTAAGCATATTTGCATCTACATTTAAGTCTATGTTGTTCAACTGCCTGCCAATACCTATTTCACGAATAGTATTCCAGGTTTGTGGAGAATTAATTGCAGTGCTGAAACGTGTGGAATAGTATTCAGTTTTAGCAAGTCTTATGCGTTTATTAACGTTTTTCCTAGCAGTTGTGTATTACAGTTTCAGGTCAAAAGTTTTATACCTTTTCCACCTGGCATATGCTAAGTCCCTTTGATATATAGCTTGTTTCATAGTGTTTGAAAACCATGGTTTATGGTTATGTGCTTTTTTTTATGTTTGATTGGTACTGTTAAATCAAAAAGACATTGAATGTTGTGTTCTAAGAAGTAAGACTATTCATCAATGGTTGGCATAAAGTAGATATTATTCCAGGCAATGTTTGATGAATATTCAGATAAACGGGTGAAATCAAGGCTGTTAAAATCACGGTAAGTGAAACTCTGTTCAAAATCATGAATGACAAAGTTGTAATTTAAAAATATAAGGTCATGTTTGGAAAAACATGACGCAGATATCTGGTCATATAAATTAATGTTCGTAATACTAGACACGAAGTAAAGGTCAATGAGGGTAGTAGTTGTGGATGTATGATGTGTCGGATTTTCAGTATTAGCGGGAAAAAGTCCAAATGACAACATATTGTCAGAAAGATACGTCTCCATTAATATATTGGAATTAAAATCGCCAGTAATGAGAGGCGAAAATTGTATTCTTTTATTAGGCCGATATACACAACCCACTAAAAGTTTTTTGCCAAATGATAAAATTTCAATAATGATAAACTCAATTCCCAGTTCATTTGAATTAGGTGCAAAAGATGATTTGCAGCATATTTTGCAGGAAATACTGCTTTTCACGAATATAGCGACACCACCACCATGGCTTGCTCTATCACACCTAAAAACTTTAAAGCCATATGGACATATCAAGCTATCAGGTGTTGATTCTGAGAGCCATGTTTCCGAAACACAAACTACATCAATGCCAGAGTTCTCAAAAATAAATTTAAATTCGTCGGTTTTATTATTAATGCTTTGCGCATATTTATATGCACAACTTTAAAACCTTTTTTATATTTAGCAAAAATCCTGACCATATTCATTGTTATGTCTTTGGAACTTCCACGTTGATTACCATTAAATGTCATTAAATCGAATTTTAAGAAGTGCAATGCTAATAGAAGCAAAAATTGTCGTGTGCAACATGTAATTAAAATTTAAAATTTTTAACAATGAAGTATTAAAAACCGAAAGGAAATATAATAGTGTATTCAAATAAATAAAAAGATTTAAAACAATTAAAAACATTAGTTTAAAAAATAAATTTAAACTTTTTAAAAATGAAATTAAGTTAAAAATAGTATAAAAACACAATGGTGAGGGAAACTGGAATTTATTGCAACAGTGAAAAAAGGACAGATGTAAAAAATGTCGATTGTGAGAAATGTTATATTACTGTTGAAAAATATGTTGCAGCTGATCGATAAGTTCAACTCGTGTTACATCTTGAGAGCCATACATACACTAACCCACGCGAAGTATATGCTGTTTTAATTTTCTTAGCTTTTTTATCTTGAGTGCTTCTCTAAAAATTTTATAACTATACGGCGTTAAGTCTTCATTTTCATAAATAGGTTCTGCGCTGTCAAAACGGGCTTGAGACATATGTAAGTTAGATTTGTTATCACGCCTATATCTTGATATTGACTTCAAGAAAAAGTTTTTCTCATACGGAGAGTGAAATTTTATGATAATAACGTCATCGTTTGGTTTGTATGTTGTATTATTTTTGTAAATTTTATTAAGTCTATATATTTCTTCAACTTGTGGTGGTGAGTGATTAATATTAGTACATATTGATTTAAATATATTTGACAAATTTTTATTTTGATTACACGGTACACCACGTATTCGAACACTACTAGCCACTGTTGAGTTTTCACGTTTATTAAGTTTTCTTTTTATTTCAGTTATTTCGCTTTTTAAATTTTTGATCTCCGAAGCTTCAGATTCGAGGTTATTTAATTTGTCCTTTATTCAACATATAGTGGTTGTTTCCAGCAATGTTATACGATCACTCAATACGCGCATATCGGATTGAATTAAATTTATTTCATGTATTTCTTCGAATCTAATTTTTTTCTTCTTTTGTAAATTTTTGTTACCGAAGGGACAATTATGAGATATGGAAATACAAGATGCAGTTGCTGCTGAAAAGAGAAGAGGTTTGGGATATTATTGAAATCGAATGTTCCAGGAAATCACGATCAAAAATTAAGGGAACGTGATGCAGAGGCATCAATTTTAATTGGCTTAGCTGTGGAAGAATTTGAAGTTTTCCGTATCGCGTGTATTAATAATACCAAAGATGCTTGGAACATTTTGAAGGAATATCACGAAAAATCAACTTTCAGCAACAAATTAAAACTGATAAGAACTATTAGCGAATTAAAATTACAATCTGGTGGAAACGTGGACAAACATATAAACGAAAAGAAATTATTATTTTCAAAATTGCAATCGCTTGGAGAAAAAATATCGGAATCGTGGATGGTTTCAATGCTATTAAGTAGTCTGCCAAATACCTATAACACTTTAATAACGGCTCTTGATGTAAGAGACGAAAAAGCTCTCAGTGACTTTAGTTAAAAACAAATTCTTGTGAAGATACTGTATTGAAGACCACTAACAAATTTAAAAATAATGGTAATAATTCTAGAAAAATAGTACATATGTCATTATTGACATGGTATTGGCCACAGTCGGAAAGACTGGTGAAAATATAAAAATAACTTAAAAAAAATCAAATGCAAATAAAAATAATAATCAAAATGCAATAGTTGTATAGTGATGGAATTTGCAGTAGTTTCTGTATTGTACTGAACGTTAAGGCTGATATGTGGGTTCTGGTGCTTCTTGCAGCCTTTGCTGCAATAACGCAATAATTAAAAAAAGGTTGTTTTGCAGAAATTGAGTTTAAAGTTTTGAATTTACACACAACTTAATGGTAAAAGAAAATTTGGTTCTTTTCTCAAGAGCTGAGTATACAAAATATTTTTATGAAACTTTTACAGAGTATAAAAAAATTGACAAGGCGAATAATTTCGTAATAAAACCTTAAAAAATTCAAATTTTAAGTTACTACGGTATTGCACCAAAGGCTCGATATGTATGTGAATATGTACTTATGTTGTATTAACCCATATTGTCCCAATGTTCGATTAATCGAACAGTAAATTTCACTCGATTTTATAATTTTTTTTCTCTTTTTAGGGAATACTAAGAACTAAAATTTTTTTAATGATAAATTACAGTTTTTATCAATAAGTTTATTCGTTATAAAATATATATCCGGCATCCCTGAAATTTGTATTGCTAAAATACATAGCAGCTGATTATTATGCTGTTGCTGTCTTCAAAATAATTATGAAGCTGACTTCAGAGCAGCATTTGAAGCCGTGAAGTTGTGAAGTCTGCTGTCGTCTATGTGTTCCCCCCAGGGGGCGCGGTCAATGCATCCTGTCTTGGTGGCTTGGTGTTGAACCTCCTGGGGTAGAGGGTTATCAGGTTTCCGGACCTAGGCCTTTTTGCTGATAACCCCTAAAAACTTGTATGTTGCTACCCAATCCCTGAAACAACAGGGCAACGGGCGCGCATGCAAGTAAACTAAAGGTGAAAGTGGGTTCGCTCGCTCGTCCGGTAAGTGGGTAATCTGGTTTTTCCAGACCTTGACCTTTGGCCAATTACCCCTTGAACTTATATGTCACTACCCTATCCCTGGACATAACAGGGCAACGGGCGTGCATACATTTAATTTAAGGAAGTAGCTCTGCCTATGCTTGTCTGGGTAGAGGTGCTACCGATACCTCAGGTTTGCAGGGACCTAAAATCGGAGGTGTTTTTAACACGCGGCTGACCAGAGTCCTATCTGGTGCCACGGGAACCAGTAGCCCCTAGGACTTGTCCTAGACTGGTTATTGGTGAGGCCCCTTCGGGGATCACGTGGTGGCTGTGGTTAAAACCCAAAGATACGCGGGAAGAGTTATGGGTCAGATGTAGTGTGTCTGTAAGAGGTGCTAGTGACTGATTATAGATGCTCTCTTCAGGCCGTATATCTCTAGGTGTTGTTGCTATTCGACAAAGCTACTCTGATGTTTTGCGGTGGGCGAAGCCTCAGGTAAGATGGGGGCACTATTTTGCTGCCGGGCCATCGGGGTAGTAGGAGGTTAGATAGCTCCAAACATCTTAGCAAGGTGTCTGTACATGGTCCAGCAGCCTGTACGGAACTTGCTACCAAGTTGTCCCTCGTAGGCGCACATGTTGTATGCCTCATCAGCATGTGCCCCTGGGAGGGGTGACGGGACGGTGGTGAACGGCATTATTCACCCAGTGCGAAGAGCACCGTCAGGTAAGGCCTTCGGGCAGGTACTGACGTAAAATCTTTGACATCTTTGTCGTCTATGTGTTTAGTGCTTTAGGCTATTTTCTATTTTGACGGGCAGCATTAAACAAATATAGTGTTGCCATTATATATATAAATTGGAAAAATAAAATCAAAAACTTTTTTTAAATATTAAACATAAAAAAACATTACAAAAATAGAATAAAGAAATAAATTTATGTGTTTTTATAGTTTTTCGTGATATTATTACATTTCTTATCAATAACTTTAATTTTATTCATTATAAAATATATATCCGGCATCCCTGAAATTTGTATTGCTAAAATACACATCAGCTGACTACTATGCTGTTGCTGTCTCCAAAATAATTATGAAGCTGACTTCAGAGCAGCATTTGAAGTTGGCAGCATTTGAAGCCGTGAAGTTTGCTGTGGTCCATGTGTTTATAGCTTAAGTTGGCAGCAGCAAATGCTGTTGTGCAGTCGTGCTGCTGTGCTGCCGTTAAAATAATCATTTTCATTTAAATACATGCATTTTATTTTTGACATATTGCTGCTTGCTGTCTGCTGTCGTCTATGTGTTTAGAGCTTATGGCTGCATATATGTTATAATTCATTTTCTATTTAGACTTCAACGCGATCAGTGTGAATTTTAGTGTGAAAATATTTTTGTACAAATCTTTTTAAAAATGAAAAAACAAATAGGATCAAAACGTGCTCTTACAAAATATGAACTTGAGGCAATCCTTGATAGCTGGAGCGTGAGGAGGCAGAATTAGATAAAGTTTGTATTGTAATTCCAGACAAAGCAGACGAAAATACAGACGAAGAAGATTTTGATGACGACATCCTTCCTAATAACGATGTAAGTGGCTTATAAGTGAAACTATTTCATATACATATACTTATATATATGGAAACACTTGCATCAATAGCCAAACGAAGTATTGGAATGCGCTGGAACTTTTTGAGGTGGAAGCCATTAGAAAAGATTTCGGAGAACCTTATGAGTTCACTGACTATGGTGATGTTAACCTTCTTCCTATGCCAGCCTCAACATCTTCCATTGTCAGTCAATCGTCAAAAAGATGTCGAAATGAAGTTCAGCCCCAAGAAAACACAAAATATAAAAAGCTGTCAGATTTTAATAAGCCAAAGTGGACACAAAGAACAAATCGAGAAGGCAGGTTGGAGTATGACATTTCCCCAATAAATGAACCACTCGATGATATCAGGCAAAAACTAGCAAATAGCCTGAACGGGAAGACGCCCTTAGACTTATTCAGACTATTTTTTTGATGATGAGTTTTTAAACATGATAATCGAGAAACAAATCGGTACGCTCAGCAGCAGAATTTTCCTTTTGTATTAGATACCATTATGCTCCAACGATTCCTTGGTATTTTGGTGTTATCTGGATATCACACGGTATCTGCTGCTCGCGACTATTGGTCAAATAACACTGCATTAGGCGTACCAGCTGTAAAGCTATGTATGCCAAGAAATAAGTTCTTGGAAATTAAAAAATTTTTGCACTTCAGCAACAATTTTACTTTGGACAAGGACGATAAAATGGCAAAGGTATTTTCAATTCTTTTCAAATAATTATTTTATTAGTATATTTTTATTATATTTACTTCATATAAGATACGTCCTTTTTATGAGCTGATCAACAAAAAATTTATGCAATTTGGAATCTGGGAGGCAGATTTGTCGGTTGATGAACAAATGTTGCCATATTTTGGACGACACTCTTGCAAAATGTTTGTACGTGGTAAGCCAATCCGATTTGGTTATAAATTACGGTGTCTCTGCTCTTCAGCTGGATATCTTAATAATTGCATACCATACGCCGGGTCGGCGGATAACTATGATAAGGAAGTTGGCTTAGGAGCCGATGTAGTTCTTCGTTTGTTAGGATATATAGAGTTTGCAGTGAGACATACTGTGTATTTCGATCCCCCCGGGGGGCACGGTTTTACATCTTGTCTCGTGGCGTGGCTTGATGTTGTGCTTCCTGGGGTATAGGGTTATCAGGTTTCCGGACTTAGGCCTTTTTGCTGTTAACCCCTAAAAACTTGTATGTTGCAAGTACATTAAAAGTGAAAGTGGGTTCGCTCGCTCGTCCGTAAGTGGGTAATATGGTCTTTCTACACCTTGACCTTTGGCCAATTACCCCTTGAACTTAATATGTTACTACCCAATCTCTGAAATAACAGGGCAACGGGCGTGCATATAAGATATTTAAGGAAGTAGCTCTGCCTATGCTTGTCTGGGTAGAGGTGCTACCGATACCTCAGGTTTGCATGAGACCTAAAATCGGAGGTGTTTTTAACACGCGGCTGACCAGAGTCCCATCTGGTGCCACGGGAAGCAGTAGCCCCTAGGACTTGTCCTAGACTCGTTATTGGAGAGGCCCCTTCGGGGATCACGTGGTGGCTGTGGTTAAAACCCAAAGATACGCGGGAAGAGTTATGGGTCAGATGAGTGTGTCTGCAAAAGGTGCTAGTGACCGATTGTAGATGCCCTCTTCAGGCCATATATCTCTAGGTGTTGTTGCTATTCGACAAAGCTGCCCTAATGTTTTGCTGTTGGCGAAGCCTCAGGTAAGATGGGGGCACTATTTTGCTGCCGGGCCATTGGGGTAGTAGGAGGTTAGATAGCTCCAACACTCTAGCAAGGTGTCTGTACATGGTTCTGCAGCCTGTACAGAATTTGCTACCATGTTCGTCCCTAATAGGGGCACATGTTGTTGCCTCACCCAGCATGTGCCTCTGGGAGGGGCGACGGGACGGTGGTGAACGGCTTTATTCACCCAGTGCGAAGAGCACCGTCAGGTTAAGTTTATGACAGGTACTGACGTAAAACCTTTGACATAAATGTGTATTTCGATCCCCCGGGGGGGGCACGGTTTTACATCTTGTCATGGTGGCTTGATGTTGTGCTTCCTGGGGTATAGGGTTATCAGGTTTCCGGACCTAGGCCTTTTTGTTGATAACCCCTAAAAACTTGTATGTTGCTACCCAATCCCTGAATTAACAGGGCAACGGGCGCGCATGCAAGTAAGTTAAAGGTAAAAGTGAGTTCGCTCACTCGTCCGGATGGGTAATATGGTCTTTCCAGACCTTGACCTTTGGCCAATTACCTCTAGAACTTAATATGTTACTACCCAATCCCTGAAATAACAGGGCAACGGGCGTACATATAAGAAATATAAGGAAGTAGCTCTGCCTATGCTTGTCTGGGTAGAGGTGCTACCGATACCTCAGGTTTGCATGAGACCTAAAATCGGAGGTGTTTTTAACACGCGGCTGACCAGAGTCCCATCTGGTGCCACGGGAACCAGTAGCCCCTAGGACTTGTCCTAGTCTGGTTGTTGGTGAGGCCCCTTCGGGGATCGCGTGGTGGCTGTGGTTAAAACCCAAAGATACGCGGGAAGAGGTATGGGTCAGGTGAGTGTGTCTGCAATATGGTTGTGGAGGCCTGTTGTAGATGCTTTCTGCAGGCCATATATCTCTAGGTGTTGTTGCTATTCGACAAAGCTGCCCTGATGGTTTACATTGGGGTGGTAGGAGGTTAGATAGTTCCAACACTTCAGCAAAGTGTCTGTACATGGTTCTGCAGCCTGTACAGAATTTGCTACCATGTCGCCCCTATTGGGGGCACATGTAGGGTCCACCCTGTATGTTCCTCTGAGAAGGGCGGCTGGGACGGTGGTGAACGGCTTTATTCACCCTTGTGCAAGTTATTTAAGACACGAATTTATGATCACATATACGATCTTTAATAAAAGACGTGTTTTAAGTTTGAGGATATTTTCAATAATAATTATATTTTAATTGAAAAATATTGACAAAGCCAAAAAATAATTATCAGGTAACTTAATTTTGTAAACAAGAATTTTAACAAGTATGAACATTAAACAGAACTATTTTTAACAATTAAAAATTACAAATGACAATATAATTAAATTGAAATACAAATTTGTTATTAATTATCAATTAACAATAATACTAAAAATGGTACGACAACCTTATGTTAACTTCTCTCCTCGTTTTTAATATATTGGGAGTTTTAAATAAAACAAAAACAAAAACAAAAGGAAAAAAAATATTATCAAAATGAATGGAAATTTCAGTTTACCTAATATTATCTTTATGAACTTGTTTGCCGTCAATAGTTACTCTAGTACCTAAGTCATTTTCTACAACCTTCTCTAAATATACCTTATCAAACTTATTTCCCAACCTCCTATTTCGTCGCACAAAAACGGTATCTCCCGCATTAAATTTTCTATTATCAGTGTCCGTCTTAATTCCAATCTTTGCCTGTGCAGCAATTAACTTTTCCCTTATGCTTCTTAGCCTCACAGGAACGGGAGATTGAAGAATATCAATGGGTTTTTTCCCTGTAACAGAATGCATAGTATTATTGTATCGGTATGTGGAAATAAGTATCAAGTCGGAATTATCGGTCACATCATATTGCGATTTAATGCATCTGGCGATCTCAAGCAATGTTGAGTGGAACCTCTCAACCTGACCATTGCTTTCGCTATGTAAAGGCGGTACAAAAAATTGTTCAATCCCAAAGAAATCCCTAAGCATATTTTAATTGTATTTGATTGAAAAGACTTTTCATTATCAGAAACAATAAGCTTAGTATTTTTAAAACTATTAAGCATTTGTAAAAAACCATTTTTAACATCAATTATAGTTCCTGAAGCTATTGGAAGGGTAATCGCATATTTAGAAAATTTGTCGAGACAAGTAAGGAAATGAACTCCATTAGTTGAAAATATGTCTACGTGAAGTATCAGGCCAGGGAAATCTGGTACTGGCGATACTCCGATCGTTGGCTTTGCTGGTTTTCTATTGTACTTGTTTTCCAAACATATTCTGCAGTTTCCTATGATTGAATGAAGCATTTTCTTTATTTTAGGAAAAAAGTATTCCGACTTTATTTGCTTGTAATTTTCATTTAAGGACCTATGGGCCCTGTTATGTTCTAAATGTAATGTCTCCAGTTGATCATTTTTGTTTGTCAAATCTATTACGATCTTCTCTGTGTGAATAAATTTAATTGATGGAAAGTGATCAAGAACTTCGTTTTGAATTTCTGCCAAGGTGCTCAAATCACAATGTATTGCGTTTACTGCTCTAGGGCTTATACTGTTTTGCAGAGTTACCAAAAGTTGCTGAATACTGGTATAGTTTATAATATGTCTTTTATATTGTTGAAATAAAATTTTTGTTGTTTTGCTATCATCTGAAGATTTAGAAATGATTAATTGATTGGTAAATTGATTCACTGGAGCGGTGACCGATTTTATTGTTCTTGAATATGATATTTCACTATGAACTGTTTCCGAATCCGTTTCACTAAAATTGTTCATATATTGGCGAGACAAAGCGTCCGCCACAACATTTTCTTTACCAGGTTTGTAATGAAATTTTGGAGTAAAATCAGCTATAAATGCCTGCCATCGTTTTATTTTCGCATTTGGATTCTTATCAGAAGTTGCAAATGTTAAAGGCTGATGATCTGTAAATATTTCAATGTTCTTGACACCATATAGAAAATGCCGTAATTTTTGCAAAGACCACACAATTGATAACAACTCACGTTCGTTTGTTGGATAATTTTGTTCAGTAGAAGAGAGTGTACGTGAAATCATTGTTATTGGCTTACCGTTTTGTGAGAGCACTGCTCCAATAGCGTTCGAGCTAGCATCAGTCGTCAATTCAAATGGCTTATTAAAATCCGGATGCAGAAGCAGTACATCCTCGGAAGCTAACATTCGCTTTACTTTTTCGAACGCATTGAGTGCTTCTTGGGACAAATTTATTTTAATACTTTTAGAAGCTTTCGCGTTAACATTTCCATTTTCTCCACGAAGGTATTTAGTCAGCGGTTTCACTATATCGGTATAATTTTGTATAAATCTTCTGTAATATCTAGCTAGACCAAGGAAGGATCTCAAAGCCCTTAGAGTCTTCGGCATTTGAAAATTCAGGATATAGTGAACTTTATTGGGCGAGGTTTTGATGCCTTTTCCCGAAACGACAAACCCGAGAAACTCTACTTCTTTCCTAAAAAATTTTGATTTTTCCGTTGATATTCGCATTCCAGCATTTTATAATTTTTTCAATATTTCATCAACTTGAACGATATGACTTTTTGCATTCTTCGAAAAAATTATTACATCATCCATGTAAACAAAACACGTTTCCCCAATTACGTCCCGCAAAATGTCATCTATAGCCAGTTGGAAGATACTAGGAGCATTTCTGAGCCCAAAAGGCAGGCGACAAAACTCATATTTTCCATTATTGACGCTGAAGGCTGTCTTACTCCTATCTTTTTCTGCCAAAGTAATTTGGTGAAAACCGGATTTTAAATCAAGTGTTTTAAAAAAGTTTGAATTGCCGAGATTTGACAAAATAACTGATATATCCGGCATGGGATATTTGTCCGGAATAGTAAAATTATTTATTTTCCTGAAATCTATAACCATTCGTAATTTTTGCCTTCCGTCTTTATCCACACCTTTTTTGTTAACAACGTGGATTGGCGAATTGTAGGGCGATGAAGATTTCCTTATTATGCCATCTTTTAAAAGGCTTTTTATTTCCTCATTTATGAATTCTGTTGCCGAAATAGGATATGGATAACTTCGAGAATAAATTGGTTCTTTTCTAGATAAATTTATGGTAGCTTCGACTTGAGTATTAGCTGGTAATGCCCTATTTGGATCAGCGAAAGCAATTGCGTTGCTCCGAATAAGCTTTTCGATTTCCTTGCCTAAATTTATAGAATCACACTCATCTTCAATCTCGATTGAATTTACATGTTTACACAAAAAATTGTTAATTTCCTCTTTCCCTTTTTTATGAAAAAGTATACCAGACTTTATATCAATCAAAGCTTCAACTTTGCCCAAAAAGTCATAGCCAATAATTCCATCGAAAAAATTAAGGCATGGCAATAAAAAAAAGTTGTTTTGTTATTAAGCAGGTGAATTTCACATTTTTCTTTAATAAGCGTAGATCCGTTTATGGATTTTATTCGAAATGGTTCAGTAACTGATTTAATTCCCTTAATAAAACTTAAGTTGTGAATATAATTTTTAGATGTGTCTGTGTCAACTAAACGTTTAAGCTCTTGACCATTAGTGGTTTTCTTATCGATATATGGCAAGAGCGACCTTACACTAAAAAATTCAAGTTGTCAATTGCGTCTCCCTCAGATCCATTACGAGAAAAATCGTCAATTTCAAACGCATCATCTTCTTCATTATTTTCGACGTAATTAAATCTTTGCAACTTCTGAACTGGAGGCCTGCCGGAGTTGTTGCTAGCATATTGACGTTTAAAATTATTTCCAAATGAAATTTGTTTTTGCCTACCGAAGTTTGTATTCAAGCTTTGCTGCTGGGGGTCTAATTCCTTTGAAAGTGGTATTGATTTTCTTAAGTAGGAAGTATTTTTATCTATTTCCATTGGTACGGGCGATTGATATAAGTTTTGGTTTTCGAATGCTATTCGTTGAGACGTATCTTCTTTGGCTGAGTTATAATTTGGGTAAAGTGTTTGCTGCATATTTCTGGAGCTAGCAAATGCGTTTGCAAATCTGTATCGTTCGCGATTTTGTTCGAGCTCCTGTGCTGTCGCTAGAGCAGTCGGCAAATCTGTAGGGTTTGCAGAAAAGCAGATGTCGCTTAATGGTTTACAAAGACCTGAAATAAATACGCGCAGCGCGTTAGCTCTTGCCCTTTTTTTTTTTTTTTTTTTTTTTTATAAAGAGAAGTTACACTCAGGTAATTAATACCTACTTCTTAAATTAAGGTGTTACTTCTTTTGTGAAAGGGATAGGGTAGAGAGGACAGGTGGTGAAATTAGAATACAGAGAGAGAGAGAGGTTTTAATTTCTGTGTTACAACTCAGCTTTCCGCGTTGATTTATTTATTATTATTATACTTTTTTTTTATAGCAGAGAGTTGTAGCGTCTCTGATGTTAAGTAGACGCATTTTTTTTTTAGCATTTTTTTAGTTGTTTTACTTCGCCGACGGTTCTTGCTAACAATACCGACGAAGGAGGGCGCGCTTGATACAGTAAACATTAGAGCAGAGTGTGGTGTGAAATTGCTGTTACTGTTAAAAGTGACCAGTGTTATGCCTTCATCACTTAAAACAGTCCAACAACAATTAACACACAACTCCACACTAAGTAGATCAGAAAAACTTGAGTTAATTTTTTTTTTTTTTTTATGACTTGTCTTGAACAGGATACGAACCCGGTTTGTCGGTCATAAATTGCTTTGTAGTCAACGCGCTTCAGCTACTTCAGCCAACAGCACCCTCAATAAAATATAAAATTTATAAGAATACTTAGCTAAATTCTTTAACATAAAGACCTCTATTTGGCAATTGGGTTGCACTGATTTATTCACAGATGCAGTTGTTTATTCTGCCTTGAAGAATAAGTCATCTGGGGACCAAGATAATCCAATTATTTTCTTCTATTCTTGAATTCTTCAAATGCTGAATTTCTTTCATCAATATCTTGATAATGGCTTTAATATAACATCTGTCGTCTTTTTAACTCACAAATTATTTATTGAGTGGTCAATAGATTTCTTGTTTTTTTTTTTTTTTTGCTTAAAGTTTTTTGTTTTATTTTGTATGGGTTTTTAGTAGTCACAAGATTTGGCTTAAATACTTTTCATTTTCACCACACAAGAAATATTTCTTATTCGCGTATATTATTCACCATTAAATTTCAAAATTCTTGATCCATTTGCACTCGATATTTTCGGCAATATTTATACAATAATAACGATTGTAAATAATTTTTGTTTTTTGATTTTTTATTAATAAAAAAAATAAAGAAAATTTACGTTGGGCGCCAGTTATTTAAGACACGAATTTATGATCACATATACGATCTTTAATAAAAGACGTGTTTTAAGTTTGAGGATATTTTCAATAATAATTATATTTTAATTGAAAAATATTGACAAAGCCAAAAAATAATTATCAGGTAACTTAATTTTGTAAACAAGAATTTTAACAAGTATGAACATTAAACAGAACGGCAAAAGTATGTTAACATTGAAATAAACAATTATTAATAACTATTTTTCAAATGACAATATAATTAAATTGAAATACAAATTTGTTATTAATTATCAATTAACAATAATATTAAAAATGGTACGACAACCTTATGTTAACTTGCAGAAGTGCATCGTCAGGTTAGGCCTTCGGGCAGGTACTGACGTGAATCTTTTGCGAAATCTGTGTATTTCCATACCCCCCGGGGGCACGGTTTATATATCTTGTCATGTTGGCTTGATGTTGTGCTTCCTGGGGTATAGGGTTATCAGGTTCCCGGACCTAGGCCTTTTTGCTGATAACCCCTAAAAACTTGTATGTTGCTACCAAATCCCTGAATTAACAGGGCAACGGGCGCGCATGCAAGTAAGTTAAAGGTAAAAGTGGGTTCGCTCACTCGTCCGGTAAGTGGGTAATATGGTCTTTCCAGACCTTGACCTTTGGCCAATTACCCCTTGAACTATATGTTACTACCCAATCCCTGAAATAACAGGGAAACGGGCGTGTATATAAGAAATTTAAGGAAGTAGCTCTGCCTATGCTTGTCTGGGTAGAGGTGCTACCGATACCTCAGGTTTGCATGAGATCTAAACTCGGAGGTGTTTTTAACACGCGGCTGACCAGAGTCCTATCTGTGCGAAGAGGTACTGACTTAAAATCTTGGACATATTTGTGTATTTCGATAATTTTTTTACATCTTACTACCTTATGTGTCTACTAGCTGATAGAAGATTGTGTGCAACAGGTACTGTGCGAGCAAATAGAACCAGAGGAGCTGAGCTGTAAACCGGAAAAAAATTAGAAAGAGGCGATCATGACTTCCAGTTTGACAGCAAAAATAAAATTTTAATTTGCCGATGGCAGGACAATAAAGAAGCAACAGTGGCGACTAACTTTGATCAGATATACCCTACTGTGCCAGCGAAAAGATGGAAAAAACAAAAAAAGAATAGTAATGGCAGCATAATAGAACATGGTCGTTTCGTGAATTATAACCAACCATTACTTTTGAAAAACTACAACAAGGGAATGGGAGGAGTAGATTTGCATGACAATGCTGTACAAAATTACAGTGTTGCAATTCAAGCAAAAAAGTGGTACTGGCCTTTATGGATCGCTACCTTAAATTCTTTACTGGTAAACGCCTGGAAACTTTACTGTTTCCGTCGCCGCCAACAAAACCAAAGTATTCTATCACAAAAGTATTTTCGAGTCGAAATTGCGCATTCTTTAATGGTGAAACAACAAGATATTGATTCAGCAAGTGATGATAGTGCTGGTGGCTCAACTAGACCTTCAATAAATAGTCTTCCTATAAGAAAAAGTAAGCACATAGTCAAAATTGAGCACAATAAGAAATGGAGATGTAAGTACTGCATCTCCAGCTCATTTTTATGCAAAAAGTGCAATGTTGCGCTTCATATACATTGTTTTGAGGCATATCACGAGGGAATTTAGTTTATATTTTTAACTGAAATAAATGCCTTCTTCTACTTTTCTTTTAGGAAATTAAATAAATTATCTTGAATCAAAAAAAAAAAAAATTTTGTTTTTCTTATCTAAAATCTATATGAACCATAAAACAAATATGCTAAATAGTGCCCAGTGTTCGATTAATCGAACACCATTTTTCTCAAAAACAAGATTTTTTTTAAATTTTTGACTTTAGATTCGTATTTTCTGGTCCCAAATTACCTTAAAACTACCAACTTTCATAAGTTTATTCGTAAAAAATCCTTGGGACGATATGGGTTAAAGAAGAATTTGTAAATTTCTATTTAACCTGGAATGAAAAGGTTACTGTGCAAACGGTAATTTTGTGTAATCTGCTGGTAAAGGTTCTTGTAAAATTAAGTTAGCAAATGGAAAAGGTGATCCGTTGTTATAGTCCATGATGTTTTTATATTCCTTCATTCAGAGGATACTTGCTATCTATAAAGAAATTGTCTGTTATCGGTTTTAAAGTTGTGTTTTATTGCACGAGTTGTAAGATTCATGTGCATAATGAAGTTGGTATTGCAAAATGCATTAATAATTTATACCAATTTGAAACTCATAAAGACGAAAAAGCTTTGGTTGCTGCATGCAGTCTCGACCGATGTCAATATTTCTACCACAAAATTTTTGGACACAGAGATTTTAATGCAGTGAAGGCAAAACAATCTTGTAAGCTCCAAAATGATTTTAAAATTTTCCATTGTAGAATTCGAGAAACATGTGAAGTATGCATAAAATGTAATATGAATAGAAAACCATATCCTAGTCTGAATCTAGAACAGGGGAAGTTCTCAAACTAATATATTCCGATATTTGTGGTGGAAAAAGATATTTTGTGACACTAATCGATAACTACAGCCGTTATACTGTAGTGTATTGGCTAAATGAGAAATCTGAAGTTTTTGATAAAATGAAAATATACGTTAACATGATTAAGAACAAATTTCGAAGTAAAATAATAATTCTTGATAAAACGATTTTATTTAAGGCTTTTGATATCGATTACATATTACAAATCTTAAAAGAACATATAGCTTAGGCAATGTAGTTTCAGCCAATATTAGACATTTTGGATCCAATAAATGAGGACCGATTCAGGCTCGAAGGTTTATGTGTGAACACGAAGTCTATAAATCCAATTGGGAAGAGCAGCTTGACTTCGAAAAGCTCTCACTACGGTCCTACTGCGAGTCTGTATTGAAGAAGAGGTATCTACATAGCTGATGAATCTTCGGACATAAATCCCAAAGATTTTGAATCAAAACCGGATTTATGACTAAGATAGTTTAATTCAATTCAAACACATAAATCTGAACTGAAAACTATTTTTTGCCTTATTTGTTCTTACAAGCACTTGAACCTGAAGAACGCTAATGGAATCAAAATAAAAACACTTTTAAATGCTTTAAAACGATTGATTCCCATTTTCTTTATTTTTCATTCTTATATACTAAATTGTTTTACAATAAGTTGATTTAAATTGCTTAGTAGGTAGGATTACTTTTTTATAGCAAACTTAAAATTAAAAACAATAATTTCCGCTTTGTCAACAACAAGGGTTAAAGAACTTTAAAACTGAACTTAAATAATATTTGGAACGATTTTCCGTCATCCCACGTCAAATTTGGTTTATGAACAGACCGGTTTCGGCTTTGTGCCATCTTCAGTGTTCTCGAATACTAAATCGTTTTTCTCGCTGTACGTTGTCTTTTGTATGGTTCGTTTTTTCTTTCTTTGCCCCTTTGTGTTTCTCTCTCTCGTCCTTGTATGTCTATGTGTCTCTCATTCTCTCCCTCTCTCTACCTGTTACCTGTTCCTCTCATTTTTCTATATACCATGTCTGTGCTCCCTGTCTTTATAGCGCGGCGATTATTTAATAGGTGTATTATCTGTATGCAGGTAGTAATCTATGATTGTGCGTTTTGGATTGGCCTTTTGTCTTGTACATCTGTTGTTATATTGTTCGGTTCCGTTAAATTATTGTTCTCTTTTGTGTAAAAATATTTTAATGGTTCAAATATTATGTCCGAGGCAGTGTTTATTTGTTCATTTATTATTCTCCCGTCAAAAGTTTTTTGTTTGTATATTTCCATGTTTTCTAATACGTTCAACCGCCGTCCTTTATGCTGTATGTGTAACAGTTTAACCGTTTTTCTAATATGCGCTGGTGTACATTTTTTGTTGAATATGTGGTTCGCAAAATTCGATTCTGGTGTTGTTCCTGGTTCTCTCATTTTTTTGTTGTAGTCTCTCATATGTTCCCGAAATCTGGTTTTTATCTTTCGTCCCGTCTGTCCGATGTAACTGTGTTGGCATGTGCAAGTTAATTTGTATACTCCTTGTTTATCCAGGCAGTCTGTCTCGTTTGTGCTGTCTTGGAGTATTCTACCCAAATTGTTATTTGTTCGGAATGCTGTGTTAATGTTGTGCTTTCTAAAAAATTTAGCAAGTTTGTATGTTGATGTGCCCATATATGTTAAAGTGGCCCAAGCTTTCTTCTCCTGCTCCTGTTCTTTGTTCCGTTCCCCACTTGTTTTGATATCTCTTCTGATTTTGTCTACCAATTTTTTCCTATACCCGTTGTTTTCCGCTATGCTATAAATTATTTTCAACTCTTTTCTATATGCCTCCCGCGTTAGTGGTATTCGTTCAAGTCTCGTTACTAATTGTCTAATTGCCGCGTTTTTGTGTTGTTGAGGATGGTTTGATGAATTGTGTATTATTGTGTCTGTAGCAGTTGGTTTCCTGTATATTTCGTATTCGATCCTATTTAAGCTCTTGTTTGCCCGAATTGTTAAGTCTAGATAATTTATGCTATTGCCTTCTTCCACTTCCATTGTGAATTTTATGTTTTTGTGTTGTTTGTTCAGTAGATCCAGAATTTGTTCCTCTTTATTTCCTTCCAGTATACATATAATATCATCTACGTATCTCGCATAGAATGTAACCCCGAAATTGGTTTTTAGGTTCTCGACATATTTCTCTTCTAAATTTTGCATAAATATTTCCATTAGGATTGCTGATGTTGGATTACCCATTCCTAGTCCATTGGTTTGTCTATATACGTTATTGTTGAATTTGAAATAATTTTGCTCCAATGTGGCTTTTAGCGTATTTGCGAGTTGCATTGAAAACTCTACGTCTTTTGTTTTGTTGAGCAGTGTTTTATGTACAATGTTTATTGTCTCTGTTGTTGGAATTGATGGATACAAGTCTTTTATATCAAATGAGACTAGCCTAGTGTTTTCTGTTATATCCACGCTCTGTAGCCTATTAACTAATTCCGTGGTGTTGGCTATTGTGTGTTTGTTTTCTAGGTCCAAGTTGTCTTTCAGTATTGTTTTTAGGTATTTCGATAGTTTGTAGCTCGGGGCCGATTTGTAATTAATTATGGGTCTCATTGGTGTATTCGGCTTATGTATTTTCGGTAGAGCAATCATGGATGGAGCGCATGGGTTCATGAGTGTTAACGAGTACGATATGTTTGGTGTTATTATTTTGGTTGCCTTTTTGATTATTTCCCTGACTTTCGCCTTTTATTCGTCTGTAGGATCTTTCCTAATTTTCCGACATTTAGTGTCTTCTATCAACTGCTCCGTTTTGGTAATGTAATCATTTTTGCTGATTAATACCGTTGTGTTTCCTTTATCTGCTTTTGTTGTTACGACATTATTAGATTTAAGTTTTTGTCTTAAATTTCTAACAGCTTTGCATTCCCTGTTTTGACTCCTTTTAGATTTGATCTCCTTCTCTATTATGCGTTTGCAGGTATATCTGGCTTGATCCTGCTCCTCGTTTGGTAGCATCGATATTGCCACCTCTGCGTCCACAATGGTTTGCTCTATTTCCCTCCTTTTATTATTTTCTCGGATATTGTGCTTTAGCCCCTTTTTCAGTAACTGAGCTTCTTCATCATTGATTGCCATTTCAGTTAGGTTTATAAATCTAGTGTGGAAGTTGTGTTCTTTGTGTAGCTTGCAGTTTGCCGATCCTGTTAGTTTGTCGAGTTTTTTGTTTAAATTCTTGTATTTCTGTTCAATTGCTCCCGCGTTCGCTGTGTTTACTTGGTCAAATATGTCCATCAGTATGTTGGTTGGGACTCGTTCTGCTAATTGTAAGTGAATGTGTAGAAGTTCAGAGTTCGTCATTTCCTTTTTCTTATATAGGCTCTGGATTTCAAATTTTACGAAACTTCTTTCCGCTATTCTAACAGTCTTCTTACTAGCTACTGTGTTTGTCTTTAGTTGTATTTGTATATTAGAAAAACGGTTAAACTGTTACACATACAGCATAAAGGACGGCGGTTGAACGTATTAGAAAACATGGAAATATACAAACAAAAAACTTTTGACGGGAGAATAATAAATGAACAAATAAACACTGCCTCGGACATAATATTTGAACCATTAAAATATTTTTACACAAAAGAGAACAATAATTTAACGGAACCGAACAATATAACAACAGATGTACAAGACAAAAGGCCAATCCAAAAACGCACAATCATAGATTACTACCTGCATACAGATAATACACCTATTAAATAATCGCCGCGCTATAAAGACAGGGAGCACAGACATGGTATATAGAAAAATGAGAGGAACAGGTAACAGGTAGAGAGAGGGAGAGAATGAGAGACACATAGACATACAAGGACGAGAGAGAGAAACACAAAGGGGCAAAGAAAGAAAAAACGAACCATACAAAAGACAACGTACAGCGAGAAAAACGATTTAGTATTCGAGAACACTGAAGATGGCACAAAGCCGAAACCGGTCTGTTCATAAACCAAATTTGACGTGGGATGACGGAAAATCGTTCCAAATTCAAACAAACCCCGTCGGAAGAATATCACAAAAATTAAATAATATTTTTAATAAAAATAAATTATGCTTTGTCAACAACAATGGTTAATGAACTTTAAAACGAAACTTAAGTAACACTTTTAATAATGATAATTAAATAATTATGCTTTGTCAATAACAATGGTTAATGAACTTAAAAAAGAAATAATGTTTTAATAATGATAATTAAATAATAATAAAAAAGTAAATTATGTTGATATAGGTATCAAAATTCTCCCCCGCGTTGACCAACGGTCACTGGTGACACACGTTCATTAGGGTTGATATTTGCAATATCGATGGTAATAGGTCGAGGTAAGGGAACTGGATGCGGTGTCGGTTGAACGATCTTATGATTTTTTCATTTCTTATAGATTGAGTATAGCTTGACTATGATGGCTACCAAAATGATTACAGAAATTAAAAGTGCAGTGTAACTTACAGCGTGGTGATGTTGGCTCTGGGACCTGATTAGCTATGGTAATCGTACAATAGTTGACTCATCAAGTTGTTTTTGCAGGTTATTCAGTTGATTTAGATGGGTTTCAAATTGATTGTTAGTATTAAAAATTCTTTTGATTTCTTGTGGAGTGCTAACTTGGTCAATGTGCCTGAATTGAACGTATGAAGTATGCAAGCTATTTGATGCATCAAAGTGGCCTTGAATAGTGTGAAAGTTGTTTTTAATTATGCAATTTGGTTCTATTTGCATTATCCCAGTGCCTCTAATTAGCAGTTGGGAAGCTTCAGTGCCACAAACTGCTGAAATTTCTATTTCTGTTGTGGTAGCAAAGATCCACTTATTCGGATTTTTCAATTGCGTCCATGTTGTGTTATCTATCAGTCGGGTAAGGTTACAGTTGGCTGTGTACTGGCTATTGAGGATATTAACTTCACAGGAATTTGTTTCCTTTTTAAATCTAAGCTGTTTGTTGTGGCATAAATTCATCTCTGTGGGGATTCACTGCTAGAAAAAGTACATCTGATTTGATGGCTATTAGAGCGTTATTTCTTATTGTTGGGACAGGAGTTATCTTCAGAAGTTCTAGGACTTGTTGAGCTATCAGTGGCAACCTGATCTCGAATAGGACTTCGTTTTTTGTCACGGCTCCATTTGTCTTCATTAGTTTGTACAGTTGAACCAAACTATCGTCTTCAATTGGAAGCATATGTTGTACTGGTAGATGTGCTTTTATTGTGGTTAATTCCGTCCTTAGCTGATGAGGTGATAATAAAAGAGGACTAATTTTTTCATGGTGCGCATCTGTTAGTACATCGATGATCTCCTTTTCTACCCTTTGCAAGTTCAGTGCTGTTAATGTTAATTGATTGGGAAGAAGTGATATTAGTTGTGTTTGGCTGATTTCTGATAATTCTTTAGCAAGTTCATTTGCTTCATTATTGATTCTTGCAACAATTTCTGTTAGTTGTTTTTGTGTGCTGAGTTCGTCTTTTTTAATTATATTAATAGTGGAATCAATAATTGATGTTTGGTTTTTAAGTAATTTGAAGATATAGTCTGTTTCGACCTTCGACCTTTTAATGGTGTCTGACATTTCATTGGCATAGTCTGAGTCCAGTACTCCAAACAGTGACCTTGCTACATTTCCCACAATGTTAAATGCACCCCTTTTTACTCTACTAGTGGTGAATAGTTCTTTCTCTTCCAGCAACTCTTCTCTTACTTGATTGAAATTATTTATCAAAATATTGCATGTTGACTTATGTGTGATGGATGAACATAAATGCTGCAAAGTGACTAGTCCAGATTGAAAAGTCTTTAGCTCGGACAAGAAAGGTGCTAGATCATAGTATACCACGAGTTTCCATTCAGCTGTTGCCAGTTTTACGCTTCCAATACCTTCAAAATACAGCCCCGGGTCAGAATCGAAGTTGCTTATCCTTACGTGACTGCCCATAACAGCTGGAATGATAAGTATGGCTACGATCATGATGAGTACGATTGAGTTAGTAATAGTCTTTGATTTTTTGATGGATGGTGTATATTCTTCATCAACAGGTATTGGGTGAACAGGGTTGGATAGTTCGCTTGCAGGTAATTCATCTTCGTGAAGTAGCGGAGCTAGTCTATGGATAGGTCTTCTTTTTATTCCTGACGATGTTCTTACATCTGCTACCCGAACCTTGCCATCATTGCCCTCGTGTGTTTGATGGATTCTTCCAACTCATAACCGGTAAATTGTCATCTTTTATAATGACCATCTGTCCTTCTTTCACGTTTTCAGATGATGATTTCCACTTCTGTCTTTCCTGCAATTGGTGTAGATACTCGGTTGACCAGCGTCTCCAGAACTCATGTTTAAGTTGGGAGACGAGTTTCCATCTCGTGGCGAGAGAATTATTTGGTTGCACTGCTCTATTGTCCACTTGGGCTATGAGTGGTTCTCCAATTAAGAAATGTCCTGGAGTCAGTGCAGTTAGATCATTTGGATTAGGTGACATCGGAGTTAGCGGACGGGAGTTTAATATGGCTTCTATTTCGATGATTACTGTTTCAAGTTCTTCGTGCGTTAATGACGCTGTCGAAACACTACGTAGTAAAAGTTGCTTAGCGGATTTTACTGCTGCCTCCCATAAGCCTCCAAAATGAGGGGCTCGAGGTGGAATAAATTTGAATTCAATGCCTTCTTTGCTGCATGACTGTAGGATTTTTTCTTGTGACTTACAGTCGAATATCGCCTGATTTAGTTCTTCTAGTTGATTCCGTGTACCAAGGAAGTTTGTGGCATTGTCTGAATATATGATCTGGCATCGCCCTCGACGTGATAGGAATCTTTTGAGGGCCCCAATGAATGCATCTGTTGTTAATTCAGTAACAACTTCCATGTGTACAGCCTTTGTTGAGAAACAAACAAAAACAGCTATGTAAACTTTATGAGGTTTTTTACCCCTTATCTTGTAGTGAACCCAAAACGGTCCGCAGTAGTCAACACCAGATTTAATAAATGGGCGTGATGGGGTGACCCTACTTGCTGGTAGATCCCCCATATTATAATCTAGGTTTTGCTCTTGTACATCGTACACAATTTTGGACTATATTTCTAGCCATTGATTTACCCTAGATGATCCAATATTGTTGTCTGGATATAGCTAATAATGATTGTGGGCCACAATGATAGTTTTTTTCGTGCAACATTGTTAGTATAAGTTTTGAAATCGTGTCATTATAGGGTAGAAGTATGGGATGTTTTGCATCATATGATAGATTAGAGGCTTCCAATCTTCCTCCGACCCGTAAAATATTATGTTCATCTAGGAATGGGGATAAGCTGCTAATTATGCTGGATTTGTCTACTTGATTTTCTCTCCTTAATTCAGATATCTCCTTCTTGAAGTCGGAGATCTGAACTGCTCGAATAATTATAAACCGCGACTCATCCAGTTCTTTAGGGCACAACGAAATGTGTTTTGGTCGAAATTCATTTTGCGTTTTTGAATTATTTATGAATCTGAGTACGTAACCCAAAACCTTCTGTAAAGTTGTAAAAGAATTTCGGTGGTGAATTCCATATATAAGACTATCGTCGTTTGAAACCATAGTTGCTATAACAGGAACCACCTTTTTTCTCTCAATGTCATTGGCACCTTCTTGCGGTACGTATTTTGATGGCCATGACTCCTCTCTTCCATGAAGGAAAACTGGTCCATATAGCCATAAGCTACATGCTGGCAGATCTACTGCATTTAGTCCTCTGGATAGTACATCGGCAGGATTGTTTTTTGATCGTACATGGCGCCATTGTTCGGCTAGAGTAAGTGACTGAATTGTTGAAACTCTGTTGGCGACAAAGGTTTTGTATGCAGATGATTGTGCGTATATCCATGATAATACTATTTCTGAATCAGTCCATAGAAATGTAGCTTGGTTTTGAAACTTCAGGTCAATTTTTAGTCTGTGAGCAAGCTGTGCTGCTAGAACTGCTGCGCATAACTCTAGTCGAGGTAATGTCTGCTGCTTTAATGGTGCAACTCTTGATTTTGCACAGAGGATTCGCACGATTACCTGCCCATTCTTAAGGATTGCGCGAATATATGCAACTGCGCCAAAGGCCTTCTCAGATGCATCTGCGAATACGTGTAGTTGTGTTTTTACTGGATTTTCACCTTGGAAAATGTGTCGTGCTATCGTAAAATTATTGAGATTTTCTAGATCGTTTCTAAATGTACTCCAAGATGCACATAGATCATTAGTTAATGGTTCATCCCAGTCTAATTCATGATGCCAAAGGTGTTGAATAAATATTTTGGCCTTAACAATCACAGAAGCTAACAGACCGAGAGGATCAAATAGTTTTGCGAGGTCAGAAGTTACTGTTCGTTTTGAGATTTGCTGATGTTTGGTTAATTTGACCTTAACGCAAAAGTGATCGCTTTTAGGTAACCAATATAATCCTAAGGTTTTTATTGAATTAGTACTGTTATTATGGAAATCTAAGTTAACCTCTTGGTCACCGGTTGGAATATTTTTGAGCAGTTGTGGATGGTTTGCACACCATTTTTCCAAATTGAATCCATATTTTTTTAACATAATGATGAGTTCTTTTTGCATCTGTACTGCTATGGTGAGTCTGTCTGAACCTCCAAGGCCGTCGTCTACATAGAAGTTGTCTCTCAGCATCTGAGAACCATACGGAAACTTGATAGAATTCTCATTAGCTATTTTTTGCAGACATCTTGTGGCCAGGTAAGGTGCTGCACGCGTCCCATATGTTACTGTGTTGAGTTTGTAATAGGCAAGTGCTGATGATGGAGCTTCCCTCCACATAATAAGTTGATATTGATGGTCGTTTGGGTTGATTAGTATTTGCCTATACATTTTCTCAATATCGGTTGTAAAAACGAACCTTGGCAATCGGAACCGAATTAAAATAGAAAATAGTTCACTTTGCACCACCGGGGCAGTATACATTAAGTCATTTAATGAATATCCAGTTGATGTGTTTGCTGATGCATCAAACACTACCCGAAGCTTTGTTGTGGTGCTATCAGGTTTTAGTACGCAGTGGTGTGGAATAAAATATCTTGGATGTAGTACGTCATCTAGGTTTACCCTTTGCATGTGCCCAAGCTGCTCATATTCTCTCATGAATTGCGTGTACTGGATTCGGATATTTTCATTCTTTTGGAGTCGTCGCTCCAAACCAACAAATCTGTTGTATGCCATGGCATGCGAATCACCCAATGATGTTGGGTTTTCCCGAAATGGAAGGCTTACAATAAAACGACCATCTGTGTTAGTTTGGGTATGATGAATAAAATGAGCTTCACATTGGGCATCTGCTGGGGACAAGGTCTTTTCATTTGGTTCTACTTCATCGAGTTTCCATAGCCTCTCGACTGCTTGTTCTAGTGAAGACTCCTCACCAAATACTGCACATGTAAGTGGTGGTGATGAGCTGTGAGAAACGGTTTGTCGTACAGGGCCGCCCACGATCCAGCCAAGTAACGTGTTTTGTAGCGTTGGACCGCCATTAGTCAGTTTTATTGCCCCAGGCTGCATAAGACTAAAATAGAATTCTGCACCGAGTAGAACATCGATTTTTCCTTGCTGATAGAATCTGGGGTCTGCTAAGTAGATGTTACTTGGAATGTTCCAAGTTGAAACCTCAAAGTTTTGATTTGGTTGTGCCGGAATAATACTTGGTAGGACAATCGCTTCTAAGTTTGTTGAAAAGTCATTATTTGTAGAGAACATTTCAACATTCACGCGGTGCTGTACTTGTTTTTTAATGCTTCCTACACCATCAATGCATAAAGACGCTTCCGTTGGAGAAAGCGATAGCTTCTTGATAAGTCGTTCAGTCACAATGTTTACTTGTGAACCTGAATCTAGTATTGCGGTAGCTAACATGACATAATTCTGACGCCCTGTTGTTGGCTTCAAAGATGTAGATGAGACTGTAATCGTCTCTCCTCTTTTGTTTGTGGGTTGAGTATGCGGAACTGATATCTTCTGGTTCTGAGGTAAATGTAATAATGAATTATGCTTCTTGTTGCATTTTCTACATCCACTGGAGGTGCAAAATTTTGAGACAGTTAACACAAAGTTTTTGCTTCTGTGCCCACCTTAATCTGTCTGATTCCGTCATATTCAAGAATTTCTTACAGTGAAAGATAGGATGATTTCCTGTGTTACACAGTTTGCAATTATTATCCATAGATGATACTGTCATCTTTTCCTTTTGATGGGTAGTTAATTTCTCCTTGTAACCAAGTGACTCCATTGACTGAAATTGAATCTCAAGAAAGGAGAACAACTCTTTTATTGTCGGCACATCTCTTGGTTTAGTTAGTGATTGTATAAATCGAATATATAGAGCACGATCTAGTTTTTTGATCATTAGTTGTATGATTATAGCATCCCAAGATGAAGTGTTAACATTTAAGTTATTTAACGCCAGCAAACATTCCTTGGTAGTGTCATGAAGAGTCTTAATTGAAGCGCTAGAAGACATGGTTACTGTTGGTTGGTTAAGGATCTTGTCTACTAAAGTCGCTACTATGACTCTTTTGTTGGCATACCGCTCCTGAAGTAATGCCCATGCTGTCTTATAGTTCTCTTCGGATAGCGTTAGATGGCTAATAAGTTTTGCGGCTTCTCCTGAGACGTTTGATTTGAGGTACCACATCTTTTGTACGTTTGGTAGAGGTTGCTTATCGACCATTTCCGTAAATAGTTCAAAAAATTGACACCACTTTAAACAGTCTCCATTAAATTGTGGAATTGTAACCTTTGGTAGAGGTAATGAGCTATGTACTCCTGGTTTGCTTCCCAACTGTAATTCACCATCTATATGCTGCCGTTTGTGTTGATCTGCTAGCACCGCCAATTCTATCAAATAATGTTGTACAGATTCATCCAGCTTATGATACTCATTCAGGTCAAGTTCCAGTATTGTAGGATCTTCCACTTCATACCACAATTCATAATAAAATTCTTGAATTTGATCCCACAATTTTTTTATGGTTTCACTCTTTATCTGATAAAATTGTGGTGGGTGACCTTCTTCTTCCAACGATAGCCCGTTTATTAAGCGTGTTAAGGCCGTCATTCGAGCTTTTAGTCTCCTAGCTAGTCCTTTACCTCGAGGCGACAATACTTCACGATCAGATGGGTTAGTTGATGGAAGTTCTAATGTGTCTCTTCAGATTGCTGGTAATGGCTTGACGCTGAACTTGTTAATCTGAGACGTAAGATACTCAATTGTCTCATTGTACATTTCACCTACGGATTTGTACAAGTTTTGTACAATATATGGATCGCTGGCTGACAGCGCATTATCTCTTCTAATCGCGTTTTCTGTTTTTTCAAATGCCTGCCATAATGAATTTAATTCTTCGCTTTTACTTCTGTAGAAGTCTAGCGTTCGCCGATCATGTGGGGCCTTTTTTATGTTAGAGATAATTCTTTCTATCTCAGTTGCTTTTACTTGCTGCTCAGATATAAGATTCTCTAAATTTGCCATGCTGGAATGACTGCTTTTAAGTTGATGATTGGAAAAAATAGACAAAGTATCCTAATACTAGGCGTCCCGCGACAAGTGTTGAAGAGATGTGAGATGATTTTACTAAAACTGTTGTGGACTGGGTGTCCTGGTGAATTATTTGTTGTATATGGACTGGCTGTCCTTGTAAATGAATTGTTGTATATGGACTGGCTGTCCTTGTAAATTGTTGCTGTATATGGACTGGTTGTCCTTGTAAATTGTTGCTGTATGTGGACTGGTTGTCCTTGTAAATTGTTGCTGTATATGGACTGGTTGTCCTTGTAAATTGTTGCTGTATATGGACTGGTTGTCCTTGTAAATTGTTGCGTGTTTTCTTAATTTTCAAAGTTCCTTACCACTGGTGGGGGGAAACTAAGTAAATTATTAAGATCTAGGGGTCACCAAAATGTACGAAGAGGCGATAGTTTAATTCAATTCAAACACATAAATCTGAACTGAAAACTATTTTTTGCCTTATTTGTTCTTACAAGCACTTGAACCTGAAGAACGCTAATGGAATCAAAATAAAAACACTTTTAAATGCTTTAAAACGATTGATTCCCATTTTCTTTATTTTTCATTCTTATATACTAAATTGTTTTACAATAAGTTGATTTAAATTGCTTAGTAGGTAGGATTACTTTTTTACTTTTTTATAGCAAACTTAAAATTAAAAACAATAATTTCTGCTTTGTCAACAACGAGGGTTAAAGAACTTTAAAACTGAACTTAAATAATATTTTTAATAAAAATAAATTATGCTTTGTCAACAACAATGGTTAATGAACTTTAAAACGGAACTTAAGTAACACTTTTAATAATGATAATTAAATAATTATGCTTTGTCAACAACAATGGTTAATGAACTTAAAAAAGAAATAATGTTTTAATAATGATAATTAAATAATAATAAAAAAGTAAATTATGTTGATATAGGTATCAACAGAAATCATCATCTCTAGATGTAGTAAAATCGAACTCGTCTATTGAAAAATGTTTATTCTGTAAGTCTGGTAATCTGGACATTTACAATTCCCCTTCTTTTACTACAATACCAGTTCTTCAAACATTTGAATTTATAAAAGCTGCACCTTCTTGTATAACCTTTTAAAAAAAGGACACACTGTAGTGAGATGTGGTGATCAGAAATGTAGAGTATGTATTCGCATAAGAAACTTTTTCTAATCAGATCCTTATAAGTATATTCCTTAAAATTTCAACTGTAATTTAATTTATAATGGATTATCTGCTATAAGCACGATTTCATCCAACAACTAGGGGTGACTTCAATGGAAAACATATTTCTTGGGGTGACATATTAAATAATTGTAATGGTATAGCTTTGTTCAACTTGCTAACAGATTTCTGTTCAAAATTTATGAGATTTTCTGATTCAATGTCTTCTTGTCCAAATGCAAAATCTTTTCTAGATCATTTCTTAATAAGCTCAAATTTGGTTGATACGTTTAACGCAAATTTTAAAATTAAGTCTCTTTCATCATGTTCAGATAATTTTCCTTTACATTTTCAGTTAAAATTTTTGAACTTTGAATTTGTTTTAAGATAACCACGTACATCATTCAGGAACACTAATTGGAATTCATTCCAATTGCTTGATATTGCTTCAAAAATCAATTTAAATTTTCCTTCTTCGAATATTAATCTATCAAATTTAGAGATTAAACAGTTTTCTTCCACAGTGATAATCACTGTGAAAAAATCAATATCGGAAATAAATATATTTTTATCTCGGAAAAAATTCAAAATTTATATAAAATTAATTTTGCATGGCAAAGGAATTTGAATAGGATTTTTAGAAGAGCTTTAGGAAGATCACATCCAAATTATATTCTCCTATCAAAGCAGATCGATCTAATTAAAATTATTATAAAGGAACATGCTGAGATTTTTAGGAACCGTCTTGCGAACATCAGACCTGGACCTACTGCATACAAATCAAAAATATATAATGTTTCAGGAATTTCAAAGAATGCATTTTCAAACATAATAGTTAACGGAGATAACTGATAATAGTCAAAAATTATCAAATCTTCAAATCATTTTTCTTTCTAAATATACAATAGAACTACATATGCCAAATTCTTTCTTTATCTTCGAGAATCAATATCAATCATCAAATATCTAAAATAATTGTTCGTTAACTAGTGCTGATCAGCTATTATCAATTTTTAAGTTATTGATTAACAAAAATTCCCTCCCTAGCTTTTGATTATTTAGGAATCATTTATAATAATTGCATTAGCAAATGAATACTCTCCAATTTCATGGAAGGTAGCAAAAATTTTTCAAATTCCTAAAAAGCCTAATAATTTTTAGTTAAATAATGTCAGACCAATCTCTGTTTTATACAATTTGGGAAAACTATTTGAGAAGGTAATATGAGTTAAGATGGATATAAGTTTAGAACCTACATACATTCCAAATTATCAGTGTGGTTTTAAAAAATCTCATTCGACTTGTCATGCTTTATTGAAATCCCAGAATGACGTGGTAAACAATCTGAAGCAAAGACAACGTACCAAGAGAGACTGCAAGTCTCTCTTGATATAGAAAAACGCTTTTGACCATGGTTATCACGATGGCATAATTTTTAAAATGATTAATATTGGTTTTAGTCCATACATTATTAAGTTGATTTAAAGTTTCTTAAAGCATAGAAAGTTTTGCTTTGGTATCAGTGGTTGTGGTGTACGGCAGGGTTCTGTTTTGGCTCCACATTTGTACAACATTTTTATTCATGACTTTCCACATCAATTTGAATCTTCAACAGGCATTCTTACTCAGATGACTCACTTCTTTATGCACATGGAATTCCCCCATTAATACACTGAGATGTATTTACTCACATTTAATTGCTGTAAATCATTTTTATAAATTTTAGGGAATAAAGATAAATGCGCCCAAAAGTAAAGCCATTTGTTTACGAAACGCTTCTGGAAAGTGTAACTATTTTGTTGTACCTCAGAGCAAGCAGCTTCGTTTGTACCTTGATGAACAAGAAATTCCTTTCGTGGATAATATTAAATATTTAGGAATTCATTTCAACAAGTTTTTAAAGTTTAACCATCACACTAGAATTTTTCTTGATAAAGCTCGCAGGATAGAAATTTCCGTTAAAAGATTATTCAATAGTAGATATTTGCCAGAAAAGATAAACTTATTAATTTATAAAACAAGTATAAGGCCTGTTCTATTTCACCACCGTTAATAAAGGAATTTGAGAATTTTTTAACGTAAAATGCTTTAACAACCATTTCGAACGAATTTATAAGAAGTTTTCTATTGAATATTTATGTATATTCATTGACAAAGATTAAACCCTTAGTTTCCTACGCTTTTGATTTATTGAAACGCTTTATTGACTCTTTACATTTTCTTGGGAATGACTTAATTCAAAATGTCGTATACGAACAAATTGCTTTTAGTTGAATCAATATCATTCGAACACTTTTATTAAGAACGGTAACAAGTTTGCTCTTCGTTTCGATATTGATGTTCGGACGAGATATACATACGTTTGCATTTACTTGAACGTGCGGTTATTGCAGTTATTATTATTATTACAATTTTAAAATTATTATTATTTTTGTTTATTATCATTATTTTTAGCTTTAATTTTAGTTTTTTTAAGCACATTTTTTTATTTACTCAATTTGAGCCGGGAGCAAGCACCAAAATCTTTATTGTTTATTACATTTATCATTACAACTTATATGTTTGTTACTGTAACACTTTACTATTCATTGATAAAAAAGATTATAGTATTAAGTTTTCTTGTTATGTACATGTGTACATACTTACATATGTATACAGTGAGGAGCAGAGGTGAGTACATGTTTGCATTTCTTCCATTGTTAGGTGCATAAAATTAGTAATAATGAAGCGATTTCAAAATTTATTTTTTTGTGTTCTTTCTTATTTAATTCTTAACAAAACTGCTTTTAAAACAATTAAAAAAACAATAAGGAATGAGAGAAAATCTAATAACAACAAAATAACTCGTATGTACTCAGTTTTGCTCCTACTTGTTCTAAACCAAATTACTAGAAAATTTTTAAATATACCTTTATTTTCAATTCAGTTTTCAGTTGGTTGCCGTAATCTTGATTTTCGTTAATATAAACTTTAGTTTTAAATTGTAATTGAATAACTTTGTATACCAAAAAGGGGCCGTTTTTTAATTTAAAACGAAAAGTTAATAATTTTGCTAAAGCAATAAAGAAACTATGTATCGCGTACCGTGGAAAATTCGAGTATAAGTATGACATAGGATGGCTCTTCATCACGTATGATAGCTAAAAGACTTAATTTAAGCCGATCAGTGGTTGTTAGAGTGCTAAAACGACGACATGTAGCTCCGCAATGGCAGGCTGGAGGTCGCCGAAAGCTATTAGCTGATGGGGCGCATACCTTTAACCCCAAAGGAAGCTTCTCTAGCAATAGATAAAAATGTTACCCGAAGGACAGCAAGAAGAGTGCTACACAACAATGGATATTTCTCAGCTGTGAAGAAATATACATACATAGAAATGTTTCGGTACAACTAAAATTCATCAGGCAACACAAATATTGTACTGTTGATACGTGATATGGTCAGATGAGTCCAAATTTAACCGATATCAGTCCGATGGTAAATAGTATTTCAGGCGCCGACAGCATGATGAAAAAGTTGTATTTCAACAGGATAGACACCAGAAATAAATCTCAAAAATTTTTGAGGAATCTCTGACTGCAAAATTTTCAATTGATACACTGATGTAGTGAATTTGTATAATAAAAAAAAAGATTTTAGAATTTTCTTAGCACTTCTGCCGTTTTGCTTGCGAGCATCAAAATGCCATTTTTGAGAATTAATTAAAAGACAAGTGTTACTTAGTACTTCTAGATCAATTCTGATTTTTATTAAGTAAAAGGCCAGCTTGTATACTAAATTATTCCCTGCGTCATCATAAAACATTTGTTCAATTTTTATTCTTTAACATTGACATTGAAATTGTAAACTTCAACAAATATTTTTGGAGAATCATTGAACTTACAATTTTCGCTGATCAAACAAATTTCTTTGATTTGAATTTTATTAAACAATTTTTTGATTACAGTGATGTGCATAACTGCACATACACTACACCCTTACCCTTTTTGTTTTTGGGTATTATTAAAAATAAAATGAACAGATTATTGTATAAATGGATATAAATATTAGAATAAAGATTCTTATTATCTAATTGTTTGTATTTGTTATTGTCTGTATTTACATATATTTTTATAGTATGCTTATAAAATTAAAATTTTAGTAATACCTAATTATACATATATATATATATATATATATATATATATATATATATATATATATATATATATATATATATATATATATATATATATATATTATTTTATTATTATTTTATGAAATAAACTTTTTTAAATTATTTTTATGTATACTTTTAACTTTTGATTTATCTATTTCTAAATATGATTACATTTGAATCATCTATGTCTCTTATTTTATATGGACCTTTGTATTTTTTTTTTTAATAAAATTTATTTATTGTATCTTCAGTTAACTGAACTAACAATAAGTATTAAAATCTTAAATATATATATATATATATATATATATATATATATATATATATATATATATATATATATATATATATATATATATAATTGTTAGGCCCGACCAGTGTCAGACATAAACTTAGTGATAATAATTAATAATACATAAATGTCATGTTAAGCACAAAAAATATTTTTAAAGAATTTCATCTGCAGTGTTGCGTATTAATGCCGTAGTATCCCTCTTTTTTAAGCGGATGTGTCCAGGAAAGTTCAAGATATTTCGGGCAAGCGGATTCGGATGGGACTCGAGTTTTGTTAAATATTTGCCTGCATATTTTGCAATTTCAGCGGTCACAAGTGGCATATTTAAATCACGATGTAAAAATGAATTTTTCATGTACCATGGAGCTGATGTTATTAACCTTAAGATTTTGTTTTGCATTCGTTGTATTCTCTCTACATTGGAAGCTGAAGCAGTGCCCCATAGCTGAATACCGTAACACCATATGGGTTTCAAAAGTGACTTGTATATTAAAAGTTTACAATCCAGACTGAGAGTAGAATTTCTACCAATCAGCCAATGTATCTGGCTTAATTTAAGCTTCATTTGTGTCAGCTTAGAGTCAATGTGGAGTTTCCATGTAAGCCGTCGGTCAAGGTGTATACCAAGGTATTTCACCTGTGAATGTTGAGGCACAACTTGGTTGTTGATTCGAATGGGGGAACAAGTGTCTCTTCGTAGAGTAAATGTGACATGAACACACTTTTGTTCATTTACTTTTATTCTCCATAAGTTCAACCACAGTTCCAACAGCTTAATATGTTCTTGAAGATATCGGGATGCCTCGTGAGGGTTTTCATGCATACTAAGGCAGGCTGTATCATCGGCAAAAGTAGAAGTGAGGATATTACTGCTCAAAGGCATATCACAGGTATAAATCAAATACAAAACTGGCCCCAGTATACTCCCCTGAGGCACCCCAGATGAAATAGTTTCGGGCACACTCATAAAGTCTCCTTCCACGACAGTAAACTTCCGGGCAAGAATGTAACTTTCTAAAAGATTTACTATGTTTATTGGTAGATATGTCTTCAATTTTAAAATAAGGCCTTCATGACACACTTTATCAAATGCCTGAGAGACATCAATAAAGAGGGAAGAACAATACTTTCTTTCTTCAAATGTTCTTCTTATAAAATGAACCAATCTATGACATTATTCAATGGTGCTGTGCTGACTTCTAAAACCAAATTGATGGTCCGGTATGCATCCATTATCAGCTAGAATTGGGGACAATTTTGTCATGAGAAGTTTTTCAAAGAGCTTTGAAATTGTTGACAGCAAACTTATTGGCCTATAAGACTCAGCCTTAGTAAGATCTTTACCCGCCTTTGGAATCATTTTGACCATGGCAAGTTTCCAGCTGTGTGGGTAATACTCCAGTCGTAAAATGCCATTAAAAATGAATAACAGGATTCTAATAGCAATACGAGGCAACTGCATCAGCATCTTGTTACTAATTCCATCAATACCCGGGGCCTTCTTTGGATTGGTTTCAGCAATTAGTTTTTGTACATCAAGCATCTTAAACTTTATGGGTCGAGGGGGTAGAGCAACTACGCTCGGCAAATCAACAGCACCAGTACATGTGTTTGGGGTAAATACTTGTTTTAAATGCTCAGCAAATATGTTACCTTTTTCAGTATTGTTTCTTGCCCAACCTCCGGTAGAAGTGCGCAGGGGAGGTTTAGACTCAACGGGTGTTTTAAGTTTTTTAGCAGCGCGCCACAAGGAGTAATTAGATGCTGCTGTGACATCGAGACTTTTCAGATAGTTTTTAAGAGAAGCAGATTTTTCAGATGCAAGCAACTCTTGGAGTCGTTTAGTGCATTCTCTAAGTCTAATTTTATGTTGGGGCGATCTGTGCTGTTGCCATTCCCTTCTAGCTCTCCTTTTTTCACATACGAGACGTTCAATATCCGCAGAATAAATTCTATTAAACCCAGTCTGCGGATGGGAGGTAGTGGCATGTTTAGCAGCCTGTTTAATATTCTCGGTAAGATTGGCAATGTTAAGTTCAATATCATCGAGAGTTCTAAGCCTGATGTTTTCCGTACAATGACTACTGAGATATTTTTTGAACCCCAGCCAGTTAACACGATATATCATCTTCACATATGGGTCAGGTAAGTCACTTCTTAGTGGGCTACAAATTGTAAAGATCGTGGGAGAGTGATCGGAGGAGAGATCATGTGAAGCTTCAACATGAATTAAATCCCTAGGGATATTTTTCATGACCCCAAAATCTATAACATCCGGAATTTTCTGTATGTCAGTAGGCCAGTAAGTGGGCTCCCCGCTAGAAATGACATCCAAACCCATTTTTGAAATTGTGTTGAACAATGCTCTACCTCTAGGTGTAATAAGCCGCGATCCCCAGAACGTATGTTTTGCATTGTAGTCTCCAGCTGCTATGAAACAAGGGCCAAGAGTTTTGTAAAAATCCTCGTATTTATCCTCACTGATTGAAAATCTGGGAGGGGAGTAAATCGATGATATCACAAGATTTGAACAAAAATTTTCGATGCAAATATTTGTTGCCTGCAGATGGTGCTCACAAATGTTCTCAAGAATATAGTGCTTGAGTCTTGACTTTATTAGAATTGCTGATCCTCCGCATGCTCTTCCTCTCGGGTCCTTTGTATCATATAAGGTGTAGCCACTCATTTTAAAAAGGCTTCTCGAAGTCAAATGAGTCTCAGATACCAACATTACATCAATATTCTTCACCGTGAGGAAGTGCTCTAGTTCGTTTCTATGTTGGCGAATGCCGTTTGCGTTCCAGAAACATAACTTTAACGTGTTCATGGCTTGTTAACTAATGCTAGAAGCAGAGTGTTCTGCATTCGCAGCATTTCTTGCATCATGCTAGTCATATTTGTTGTAAAGTTGTTTATAGTTTGCACCAAATTATCAATAGTATTTTCAAGGCGACTGAAATTAAAGCTAGCATTTGCATTTGTTGTATTATTTGGTGGTGACACTTTTTGCACTGGAACAGAGTTGATCTTCACAGCATCAGCATACGATACTTGTGGAGTGATTGGTTGGGCCATTAGAGGATAAGTGGCGGAGTACGTATTTCCTGTTTGCGCTGGGACTACTTTAGGCTTTTGACTCATAGCCTGTTTAACGAAAGAGTATACAGAACATCCCCTGTAGTTAGCAGTGTGATTACCTCCACAATTACTGCACTTCTTTTCCTTCTGGTCCTTCGACTTATTGCAAATAGCAGTGTTGTGTAATTCACCGCACACAACACAAACAGTAGGTAATTTACAATAAGTTTTCGTATGGCCATATTCTTGGCAATTATGACACTGTACGGGTCCTGAACGCTTGTGGGGTTCTTCAACTGTGATTTTGCGGTATAATAGATATTTCAAATTATAAATGGGATGGGACTCATTTTTCTTCAATATTACGTCGTTAGGCTCCAGTTCAAGACGAAAAAGAGGTTGGGGTATCTTATCCCTGTTTATTATGTTGGATACATTTTTTACCTTGAATCCTTGGAGGGTGAGAGCATCTTTTATTTCAGCAGGGACAACATAAGAATCTATGCCTTTCAGTACGATCTGTAGGCCTTTAGCGCTTTTAAGCTGGAATGTGTAAAAACTTGTTTTGTTTTTTTCGAATTCATTAACCATTTTGCGGAAATCTTTTTCTTCGTATATTTGGATCTTTGTTTCATCAATATTACCACGTTTTATTGGGACAATGTGAAATGCCTTTTCGCCAACGACCGAGATTAGTTTTTTGATGAGGGAGTTTGAATTTTTTTCTCTCAAATAGATGGGTGGTGGTTTGGAGGTTTTTTTCGAGGAGCCTTCGGGTTTGTCAATGTCATCCTGCAATATTTTAAAGCGGTTTTGACGGTTAACTGAGGCGGTGTCTATATCCCTGGATATCTTGGGAACAGATGAGATCTTTAAAGAATTTGGGCTTCGCCCGCGCTTTAGCACTGTAATATATCGGTCCATTCCGACAGGCAGCTTTGGTTTCTGAATAATATTGTCTATTTTAATAACTTGGCTAAGTGATGAACACGAGCCCGGAGCGGATAATGGCGCTGATTTAAATAAAGAAGTACTAGGCAGCCGTAATGTTAGAGAATCACTACTTGGCATCGGAGTAAGCGAATTTGATCGCTCACGTAAAATTGGCTTTGCCGTTAGAAAAAGACTATCATCAGGTTTTTTATTTTTATTGTTTGCATTAAGAGCTTCAGAACTCACAGTAAAATAGGCATTTCTGCCGTTAGAACTCACTTCACAATTTTTTGTTTTTGAGGTACTCATGCAGAGTATTCCTCAGTCACTTTGTTTACGGTTGTTTTTTTGTTTGTTTTTTTTTTTTTGTTTCAGATTATATGAAAAATTATTAATGCAAATAAAGCAAATTTCACAAAATATGTGTGTATGAACTTATTACGAATCAGTACTTATTACAGTATGGGGATTCTAGTTTTCTCTTATTCTCAGCTTTTACTAAAACTAGGTCTCCTATATTTAGTTCTATTTTATTCTGTTTCCTTTCAGATTCTAATTTTCTTTTATTTTTTACTTCTAAAATTATGTCTCTTGCTTTTTGCAATGAGTAGCGAAGTCTAATTTTAAGTTCATTTAAATAATTTTCAAGATTGTAAATTTTTTTAGGGACATATAATTCGTCACCTGGTAGTCTAGGGAGTTTTCCATATACTAATTCAAATGGTGTGTAATCAGCATCTACGTTAGGAGTTGTGTTATAAGCGAAAGCAAAGTATGGTGTCCATTCATGCCAATTGTTGTCTTCTACGAAATTTAGGAAATATTCATTCAGAACACGGTGATTGCGTTCTACAGTTCCTAAGGTTTCATGATGGTATGGTGTTGAAAAATTTTGTTTTATTTTTAATAATGCACAAATCTCTCTCATTAGTTCATTAGTAAATTCTGTACCTCGGTCCGTTTTGAGGACTTTAAATATACCGTATTTTAAAATTACTTGTTCCACAAGAGTCTTAGCTATTGTTTTTGCTTCTTTGGATTCAATCGGACAAGCGATAACATATTTGGTCAGTTCGCATTGTATAGTGAGTATGTATCTGAAATTGTCTGATGGTATTAGTGGTCCAACTGTGCCCATTACTACGATATTTATATATATTTATATATTTATACATGAAATAAATCTTAAGGCAGATATAAAGAATGTATGAATTATAGGTACTCCCCAGTAAGCATTTGGAAGATTGTTTTGGAATGAATCACGAACTAAGTTTTTTACGACTACTGTAGGTGACCAAAAACTAATTAAATATCTGATCGCTAAAAAATGGTTCCCACAAATGCAGTAGAGTCCATTGCTAATGTAGAATACGCCGATGGACAAGTAAATAGGGTACTAAATTATTAAACCGAAGGTTGGATTCCATTCCTGGGATAAAATAATCGTATTGTGGATTTAAATAATAAATGAAAACATTACTGCCTGGCCCACGATGTCGAACGACATCGTTCGCTTGCATAAATACGTTTGAAACAGCAACAAATTTTAAAATGTTGTTTTTGGTTTGAATGTATTTAAGCACGCGAACGATGTCGTTCGACATCGTGGGCCAGGCAGATAGTCTATTGACGCACTTCCGCAAAATTTACTAAATATGTATGATGAGCAAAAACTACAGCTTTGCTTGTAGCAGACTGGAGAGCACTTAAAAAGACATGATTTTTTCCCGCGATGTCCAAGGCATTAGAAGAGGCTGTAGCATATTAATTACAATTTGAAAAACAAATAAATCCAAAAGGAAACGACATAGGATTTGACGCCGACCAAGAAGAAATTGATCTACCGATGGAACAAATACATAATAAAGCTTCGGAAATTAATCAAAATGTAAATGTTACGAATATCTTAGATGACGATATACCCACGACTTCCACAAGTGTTCGGCCGCCAACAAAAACTAAATCCGGTGAAAAGGAAAGGATTATATTACTGAGGAAGCAAACTGAAATGCAGCAAAATAAATGTAGTAATTTAGAATCAATTAAAGGTTATTTAAAAGACATTTCCCGTTTTCAAAAGGAAAAGGTTTGAATTACAAGAAGAACGTCTAAAAATATATAAAAGGAAATGTCGTAGAGATGAAGAATTAATGGATCTTGATGCAGCAATAAAAAAGAAAAAGCTTGAACTGCTAGAAAAGCAATTAAATTCAAATTATTAGTTTTATTTTACGTAGTATATTAATTTTTCTTTGCTTTTACATGAACTTGTTTTTATTTTGGTGTTTTTTAGTTTAGTATTTTTAGTTTATATAAATGTAAATACTGAATAAAAGAAATCATAACGAAATGCTGTTTTTAATAGCGTCTCTTATTCTAGTATCTTCTATGTCATCTGTGTTATCATTTTCATTACTTATATTGAAATTTCCGGCTTCTTCGGAAGGAATTTCTACATCATAATCGCAAAAAGTATTGTAATGAATACAATACAATACAATATTGTGGAGAGCAGCACAAACATTAACGATTTGTGTAATTTTTTGAGAATCATAATGCAATTCCCGTGCTCCAAGAAGACATCGAAATCGCAATTTAAGCATTCCGATTACTCGCTATATAATGTTTCGGCCTTTTAAATGTACCGAATTGTAACGGCTTTCCGCGCTATGTTCGGTCGCAGATCTGAAGGGCGTCATTAAAACTGGTTCCAACGGATACCCAGCATCTCCTAAAAATTTAAATGTTAAACTGATTTTATTTAATTTAAATTTTCATATCAAGAATCCACGAATTACGTTCGCCTGCCTGATACTTTTCTCGTTAAAACCTTCTTACTCGGCTAGTATTCCAAATTAAGGAATCATGACCGGAACCAGGGTGTCTTGCATCTACATATCTTATGCGCATTTTGTGATCACAAATCTAAAAATAATTAATAATGAAAATTTAGCAATCAAATTTATTGTTAGTGTTTATATTGGTTGGTAGACCTTACAATCATTGCATTTATACTGAAGAAGCCTTTTCCATTGTAATATAAATGTTGAGAAGTTTTGCATGGGCCAATCATCTTAATATGAGTTCCGTCTACACATCCTATGATTCCAGGAAAACCAGTTCGCTCATAAAAAAAAACGTTTGCACTCTATTGTTTCAAATTCCGACATTTGAAATTTAACCCAATTGTTGCAAATTCTGGTATTCATCGCGACCAAAACTTCGGATATAATTTTACTAACTGTCGGCTGAGCCAATGACAAATTAAAGTGGTACCAACATTAAATATTATTTTCGATAACTTCTTTTCTTCGTTTCAATATAGTATTTCAAGAATGCTAATTTAGCAACGAAGCGACGATAAAAACGACAACAATATAGAAACGACATTTAGAACGATAACGCCAACGGGAATAGGGCCGATTGGAATAACTATTGGTTTTATAAAAATTATACATACTTATGTACCTATTCTATATATGGTAGTTCCAATGGATTTGAACTGTCTCGGATTCTTTTCCGGATATGTGCGATTTGTGTGTGTTTTTGTTGTTCTTTTATTTATTTCTCACAAAATGTACACTTCTTTAATCATTTGTAACAGTTTTTGGCATGCATAAAGCACATAATATTTTGTATGAATAAAGCGTGTAAGAAATGTAAACATACATACATACATACATATGTACATAAGTACATAAACAAATAGCCATGCCAAATACAAAATAGTTGTTGTAAATATAATCAGATATATATTTATTCTTCCATGATCCTTTATAATTAGGCACTAGCAGAATGGAGTATGCATTAACTTCAAAGGATAAAATGCGTATTTTCTGTGCCTCTACGAATTTCATCAGCATTCATTGTGCATGTTCTTCAAATTTGTTGAATTCTAAAAATATCAAAATTTAATTAATTAAATTTAATAAATACTCTCATTTAAATTTAAATTTTAAGTAAATAACCTTTGCTTAGATTTTATATAAAGAAGAAGACTACAGAAACTTTGACAACGAAACAAGTTCAAAATACGAGCAGCAAAAAATAGTCACGTGAGCTGTCAAGACTATCTTTTATGAATTTGCCTTGTGCAACATTTTACACAAGTTATATTCATACCTGCGTGACCAGGGATTATAATGATAAGGCAAAGCTTCTGATTGGTTCTACTTGATGAATACTGGATGATCCTTATCAATTACTGTCCCGATTGTGGTTTACAACAGTTGTTACTTTAATGTTGTATTCTTTTAAATTCTATTGTGGTTTACAACAGTTGCTACTTTAATGTTGTATTTTTTAAAATGCGATTATGGTTTGCACTCTTTTATGATTTGGCATACAGTTAGGCTTGCCACCCGTACTTTATAATAAAGTATTGTACTGTATTTCGAGTAATTGTACTATATACTTTATGAGAACAATAAAGTACGCGAAAATACTTTATTTCGCATGATTTGATTTATCTGCAATTGTTCAAGTTTTTCGTCGTGAGCAAAGAAAATGTAAATTTGAAAATTTATGCTCATTTTTCACATTCTGCTTTAAGAAGGGATGAGTTGAAAAGATTTATAGCAACAGTAGATTTCCATGAATTAAAACGCCATGTGGGAACAAGATGGCTCTCTCTTTTGCATTGCATTGATACATTACTATTAAATTGGTCACCTATTAGGAGTTATTTTGCAAGCTTAGATAATTGTCCAATGATTTTACAACACTGAGAATGATATGATTGAAATTTATTTCCATTTTTGCAGTCACATGTTAAATTTATTTAATAAAGCTGTAAAATGTCTAGAAGGCAATTGCATAACAATTTTAGATATTCATGGGATAATGGTAAATTTGAGAGATGGACTATTACAAAGAAAACAAGATCTCTTTTTTGGATATGAAACAAGCAAAAAAATTAAATTGTTGTCTTCACCGGAACTGACCACAGAAATTCAAACGAATTTTTTATTATTCATTAATAAGGCCTTAGAGTACCTGAATAAATGGTTTGGTTTTAAAAACACAAACTGGTTATTTACAATTAGCAATAAAAATTTAAAGAATAATGTTGAATTTGATGATATTGTTAACATAATCGAAAATTTAAATCTGCAAAAACTCAATATAAATATGGATGATCTTTATGGAGAAATTGCAATATTAAACAAACTTTATGATCAAATATACAGTTCTGAAGGTTTTGCGGAATTATCTACTGCAAGTAATTGGCAGTTAATATTTAATAAGACTGATGATAATTTATCAAATTTGTACAAAGTAATTTCATTTTTACTTTTTGTTCCTGCCACGTCAGCATTCACAGAGAGAGTTTTTTCTGTAATGAAGAGCAAATGGCGAGACGAAAGAAACAAAAGATCTCTGAATCTGATAAAAAATGAACTAATTATTTATGTACTTTAATTTAAATATAGACTGTTAAGACGCCTTGCAATTATTTAGCAATGATAATTATTTGATAAAACTTGCGAAAAGCAATAAAAAATATGTTTTTAAATATAGCAATAAAGATAAATAAATTGTACTTTATTTTTATACTGTGTACTTTTTTTTCTCAACCTTTAATAACCAATGTACTTTAATTTCCAAAAAAAAGGTGGGAACCCTACATACAGTTGCTGTAGATGTTGACGAACACATTTCATTGCCAACTGTTTGCTGATAGCTCCCAGTGGCGAACGTTGCCAGTTTAATGTCCTGGCGAATTTTGTGCTTATTAAAGACTTAACTTCTTGATTTTTAAGTTTCTCCAAAAGAAAAAGAAAAACGTCTTTGGAAATGCGAAACTTTGCAGTAAATCTATTAACATTATTTTTTTTAATTTTCTCGCTTTTTATTCATTGACACTTTGCACCAGCTGATCACACTTACACGCAGTTGTATTCGCTTTAGTATTTTCGTAGTATTTTTTGATACTTTTAACAGAAATATCAAAATTTATGATATAGCATTGCTTCTACTTTTAAAGACGCAAGATACCAAAATTGACATACGTAACCGGGTGCGAAAGAAAGTGAGTGCCAATGAGAAATCCAAATTGTTTCGAATTCGAGCGAGTGCTTATCGTTCGCTTAAGTTTTCTTTCTTAAATCAGAAATAGGCCATTAAGCTGTAAGTCCATTTGTTCTATGCGTTTCTAAAGCCAAGTTACATACAATGCGTTTAATACGTCGTTTTTTATTTTTATCAGCTGTAGTGTAAATATTTTTATCAAATAGAATCAATTTCGGCGCAAATGGAAAGCGAAATTTTGATTTTAAAAAAATTTATGGAAGTCGTTTACATATAACGTTTTGGGCCTACGGAACGAGAAGTGAGTGGTATTTTTGCAGCTTAAATAAGATTTTCTCTTCGCTTGTAGTTGATTAAAAAATAATAAATACAACAGAGGTAACACTCAGTACATTAAAGTAATCGATAAGTAGAACGCAAATTTTGTTAATGAAAGAAATATGTTAAAAAGGAACTTTAATATATTTTATTACTATAAGTAGTTGTAAACTTTAGTGCGAAAGGATTTTCTTTTATTAAAAACTTTTTCAATGAAAATAAAAGAGAAAATTAAAATCCACCATACAAATTTTTAATCGATATCATTGAAATTAAATATAATTTGTCATCCTTGGTTAACAAAAATAGCTGACATTTTTTCACCTCTTCCCATGACGCATGAGACGAATAGAAAGGTAGAAAGTAGACCTATTACATGCGTTCTATACGTTTTGCTCTGCAACTTGTTACATACATACAATTAAGCTGAAAGTCCATACCATCCGTTCTATGCGTTTGCTGTGCGCTATATGCGTCAAGTTACATACAATGCGTTTCATGCGTCAACTTTTTTATTTTGATCAGCTGGAGTGTAAATATTTTTATCAAATAGAACAAATTTCGGCAAAAATGGAATGTGAAATTATGATTTTAAAAGAATTTATGGAAGTCATTGAGTTTATATACATAATATTTTACTCCTACGGAAAGCTGCAAAAGACCACGGAACGAGAAGTGAGTGGTATTTTTGCAGCTTCAATAAGATTATTTTCCTTTGTAGTTGATTAAAAAATTATAAATGAAACAGAGGTGACACTCGGTAATCTGTGACTAAGCTGTGGCTAGAGGCGCCGAGTTGTCAACACTGTAAATTTTATTAGTTTTTTTTATCACATCGGCATCGGCATATTAGCAAAGTTCAAGTCGTAGTAAATATGGTAAATGCAGTTTTTACGCTCTCATTTAAACAACAATATTCATTGTTGGAACCTTTTTGTTTTGAAATCTAATTGTAGTGAATATTACTTTAATCTATGGAGTACAAAAATATTTGATTTTTTGTATAGAAAAAGAGATCAGGGCTATCACATCTCTCTTTATATTTTACCTAAATTCAATGTCAAAATTCGCCAAAATCTCCAAAGTGTTGTTATATAACCCAATAATTCTTAGGTTATATTACAAAAATATTTTAATATTTTCTTAATATTGAAATACATATATTATTCGGGATATTGTCCCCAACTAATTGTTAAAGCAAGAGTTTTTGCAAAATTCTTTGTTTGTTGCAAGAAAAATAAAATAGACACATTAAGTATAATTCTTTGTTGTGTTGTTTGTATAAAAGCATTCTAAGAATACTATGAATATGTATTTTGTTATGATTGGGCCTTTTCACACAAGACTAATTATGCTGGCATAAAATCGCAGTTTGTTGGCATTTTCGGGGAAGAGAGTGGTTTTTGGTTGGCACAATTTTTTCATCCAGCTTCAACCCCGCACAAGCAGAACAAAACTAACACATACACACATGAAAACAGGTTCTGCGAAATAAACAAAGAAAATACTAACACACACAAAGCTTTGTACACGTACACAATTTTATGCCAGCATAATTAGTTTAGTCACTAGACTAGACACTAGACTCTAGTGTGAATACGAAAGAACAAAAGTTGTGCGGATTAAAAATTAGTCTTGTCTGAAAACCCCCATTCATATACAATACTGAATTCTCATTGTAATTGATTTGTGTGGCATAAACATTCGAGGTTAATGTTTTCAAACTGACGATTTGTTTTTTTTATATAAATCTAAAATGATTTCTCGCGTTTCTTTATTATTATTTTTTCATATTGACTAAAGTTTATCAAAACGAATTCATGCTTCATCAGTATTTGTCAAATAACTCACATACTTACATTTGTATGTACATACATAATATACATATAGTAAATCGGAAATGAGTTTGTCAAACACGTTTTAAAACTATCTCGTTTAGAGAGAAATGTATATATGTACATAAGTATGTACATACATACATATGTATATATTTATAATACTGTCGACTTGTCATCAAATGTACTTATGTATGTCATAAACTACCTAGACCCGACAACTTTGAAAACGTGCATAAAGTTTGTGTAAAAGAGATAGCAAAGCTATTTGTTTTTATATAGATATCTCTTCACACAAACTTTATGCACTTTATACAAAGTTTATGCAAAATATGATTCGGACCCTTTTTATACGTCAAAGTTGGGTATTCTGTGTATATTCTGTGATGTATGTACATATGTATAAAAAGAATACATTTTTTAATTACTAACTTAATCAGTTGCAAAAGTGATAAAACCAGGTAGAAATTGTGATTAAACGAAGTAGAAACAAACGGGTGTAAATCCTAATATTAAATATGATACATAACTGTGCCACGTATCCAAAACCCAAGTGTGCAAAGTTATACATATGTACATTCATACATAAGTATATACATATGTATGTATGTACATATGTATTACTGTACCAAAACGGAACGAAAATACAAGAGCGATGAAAACAACTATAGCAAAGTGGCTCCTGACCTTGAAAGCAGCAACAAAATATTATATACTTACCATCTTAAAAGCACCAAAGATCTACAAATTATTGTAAAGGGTACTGACTCCTGCGTGTACCCACAATATGCAAAAAGTTGTTTGCAGTAAATGAGCCTAAAAAAAGACTGAAACGCATCCATCTATCAATTGCGATACCTATTGCATAAAAAGGCTACCGCGGACGAATCACACCAGCGAACAAAACACGCCCAATGCCTTAACTGCTAAGAATACTGCCACACTAAAACTTATTGTGTTGGTGTTATTTTTAGTGAGCTACATGTGATAAACCTAAGGACGATTTAAACTTTTAAAAATTCATCAATTGCGGTGTGAATCATTATGCGAACTACAGTGGTTGCCCCGTTGTTCAACATGTTACGCGTTCTTCAGACAAACGTTCTACTTCTGCCCCCTCAGCTCTTGGACCTATTTAACAACAACTATCCCCAGTTAGCCCAATCATCTAAAACCAGCTTTCATACGCCAACAATTTAAATAATAGTAAGGCTATAATACAAAAGCCATCTACCAGTCCATAATTTTCTAAACATTATTTATATACATACATACATACATATGTAAGTACGTATGTGCCTCGCGATAAAGTTAGAACTTGATGAACTTGATTTTAACTTAGGTTTAAGTGAAGTTGTACTAACGAAAAACCGTTTATCCGTCCGATAAAATCCTACCTTTAACTACCGTCAAGTTGCATAAGTGCACTTACATACATATGTATGTATGTATGTATATCAGTACAGCTGCAAGTGTCCTGGTTGAATGTTTGCTTTCTTAGAAAAAAAAGATCGGACAGAAAACCGAAAATGAAACAGTATACTTATACTAATGGACATACATATATACATATGTATGTATGTACTTTTACTACTAAATGTTTATTTTGTGAGGGTGGTAGTGGCGAAGAACACCATTAGATTTATTAATAATTTTTAACTCAACTACATAGAAGCTCAAAGGAGTTTGTGACAAGGTATTATATAAATTGTCTTGTATGCTAAATTTTGATTCAATTTATACAAATATGTATACTTATTTCTTATTAAGCATATTGTTTGCAGTGGAATGTGTAATAATAGTCATAATACTTAGCACATGATTAAGCTGTAGACGTTTTTCATTAGTTTGTGTGTTACTTCAAACTGGTTACATTTCATATTAACAGTTGAATATAACACTTGGTATACAGAGAAGACGGCTGTTAGTTTTCAACATATGCAAATGTATTGTGTATTTGGCATAAACGAATATATTTCATGTTACAATATATGTACATACTTACATATGTACATAAAATATTACATTTAGCAGAAAATAAGCCAAGGCAAACAATTGCCTAAAAAACAATTGCCTGTTTGTTGGTTCGTTTAAAGACACATTTATATTATGTAGCAAGATCTAGTGGCGACACAGATTTGTTCTTTGCTGAGCATGATTTGGACAACATTTGCAAAGGTCTGAAAATTTAATTGTTCTGTTGCTCTTAAAATATTCATTCGCTAGTAACGCCCCGATCTGCATAAAGATGTATACATACCTACTTATGTGATGTCGTTATGTCACAATGCAACGTAAAGTGGCACCATATTAGGTTTGTTCCACAAGATCTCGGACAAGTTCGGACTATTGAGAGCAAAATGAAAATTACTCTCTAAATTTGCCAAAGTTACCCAAAATAGCTGGAACGCAAAAAACCATTTTTGTAGTTCCTGAAATACTAATGCTGCTTACTTTTTAAACTAAAATCTATTTAAGTGCTTTTAGACGCTTAAAAGTCATCAAATTATAAAAAGAAAGCATTTGCATCATTGTCAATAGCTGTAAAATAATTGAAAAACAAGTGGAAGAAAAACTTAACAATTGCAATTTTTAATATTTATAAATCTTTTAAAATGGAAAGAAAAATTACGATCGATTTAAATATTTTTAATGCTGTTTCTTTTTTCAACTTCTGCTTTTTAATATATTTATTTATAAAAACTAAACTTTTTCTTTTGCTTGCAAAGTTTCCGATAAATCTATGTTTCATATGTAAACAAAAAACAGCTGATTGTTAAATTCTTGTCCGAACTTACCCAAAGAAAAAGTTCGTGCAAATTTGTACAGGAAATTAAAAAAATTACTCTCTCAATTTCTCTCTTTTTTGCACAAAAATTGTTATGTGGAACGGTTTTGGGTAACGACTTCATATACTTCCATTTTTTGGATGGAGTTGGTGCTCCGCTACCTGAAGCCAATTGAGCAGCTCGTTTGTATCTTGTAAGTGTCCCGGAGACCTCTCCAACGTTTTCTACACGCATCACCTTAAAGTTTACATATGTATGAATGTACACATGAGTAAAAGCTTGGAACACTTCTTTATTATTTTTTACTTACCAGATAAATTAACAAGACTCCCAATTTCATTCCATACTTCTGTTTTTTTTCAACATTTTTATAGTCTTTTGATGCCAAATTGTATAGGCATTCATATTTTTTTACTTCTTCGATTATAAATTCACTTGTGTTCATATTTAAATTTGTTTTAGAACAAAAAATACTTACACAAAAAATCAAATATTAATAAAAAGCCATTAGAAAGCAATTTTATGGTAAATAATTGTGGATGTTTACCTTAACGATGTATGTTAAGAAATAAACAATAATTAAGGTAAACACAACTTTATTTACTAATATATTTAACAACTAAAAGGAGCAACGGCAACTCTGTACTAATTTGTTCGTCGTTCGTCGGCGTAAGAAATAGAAATAAATCTATCGGAGAGTTCGTCACGCACAACGAATTTCGTCCGACGGCGGTGTTGTGTTAATTTTCATATGCATCAATGTGTTTTACTTCTGACGGCGAATATTCGCAACGAAAAATTCGTCGTTCGTCCCAATTGTGTTCCCTGCATAACTTTGGGCTAGTTCGGACTGTTTCGTTATGCATGTGGAACAGAGCTATTATTTGTAAAATAAAATAAAAACCGTTAATGATTTGCACTAAAATCTTGTACCCTATTGCCTGAATATTTAAACTTATTTTGCATCTAACTAGCATAAATATCAAAAAAAGTTATTTATTGAGGATTGAGCTTGATCGACCTGGTATGAAAATGATTCATATTGAATATACATACATACATACTTATGTATGTATGTAAGTTGTTTGTTGTGCTATCTAGCCTACTATATACTACGTTTATACGCACGTCTTATTTGCAAATAAAAAAGAAGAATGTTGCCGTATAACTTTTTTATTGTAACTTATTCACTCACTTAACAAGTCGTGAATAACGACTCTATTTGCAAATAAAAAGTAAGACGTTGCCACTTCATGAACGTTTTTTGTGTTTTACTTACCAAACAATCATATTTTCGTCACATGGCATCACTAATAATAACATAAGTTCTGTATGCAATTTCCCGTATAAACAGTGAATTAGTTATTTGCAAATAGTTCTATTTGCAAATAAGACGTGCGTATAAACGTAGTAATAATTAGAGTTTTACAATATTCATTTGTATCTGAAAGTGTTTATTGAAACAATTCGTACGTTTTGTGCTTGTTGTTTATGTACGTCAATCGTCCTTAAATATATTAAAATTAATATATGAATATAATATTATATCTTTTTAGGAGAAACGGCAAAAATTCAAATTTTTGGATGCAATTATTTTGAAGGATGAACAATTAACCAAACTCATCGTTTCAAAGTTTTTAAAATATCCGTCTTTTAAAAGCATTAAAACCCATTGCAAAGGTTTGGAATTATCCTGCAATGGCTTGTTATGGTTATCATTTTGGATGGCGTTTATATATTTATATAATAGAAAAAATCTTTCTGAACTGCAAGTCAATTTACTCATTGGCCTTATAATGGATATATTTATCATAGCAATATTAAAATCTATTTGCCGTCGAAGAAGACCGACTGTACTTAATGATGTTCTAGTTTTGGGTGTTGACAAATTTAGCTTTCCTTCTGGACACGCATCTAGATCTTCTTTCATTGCATTGTTCTTTATTTTTCTTAGCCCAATTTCAAAAATTTGGTGGCTTCCCATGATTTCGTGGTGTTTATGTGTGTGTCTATCACGTGTACTTATACAACGACATTATGTATTGGATGTTATTGGAGGTATTGCAATTGGTTTTATGGAATCGTTCTTATTGAACATTGTCTGGATAAATGAAATTGGATCTCAAAATGTCATCAATTTTATTTTAAGTGATGATTTACCAATTGATATTGAATAAAATAATAATTTATTTACAGTAACTGTCTTATCTATAAGAATTATGAGGCCTAAAGAGATCAAAAATAATTATTTAAAAGGCATATCGCTACTTTAACCTTTAACCAAAGACTATCTGCCTTATTCATAAAAATTATTGTACTATATTTATTAAGCACTTATTTGACAAATTTCTATGGGATATTTGTCAAATAAACCTTTAACAAACATACAATACTTTTTATGAATAAGGCCGTATAAATATACTTAGTACATCTGAAATTTGCAAATAATTTACTCTTCTTTACACCTCGTCCAGACTAGCAATTTTGTTACATGCAATTCTGCTTTGAAATTACTTGTCCACATTAGAAAAAATTTAGTATTGCAATTTTTGTATAAAACGTATATAAAACGTCAAATACAACACCAAACATCAAGTTGAATAGTGAGAATTTTAAAGCAAAAGAGAATTGCAGAGAACATGAAACTCTGTACCCCTACCAAAGCTTGTTACCTGTCTCTCGTAAAACAACCAAGAATTGCTGCAACAAAATTGCAAGTGTGGACGGCGTGTAACAGGGAAAGCATAAATTTTGTACTCACGCTAATTGAAAGAATAACACCCAATTTAGACGATGATTTAAAATCATGAGTAAACATCGCGACTTTTTTTTGTTAGACGAACGGGGTAGAGAAGAAAGCGGGGTAGTAAAAACATCACGATTTCTGTTTTCCATGATGTTTTTTGTAATTCCTTTTACATTTATTTTCGTTATTGTCATGTTTTATTCTTCTTCTATTGTCAAAGTGTTTAAACAGTGAAATGAAGTGCCAGTATTTCTATACATATAGTATGTTTTGTTACATACATGAGTTTTTTAATGTTGTTATTTAATGTACAAATGTATATTATAATTACTTTAAATATTTTGTGAATATGTGATTAGTATTTCAAAAATGACAAAAAAATTTTATTATTATTTTTCAAATGTAAAAATTTTTTCAATTTATATAAAAATTTAAGACCTTAAGCTTAATAAAAAATAAAATAAAGTTTATTAATTAAACAAAAACGGTAAAAAATAGAACATAAATTTTGTTTATATTTTGTGGTATACACTGACATAAAAATTTGAGAAAAAAATACACGACGCAAAAAGCATGGCATAAATGCAAGAAGATTTCAGAAGATGTTTTCACAAGTAAATAAAAAAAACATCCACGATTTATACATCATCGCATAAATTGGGCCTAAAGGTCCATTTAGCCGACCGTAGAAATCGTAGATGTAAATGTATCGTAAATGTAAATGTTGATGTGCTTATAGAACGCTAGAAACCGTGTCATGTGTTTTTAACATAACCAAACAAATAAGGGTTGTTTTTTTCATATTTGAATGTGTATTAAAACAGAGTACATAAATTTATTCTAATGGATGGGGAAGAATTGTTTATTGGTTTGAATTTCTTACATTTGTGCAAAATGTACAGAGACAATTAAAATAAGAAAAGACGCAGGGTAAGAAGGTGGGCGTGCGACCCATAAACAAAGACTATATTGTCGCGGGCTAAAATAAAAAAGTTTTTCGGAACATAAAAAAAGGTAAGGAACAATTTTTTATACACACGCGTATGCCTCCTAATTTATTTAATTTATTACTGGCTATGATTTGTGATGAACTTACTAAGCCGAAACAACGAATTGGAAAGACTTTCAATAACATTGCTGTAAGGAAAAGATTTTAGTCAGTGTATGTATAGTATATAACAATTTATTTTAGGTATTTGGGTCATGGATGCTCATTACAATCTCTAGCTTGGAGTCACAAGCTTGGAAAGTCGACGATCCGATCCATAGTGTTGCAAACATGCGATGTGTTGTGGCGCATATAATAATGTTCCGAATAAAACAAACGCCGTCTTCAGTGTCTGACTAAGAACAAAAACCATTTTCTTTATTCAAATGATACTAAACTTAACTTAAACAATGCTTCTTCTTACTCCAATTACTCTTATTTCTAAATATCTTTAACTCTCTTATTATTAAAAACAACAATAAAACTTATTCCTACTTTCTTTAATTATAAATATTACCGTAATTACTCTTGTTGCTAAGTCAATAAGATATATATATATATATATATATATATATATATATATATATATATATATATATATATATATATATATATATATATATATATATATATATATATATATATATATATAAGTATGTAGCTCTAAAGAGACTTACATCACTCCTCCATGCCTTGAATAAGCAGTCTCTGCTAATTCATAATGAAATTAAATTATCCTTACACATAGTTACATTAATTTATTCCTTTTTTTATGTATGTACATATGTAGTTAAATTTCATTTATATTCCATCCGTTTTCCGTTTTACTTGCGACTTATATATTTTTTTAAACTTCTTATCATTGGATACTAAGTAATTTCCTTTTTGGCCATAATTTAAAATTTTCTTATATTTAGGTTTCGATTTACTTACTCTATTTTATTAACAATGTCGTTGGCAAAACTGTTAGATTTAACTCTGTTTGTTTTTTGGTTTAGCATTGTAATTCGTTTAATTTTCTTTTCATGTATTACTTCTGAAAGCTTCGTTAACTCTTCTTTTGAAATCATGTTATTTAAAAGATCGATCGGACGGTCATTCGTTGTTGTGTGAATAGAATTATTATATGAGACTATGGCTTTGTATACCTTTTCGTCGATGTTATCTTTATTTTCCGGATCCGCATTATAGAGTCGAACATGCTCATTCAAAGTACCATGTAGTCTTTCTACATCAGCGTTACCTGTTTTCAAATACGCTGTAGTTGTATGAAAATCAATTTCCTGATCCGTTAGAAATTCTCTTATTACAGCGGTATCTAGTTCGTTGTCAAAAATAAGTAATTTTGGTTTACCCAAGTACTGAATCCTTTGCTTTAGTGCTTTTAAAATAGAAACCCAAGACCTGTCTTCCAAGCAATAGGCAGTCGCATATTTCGTTAACTTGTCTATGCTTGTTAAATACATAGTGCCACGTAGCGGGTACCAGATGTCCAAATGTACGATATCGTTGTGCTTTTTTGGGGTTGGAGTAATGTTTAAATTGTACTTTATCGGAGACCTATCATATTTTGCGAGCTTACATATTTCACAGCTGTTAATGTATTTGTTAAGCGCAGGCTCGTTTGCCTTGCTCAACTTTATCGAGATGTATAACTTGGTGCTTCACCAAGTTATTACTGTTCGTAGGGGTTTATTATCCTAGTAGTTCAGCAGGATAATTCAAGCGATTATTATCGGTTCAGTTGTTCAAGTGGTACACAAGAACAACGTAAACTGACTTGTCGGAAAAAATGAAATTCAGATGTTTGCTGGATGAATGACAATCGTGCAATCACAAATTTTATTAAAAACTTATGGTATTTAAAGAAGAAAATTACAAATACAAATAATAAAGAAATACAAATACAAATAGAAATACAATACAAAAAAAAAGTAAAAAATTTTAATTTTTAGCAGGCTGGAAACTGTTCATTCTTCTGATGCACTAATTATTTTCCCACCGTTAGCAGAGAACAGATATTGGATTTCATAACTGTCTGGCTGGTGAATTAAATAAGCAAATTATTTTCTCACTGACAGTAAAGCCCAAACAGATATCAAATTTCTCCAACGTCTGACTAGTTATTTGATTTAGTACGTGTAAATAAAAATTTTGTTTTAATTTAGCTATGAATTATGCAAACGCGGTAATTCTCACGCCTAAATAAGAACGTAAAAAAGAGGTACGGATTTTGTTCAAGTATTATGAATTATGCAGACGTGGTAATTCTCACGCCAAAATGTGGGAAAAATAAGAACGTAAAAAAGAAGTACGGATTATGTTCAAGTCTTATTAATTCTATTGAGAGTTGTTTTTATTTTTGAATAAAGAATAAAAAAAAAACTCAAAAGAATTAACATATTGCGGCCCCAAGGGGATTGAGAAGTGCGAATGAGCGTTCTCCGGCAATTTACATATTTTGAAGTGGATTAAGTTGTTGGTTCCAATGAAGCATTCCAGTTGGATCGTGGAGACGGTTGTGGTGCTTCGGGGATCGGTTCACGTCTTCTCTTCAACCTTTGCCTTGCTATCAGGGCCACTATCACAGCTAAAATCAAGGCTAGTCCAACATAGCTGATGGTTAAGCTATGTATTCTATAGGTTCTTGCGAGAGGAAATTCTTGTCGTTGTGCCCTGACCTCATTCTGCAGATGGGTTATCTTTTCAATTGTCGAAGCATATGACAGGGGTTGTGTCATGTTGTTTACGCTTTCTTGGAGGTGAAGGAATGACATCCCATTGCTTGTATATGATGAATGCAAGTTTGATGAGATGGTTCGATGCCCGTATATGGTAATAACATCATTTTTCATTGCACACCCTGCGGGAAGCGTGAGCAACCCGGTACCTTCCAGCAATTGTGAACTGCTTTCACCCTTGCATACTGTGCTTAGTTTTAGTTGCTGTTGAGTTGCGAGCAGCCACTGGTTCTTGTTATAAAGTTGGTACCATACGTTATTGCTGTTTATCAACTCTATGTTGCAGCTTGAGTCGGATTCATTGTTGAATAAATGTATCTCACAGCGACAAATTGGAGAGCATTTATGATATGCAGCTTGAATGTGTGGGCATAAGAAAATGTTATGCTCAAGTTTATTGCAGGTACTTAGCTTCGATTCATCTAGAGGGAAATATTCGTCACGTTGAGAGCCATCATTTTAGTGGTTGGTATGATAGCCACTAAAGAGTTGTTCATTAGCTGTGGTACTGGAGTAATATAAAATAGGTCATATTGCCCTTGATGGGCTAGAGGGATGAACAAGGTGCAAATAATGTGCTGAGTTGAGATTGCTGCGTGAGCCGTGACTACACCATATAAATGAATAATGTCTGCAACTGGAAGTACTAGATCTGCGGGAAGGTTTGCCTTTATGTTATCGATTTCACCCGAAAATTGTTGTGGGGTTAGTAGAACCGGACTAATTCGACCATGGTAAGTGTCCGCTAACAATGTGATCATAGATGTGTGCATTTTTTGTAAATTATTAGCAATTGTAAGTAACTGGACACTCAGTGATAAAATGACTTCCGATCGATGGTAACTGTCATTGGTTGTGAGGTAGAGTAGTTTATTTATTTTACCGTTCATTTTTTCGAAGTTATCTTGCGTGCGTTGTTCCGATTGCTTCATGAGATTCAGGGTCGAGTCGATAAACGATGTTTGATTCCGAAGAAGGCTTTGCAAGTGGGCTTCGTTGGTTTTTATACTATTAATAGTATCCGTCATTTCTGCTGCATATTTGGAGTCTAGAACGCCAAACAAGGAGCTTGCTATATTTCCAACGATGTCTATTGCTCCTCGTCGCTTCCTTTTTATGAAATTTTCCAAACCGTGCTCCATTTCATTTCTGAGATCTTGAAAATGGGATAGAAGTCCGTTGCATTGATGATTAAGGGATGAGTAATCGCAGGCCCTTTTCAGCGCAGAGGTACCGTTCATTAAAAGTTCTAATTCGTTATAGAACGGTGTCAGCTCAAAATAAATAAGGAGCTTCCATTCAGCGATGACAGGTTTAACTTGGCCAATATTTTCGGAATGCAATCCAGGTTTGCTGGTGATTTGGGTGTACGTCACTTGTTGACATAGGATTAGAGGGAGAAATAATGCTATGAGTACTAGCAGACCTGTTGCGTTTAAAGTACAACGTTTTGAGGGTGGTTCATTTATGGTTTTGTTCTTGGGTGAGCTGTCTCTTTTTCGTTTCTCATCTGTTGTGTTATTGCTAACATTGGTTCCTGGTGGCTCCACAGGAAGAGGAGCCAGCAAGTGAATTGCTCGCTTAAGGATACCATCAGATGTTTTTACATCCGCTGTTCTGACAAGTCCGTCTGGACCGGGGTAAATTTCAGTTACTTTTCCAAGACGCCATTTCATGACCGGTGTGTTGTCTTTAATTATAACTATGGTACCCCGTTGCAAATTTTGAGCCTTGGTTTGACACTTGTTTCGCTGCTGGAGTTCACTGAGGTATTCCTGCGACCATCGTTTCAAGAATTGATGTTTTATTTGTGACACTAACTCCCATCGTTTTGTAAGAGTTGTTGGAGTTGACCTGGCAGTTGCATCTACTTGTGCTGTAAGAGGTTCACCAATCAAAAAGTGGCCTGGTGTTAGTGCAGCCTCATCATTAGGATTATTCGGCAACGGTGCAATCGGTCTCGAATTAAGGATTGCTTCGACTTCTATGATCACGGTTTCCATTTCTTCATAGGTCAGAGACGCGTTTGCCATTTCTTTAACAAGTAACCTTTTTGCGGATTTGACTGCAGCCTCCCATAGTCCGCCGAAGTGAAATGAAAACTGATGCCTTTGCTGGCACACTCTTGTTGAATTTTTTCTTCAGCAGCTGTGGTGAAAAGAGCAGTTGACAACTCTTCTAATTGATTGCGAGCTCCCACAAAGTTTGTTGCGTTGCCACTGTAGAGATGCTGACAGTGACCCCTTCGGCCGATGAATCTTTTGAGCGCTCCAATGAAAGCGTCGGTTGTAAGGTCTGTTACAAGCTCCAGATGGACCGCCTTAGTGGAAAAGCAACAGAATACTGCAATATACGCCTTTTGGGGTCGCTTTCCTCGGGTTTTGAAGTGAACCCAGATTGGACCACAGTAGTCAACTCCTGCATTAATAAAGGGTCTCGCTAGTATTACTCTTGCTTCTGGAAGGTTTGCTGCAGAAGTTTTGGTTTCGCTCGTACACATTGCACACATTTATGCACAGTTTCCCGAGCCAAATGTTTGCCTTTAATGGGCCAAAAACGTTGTCTTACGATTGCTAGAAGTGCTCCAGGGCCACAATGTTTGTTTTCGCTATGTATCGACTCAAATATTAGTTTACTTATTGTGTCGTTATAAGGAAGCAACATTGGATGTTTGGCATTGAATGATAACGTGGATGCTTCTAATCTACCTCCAAGTCTTAGAATGTTATATTCGTCTAAAAATGGGGATAAGCTTTTTATTTGACTCGATCCTTTAAGGTCCTTTTTCTGTTGCAGCTGTTGAATGTCTTCTGTGAACGTGGTTCGAACAATGATGGCAAGCGCATCGTGAAGTTCAATAGGTGTGAGATTTTGTTGGGTTTGTCGCTCGGGTTTGAAAGTTCTGGCATTTTTAATGAATCTTAAAATGTATCCTATGATACGTTGGAGCCTTTTTATTGAATTTCGGTGGTTGATGCTGTGCAAAAAGTTTTCACTATTGACAGCAATGAGTGAGTTGTACGATTCTTGCCTTTGTTCAGGGGTCAGCAAATTAGGATCTTGGCCAAAATTGGGAGGCCAATGTTTCTCGTCTCCATGGAGAAAAAATGGCCCATACATCCATTGAGGTGTATGCTGTAACTGTTGTGGATCCAGTCCTCTTGATATGATGTCCGCTGGGTTATCTTTAGAACTTACATGACGCCATTGCTCAGGTAGCGTGTTTTCTTGAATTGAAGCGATTCGATTTGCCACAAATGTATGAAAGGAAGAAGATCTTGAATTTATCCACGATAAGACTATTTTTGAGTCGGACCAATAGAATGTTGGCGTTGTATTCATATCTAAGTCTAATTTCACTTTTGCAGCTAAGTTGGCACCATATTGTGCGGCACATAGTTCCAGTCTAGGCAGTGTTTGCTGTTTGAGTGGAGTTATCCGTGATTTCGTACATAACAAATATACTCTTATTGTTTTGTTTGGTAGAATTGTTCTCACATATATTGCAGCGCCATACGCCTTTTCGGAGGCATCGGTAAAAACGTGAAGTTGAGTCTTGCTAGGAAGAACTCCTTTATAGATATGCCGATGCACTTGAAAGCTTTCAAGTTCGCTTAGATTGCTTCGAAAGGTTCGCCAGCGTGAGTCAAATTCTGAAGGAACAGCCTCGTCCCATGAGAGATTCAAGGTCCATAATTCCTGGATAAACATTTTTGCTCTGGCAACTACTGGCGACAGTATTCCTAGTGGATCAAAGATTCGCGCCAAGTCTGATGTGACTGTTCTTTTAGTCACGGCTTTAATTGTTTGAATGTTGACCTTGATCTTAAGTAGGTCATCTTTAGGTACCCATACCAATCCCAGTGTTTTAGTGTAATCAGTTTCGTCTGAGAAGTCAAGACTGACTTCTTGGTCATAACTGGGAATGTTGCGGAGCAGCTGGGCATTATTAGCGCACCATTTTCGTAGATGGAATCCGTACTTGGCCAGGACGTCTTGCAGCTGGTGCTGAGTTTCTAGGGCTGTATTCAGGCTATCAGCTCCACCCAGCCCGTCATCGACATAAAAGTTCTTTTCCAAGAAACTGGCTGCCAAAGGAGCTTGCATCTTATTATCCTGGATTATTTCCTTCAAACATTTGATCGTCAGATATGGTGCTGGTCTAGTACCATAGGTAACGGTATTTAACTGGAAATAACTAATAGGCTCAGAGGCATTATTTCGCCAGAGGATTATCTGGTACTGTCGGTCCTTGGGGTGGATATAGATTTGGCGGTACATTTTTTCGATATCTGTTGTGAATACGAAACGGGGCAGCCGAAATCGCAATAGAACCGTAAATAGATCATTTTGTAGTGGTGGTCCAGTGTGGAGAATATCATTTAAGGATTTTCCTGAGGACGTTTTTGCTGACGCATCGAAAACTACTCTGAGTTTAGTTGTACTACTTTCGGGTCGCAAAACGCAGTGGTGAGGAATAAAGTATGTATGTCCCTTTACTTCGTCTATATTGATTTTCGACATGTGCCCCATTGTTTCATAGTCTTTCATAAAAAGCGCATATTGTTCCTTCAATGAAGCGTCTTTTGATAATCGACGTTCTAGTGCGAGGAACCGATTGAATGCGATACTATGTGAGGACCCTAATAAAGATGGTTCAGCACAAAATGGCAGTCGTACTATGAATCGACCCTTATGGTCACGTGTGGTGTGCTGATTGAAATGTGCTTCGCACTGTGCATCGAAAGGTGATAAATTTTGCTCTCTTCCTTCAACCTCCTCGAGTTTCCAAAATCGCTCAATAGCTGTATTCATTTTATCCTCTTCTGTTAAGACTCCGCAGATTCCTGATGAGAGCCTTTCATCAGATACCTTTCCCGATACGATTCATCCAAAGGCTGTATTTTGTAGCAGTGGAAGGCCCTTGCCTAATTTAAATTGTCCGATCTTGAGTAGTTGATGATAATATTCCGCCCCTAACAAAATATCGATTTTTTCTGGACGGTTGAAGGTTGGGTCCGCTAATGCTACGTTGCTAGGAACTGACCACCTGTCGATTGTAAGCGATTGAGCGGGTTGAGGGGAAATAATTTGCGGCAATACGAATGCTTCAAGCCGTGTTGAAAAATTGTTGAGCCGAGATTGTAGCGTAATGTTGACTCGGTGTTGAACCTTGGTACGGTTTTTTCCAATACTGTTAATTGAAACAGAAGTAGTCCGTGCTGGGACTCCAAGCCGGTTGACTAATCGTTCTGTGATCAAATTGACTTGTGATCCTGAATCAAGGATTGCCTTGCATTCAGTTTCCAGACCATTAACCTTGACCTTTACCAACGCTGTTCCCAGTAGAACATATGGTCTTTTGTTAGTGTAACTTCCCGCCATGCCTTCAGCTTCTGTTGGTGTGCTGACTAGAGATGTCGCGTGTTGCGTCGTGGAGTTATTCGATGTAACTGTTTCATTGGCTGGCTCTGTTTCCCCCTTTGATTTGTTACGCTTCCTGGATATTGAATTCTTTTGCGGGGCTTGTTTCAAGTGTACAAGGGTGTTGTGCATTTTTCCATATTTCTGGCAACGGCCTGAAATTGTGCACTGTTTGGTCAAATGATTGTGACTAAAGCAATTAACACACATTTTATGTTTCTGTATCAAGTTTAGTCTATTTACAGGGCTTAGCTGGATGAATTCTCTGCATCTATACAATGGGTGATATTCTTGCTTGCAAACTAGGCATCGTTGGTTCTCATGGCGGGGATGTGCCGTAAGCGTGCATGTTTTGCTAGCAGGAGAAACTGTCTTATCTTTGTGTCCTATTGCCTCCAGAGTGTGGAAGTAGTTCTCCAGAAAGGTAAGAAATTGGCTGACTGGTTGCATTTCCTTTGGGTTGGTGATCGATTGCTCATATTGAGTGTATACAGTTTTGTCCAACTTTTTTACCAGAAGGTGGAGTAGGAGTGGATCCCATGTCGAGATTTCGAGCCCCATATTAGAAAGAGCTGCCAGACATTCTCTCGTTGTATCGTGCAATCGCTTAATGGACATTAACGTCGATGCACCGGATGGTTGGTCTAGCAGTCTCTGAACCGCTGTTGCCACTATTAGTCGTTTATTATCATATCGATCCTGTAGTAACTGCCAAGCTGCTATATAATTATCTGCAGTAACAGCAAGATGATTAATAAGCTTCGCTGCTTCACCAGTAACGTTGGTCTTTAGATAAAACATTTTGTGAGCGTCTGACATCTGTTGCTCATGAATAGTTTTCTTAAATAAGTCAGAAAACGATGTCCATTTCATATAATCACCTTCAAATTTAGAGAGAGTGATTGTGGGTAATGGTAGGGTAGATGGTCTAGCCATAGTCTCTGTGGATGAGAGGCGATTGTTGTTAGCCGTGGTAAGCTGGATGATCGCTAACTGAGCGGCTTGTTCGAGGTGGATGTATCTGCTTGTGTCATAACCGGCGAGGTCTGGATCGGAATATTTACCTAACACTTCATCATTAACAGTGTTGGGCAAAATACATGGCTTGCGGTATTTAAAATACAAAATACAAAATACTTGCTGATCATGTATTTAAAATACAAAATACAAAATACTTTCAGGATATGTATTTAAAATACAAAATACAAAAATACTTAAAAATCTGTATGTATTTAAAATACAAAATACAAAATACTTCCATTTATTGCACGTATTTCAAATACAAAATACAAAATACTTTCACGTCATGTACATGTATGTATTTATGTATTGTTAATGACAGTACCGTATCTTCTATTCAACGTACGAGCCAACCCACTCAATTGTCTACAGTCGCCGAAAGAACACCTGTTAATTTTTTATTAACTACTAATAACCTTATCTAATAGATGTACTAGTCCTGCTCAAACTGGAATCAACTTAGATATCTCAGTGTATAAATTTTCTTACTCTGAACCAAGAATAGTGGCATTATTCCAGATTACTATACCAGATGTGTTGTTTAATATAGTTATTTCTCCAAATTTCTGTCCTAATGGTATTTACGTTCGCGAATTTATATTTAAAACAAGACAAAGGAATTCTGTTCAATTGCCTTCAACGGCAACAAATATTGAAAAAAATTAAACAAATATATTGAAAATTTATTCTTATATACCAAAATGTTCGTGGCATTAATAAGAAGTTATCTGCGTTATTTAATCAAAGTTACTCATTTGACTATCATGCTATAGCATTTACTGAAACATGGCTTAATGATAATACATATATTGAACACGGAAATTTTTGCTGCTAAGTATACTATATATAGACGTGATCGTAGCAATAACATAAAGGAAGGTGTCTTGATAGCAGTTCCTGCCTGCTCACTTCCGAAGCTTTATCGTTTACGTCTTTTCTGGATATTGAATTTATGAATTCAACATAAGAGAATTTTCGTAACGTGTTCGTATATCCCTTCTAATTCACCTGAAATAATTTACCAGAAACACTCAGACGCTATCTCCTCCGTTGTGCGAATGTCTAATCACAATGATACTATCATTGCAGTTGGTGATTTTAATATGCCTATTATTTCCTGGAACCGTTCTACTGATAATGGTTAATTCACGCCCTATAAATCTGGCGCCAATGAGAAATACACTGATTTTATTGATTGCTTACTAGATGTGAATCTTTATCAGATGAATGGCATCTATAACGATAATATTAAATTTTTAGACCTGGTTTTTGTAAATGATTATGTTGACACCTCTGTTCTTCGCACTGATTCATTCACTTTGCGAGAAGACCGCCATCATCCTATAATTTTAGTAAATTCATGGTTTTCATTATATCCATCTCATTCTGCGGAAAAATCGATAGTCAATAGCTTATGCTTCAAGAAAGGGAATTATAGCAGGATAACTTAGCTACTTTATAATACTGACTGGAGTAGTTTACTGTCAATTTCTAACTTTGAAAACAAAGCTGATGTCATCGATCATATTATTATGAGTTTCTACAAAGGATATATTTGATCTTGAACCAATGTTTTCCAAGAAAAACCTGTTCAGATTCCTTTGGACCGCCATGGAATACTAAAGCTCTTTCTAAAATTAAAAATAGCAAAAATAAATTTTATAAAAAGTATAAAAAATCTGGATCAGCATCAGACTTTGCTAAATACTAGTTGTTCGTGCCGAATATAACAAATAAAATCAGAATTGCTATAACAGCTATATCGTCAAAATTAATTGCTCCAATATTGGAAGTCAGTCTATCTTAATCCCTTTTATAGATGAATTGTCTGTTCTTAACGGTTTAAAGAAATTAAAATTTTCCTACAACAGTGGATCGGATAAAAAACATGGTTTGCAGTATTTAAAATACAAAATACAAAATACTTGCTGGTCATGTATTTAAAATACAAAATACAAAATACTTTCAGGATATGTATTTAAAATACAAAATACAAAATACGTAAAAATCTGTATGTATTTAAAATACAAAATACAAAATACGTATTTGTATTTTAAATACGTATTTCAAATACATGTATTTCAAATACTGCCCAGCCCTGATCATTAATTAGTTCTAGCTGTTGCCATAGTTTGGTGATGGTGGCCTTTTTAACATCGTAATAAGGCCCATCCTGACCTGACTGCAACTGAAGGCTTTCTAACTGTCTGTCCAGAGCTGCCATTTTTCCTAGGGAGCAGCTGATTAAACCATCGTGGCCACTTGTAGGTTGAGGTTTCGTGGATGGGGGGTTGTTAATGATTTCGGACTGGTCGCCCCCTTTTGGCGGTGGATCAATAGGGTTTTTGGCGATTGCTCCCTTACCTTGATAAGTGTGCTCGCGTTCCATCAACGCTATATATTTGGTTGCCATTGACTGTATTTGACTATAGCGGTCTGCAGTGAAGTATTCATCTTCCATATCAATATCCTTTAGAGTCCGCAATTTGGTATCTGCCTCATCGAATTCTTTCCAAGCTGTAGTCAGCCGGGCCAATCGTTCTTTGTAGTACGCTGGGGTTTTGCGGCTAGCTGGGTCCTTGGTAAAGTTGCGGATGATGGTGGCGATATGCTCGCCGGTCTCCTTCAGTTGGTGAAGAAGCTGCTCTGCGGTTTCCATATTGCTTTGTTGATGCCCTTTAGAGGTTAATTGAGAGTTGGAGTAAGCTGCTTGTTGGTTGTGATGCAACGTTGTCTGTGATTAAGCGCCTGTAGTTTGTGGTTGGCCGCTGATATTTTGGGTTTAAATTGTTCGCTTGAAGGACTTTAGGTTTTCCTAAACCCGATGTCCTGTCACGGTCGCCAAAATGTTAAGCGCAGGCTCGTTTGCCTTGCTCAACTTTATCGAGATGTATAACTTGGTGCTTCACCAAGTTATTACTGTTCGTAGGGGTTTATTATCCTAGTAGTTCACCAGGATAATTCAAGCGATTATTATCGGTTCAGTTGTTCAAGTGGTACACAAGAACAACGTAAACTGACTTGTCGGAAAAAAATGAAATTTAGATGTTTGCTGGATGAATGACAATCGTGCAATCACAAATTTTATTAATAACTTATGGTATTTAAAGAAGAAAATTACAAATACAAATAATAAAGAAATACAAATACAAATAGAAATACAATAAAAAAAGTAAAAAATTTTAATTTTTAGCAGGCTGGAAACCGTTCATTCTTCTGATGCACTAATTATTTTCCCACCGTTAGCAGAGAACAGATATTGGATTTCATAACTGTCTGGCTGGTGAATTAAATAAGCAAATTATTTTCTCACTGACAGTAAAGCCCAAACAGATATCAAATTTCTCCAACGTCTGACTAGTTATTTGATTTAGTACGTGTAAATAAAAATTTTGTTTTAATTTAGCTATGAATTATGCAAACGCGGTAATTCTCACGCCTAAATAAGAACGTAAAAAAGAGGTACGGATTTTGTTCAAGTATTATGAATTATGCAGACGTGGTAATTCTCACGCCAAAATGTGGGAAAAATAAGAACGTAAAAAAGAAGTACGGATTATGTTCAAGTCTTATTAATTCTATTGAGAGTTGTTTTTATTTTTGAATAAAGAATAAAAAAAAAAACTCAAAAGAATTAACAGTATTTTGGTATTTCTTTTCTCAATTTCGGATAGAAGAAACTCTTTTTTAGTTCCTCATAAACTTCATTGATTCCTCTATGATTATTTTTGATGTAGGTTTTTCCTATAATCTGCAAAAGCATTTCTCTATCGGTTACATCTTCAATGAACAAGTTCGCTTTCAATATTTTGAGGTTTTTATTTCTTGCAAAATGTTCAATAAACAAAGATTGAAATGTCTTGTGTAACTCAATGCCTGGACAAAATACTACCTTTTGTGGGTAATTTCTCTCTCATAAAATGTAGAAGGTGATCATTATTTGTTACTTTTATGTTGTGCCGAATTTTATTTTTGAAAATAATTTTTGTTTTGCTCGAATTTGTATTTGAACTTTCTATAAATAATTGGTTTTTGAACATATTAATGGGCTGTTGTGTTATTCTAATATAGTCAGTATCATCGCTTTCTGCGCTATGCACTGTATTAATGTCTTCATCAAATAATTCGTGTAGATTTAATTCTATTTCACTATAAGGTGATTCATAGCTTAATCTACTTAGACCATCGGCAATTACGTTTTCCTTTCCCTTTATATAGTTAATATCAAAATCAAACTCATTCAACTTAATTTTCCATCTTTGGAGTTTAGCGTTCGGTTCCTTTATATTGTTAAGCCAAACTAAGGGACGATGGTCTGTTTTAATGGTGAATTTGCGACCAAAAAGATATGGACGGAAATATTTTGTCGCCCACACGATGGCCAAGAGCTCCTTCTCTATCGTGCTGTAATTCCTCTCGTGCCCATTTAATGTTCGACTGGCAAAAGAAACTGCTTTGTTTCCTTGCATGAGTGCTGCTCCTAACGCAAAATTGCTAGCGTCAGTTACAAGGGTAAAAGTTTTACTAAAATCAGGATGGATAAGGATAGGATCATTTTTAAGCAGTGTTTTTAATTTTTCGAAAGCTGCTTTATAATCTTTATCATTCGTATCTACTTTTGATCCTTGCTTTAAGTACTTGACAAGGTGGTGAGCTATTTTTGAGTAATCCTTTATATAGCGTCTATAAAAGCCGGTTATGCCAAGAAACGATTTTATTTCTTTTTGCGTTTTAGGTAGAACTATCTTGTCTATAGTTTTCAATTTTTCGGGATTGGGTTTGATACCTGCAGAAGTGACAACATGTCCTAAAAATTCTGTTTCTTTTGCGAGGAATGTGCATTTGTCAACTTGCAGTTTCAGGTTAGCTTGGCTCAAACGTTTCCGTACTTTTTCTATGGCTTCAAAATGTTCTTCTATACTTGTAGAAAAAATTAGAACGTCATCCAAGTAAACTAAGCAGATTGAACCAATGTATTCTTTCAATACATTGTTAATCAGTCTTTGGAATGTGGCTGGGGCATTACGAAGCCCAATTGGCATACGTAAAAATTCGTAATGGCCCGTAGCAGTGGAAAATGCTGTTTTTGGTATATCATCAGGATAGACTTCTATTTGATAGAATCCCTTGGCCAAATCAAGGGTGGAAAAATATTGACATCTTCCTAGTTTGTGGAAAATGTCATCAATGTTTGGCATAGGAAATCTATCCTCAACGGTTACATCATTCAATTTTCTGTAATCGATTACTATGCGCCAACTTTGTTTATTAGAAGAATCCAGTTTTTTTGGAACTATCCATATTGGACTATTGTAAGGGCTATTCGAATGTCTAATTATATTCTGTTTCAACATCTCTTCAATCTGGTTATTAACCTCCGCTTTATGCACCTCAGGGTATCTATATAATTTTGAATATATTGGCATATCATGTTTCGTTACAATCTTGTGTTTTATATCATTAGTAAAAGTTAGGTTATCTTTTTTGTCATAAAATACATGTTTATATTTTTTAATAATTTTGAATAATTTTTCTTTTTCATATTCTTCCAGGTTATTTGTTCGAACGTGGGATATAATGTTAGATTTTTCGACTTCACAATTGAAGAAATAACCTTCCGTATAGGCTAATTCGTTATAAGTTTCTTCGTCTTTAGATAAGTATATGGTTAAAACGGCATTACTAGTAATTAATTGTCTATTGGGTAAATCGATAATACAGTTTAAATCTCTCAAAATATTATTTCCAATAAGTCCATCAAAGTTCTCGTTGAACGGATATTCTAAGAACTCACAATAATAATTATTCAAATTAAATTCTTCAAATATTGGAAATTCGCAAAGTTTTGTCATTGATATTCTTGTAGTTAATGCTCTTGCTATTACGTTTACATTTCGTTTCCATTTGGGGTGACATACGTATATTAGGGTTGATTATACTAAATTCAGCCCCAGTATCTATTATAAATTTTAATTTTCTCATAGGGTTGTTGATTACTATATAGGGAAGTTTTGCCCGTCTACTATGGGAAAATTTACACTGGAATTTCCTATTTCCATTGCTTCGTGTTGGTGATTGATATTATCGAAATTTTGTGAGTTATGATTTCTCCCCATTGGCTGATTAGACTGGTAAGAGTTAGTACCGCGATTAAATTGAGGAGTACTTTTATTAGTGGTTTGTGAGTAATTTGATCGCCTTGTCTGGTCTGTAAAATTTGAACTACTGGGATTGTTATTATTAGATCTGTTAATGTTTGGCTTGGGAAATAGATGGGTTTGATAGAGCGAATGTTTTTGGGTTTCAAAATGTTTGTTTGGTTTATTGCTGCTGCTAGTGGAACTAAATTGTTTACCTTGAATGGGGTTATTGTAATTATTGTAATTATCGCTAAAGTTAGTTCTTATATTTCTATTCATGTAATCTTTTTTAGCCGGTCCATATTGCGTATAATGTTGATGTCTTGCGTCCAATATTATTTTAAAGGCATCTTCTAAATTTATAGGATCTCTTGCAAATATCATAGTGCGAGTTGGTTCGGGAAGATGGTCTCTAAAAGTCTTAAGTGAAATTCTATTTACCTCTTCGGTAGTGTAGGTATCATCACCATGGGTTAAATTCCTGTTGTGAATTCTATTTGCAAGTTTGTTTATTTTAAAATAATAATTTTCTATTGTTCCTTGTAATCTGCATGTATTTAATTCATCCATTAAGTCGTTACTGCTGTATTTTTCACCAAAGTTACTTTTCAGTATGTCTTTTAAAATTTCCCACGTTGTTACGTTAGAGTGTCTATGAATCGCTTCCCTTGTTTTGCCAACGCATTTGCTTTTTATATAACCAAAGAGTATATTTCTATTAGTATTATCAAATTCCAAAATAGATGGAAGAATATTTTCAACTTGATTAACATAATCTGGTAATTGATTTGGATCACTGCCATCAATGTTTTTAATGCATGTTAAAACTAGGTTAAATTACTTATTGCTAACGCTTCCATAGTAAAATTATATACACAATTATTATTATTAAAAAATGTATGAAAGAAAAGAAAAATGTTGTGTTAGGAATAAAACAGGATTAAGAAACAGGTTTGAAAATTTATAATAATTCAAAAATACTATGTATATTATTATTGCTTCACCAATGTGTTGTTATTACTGGAATAGTCGATACTGCTCCCCTTTGTTAGTTGCTGCAATTCCCATCAGTACACTCCAAGAGTGTAATGTGCATGATATACTTATGTATATTTGTTGTTGCTAAGTGTACCACTGCATTTATGTGAAGCGAAATTATTAAATTCTTGTCGTTAACTTCTATGAATAACTATTCAAGGTCATAGACACAGGTTTCAGTATAGTTTTTATATAATGACATTGCTAGAGGTCTTGATCAAGTTTTTGATAGAAGTAATATCACTATGCTGTTAAACGTTACAACCTTCACAGACTTTCTCCTTTTAACCTTTTATTCTCTTTTGAATAACTACTCAATGTCATAGACACAGGTTTCAGTATAGTTTTTATATAATGACATTGCTAGAGGTTTTGATCAAGTTTTTGATAGAAGTAATATCACTATGCTGTTAAACGTTACAAACTTCACAAACTTTTTCCTTTTAACTTTTTATTCTCTTTTGTCAGTTGAATTTTGTTTGTATAATTTTATTCTATTTGTTTCTACAGTGACCTTGTTCGAAGTCATAATCAATGATTCGATAATTATGTTCATACATATTATTAAATGTTAAAAGTCAATAATTTGACAAGAATTTTTATTTATTATTATTATTATTATTATTATTATTATTATTATTATTATTATTATTATTATTATTATTATTATTATTATTATTATTATTATTTTATAATATAATTTTTCTATTTTTTTTTTCATTCAAGTCACAGGTAAATTCTTAGTTTTCACTATTTTAAATTTATTGTTAATAACAAAATTTAACTCTGTTTAAATATTGTTTCACTTTTTTTTATCCTCGTCGCCAATAATGTTCCGAACAAAACAAACGCCGTCTTCAGTGTCTGACTAAGAACCATAAACTATATTCTGTGCTAAGAACAAAAACCATTTTCTTTATTCAAATGATACTAAACTTAACTTAAACAATGCTTCTTCTTACTCCAATTACTCTTATTTCTAAATATCTTTATCTCTCTTATTATTAAAAACAACAATAAAACTTATTCCTACTTTCTTTAATTATAAATATTACCGTAATTACTCTTGTTGCTAAGTCAATAAGATATATATATATATATATATATATATATATATATATATATATATATATATATATATATATATATATATATATATATATATATATATAAGTATGTAGCTCTAAAGAGACTTACATCACTATATTGTCACCAATTTACCTAAGCGAGCCAACAACATCTCAATATAAGGATATTGAAAAAGATTTCAATGTTTTATGGAATATGCCCAACTGCGTGGGTGCTATTGCAGGAAAGCATACAGCTATAAAGTTCACTTTAAAAAATATAAAGAGAAATCAAAAAGCCGTTCGAATTAGTGATGACAGTTTAGTGTGTTTGCATGATTTGTCGATTTGTAGAAAAAGTACCCAAATTATATGAATGGTAACAAACATTTTTGTTAAGTATTAAATTGTTATAACTTTGGTATTTCTATCAATAAAGTTTAAAAAATAAGTTTTATACATGCATTTACATCTACATATATAATAATTCAAAGTATGATTTAATTTTGAACATCTTTATTTTTTATATATACATTAAGTTATTTATATCAGAATTATTTATATTACAATCTTTGTTTTAACTGTTGTAATACTTTTTTTTTATTTTGAACGTGCTATAGGTTGTACGTATATACAAATAGTATTATTTTACAATTCTCTAAAATAATATACACACTAGTTAAGAATCATCGTTCTTAGTTTATAAAAAATAATTGAAGATACCACTGTATGTATGAGATTTACTTATGAACTGAGGAACGAAAGTATTTACATTTCTATTTATACTGTAATAAGTTTTGGGATTATTATATATTGTTTTCTTTTAATTTATATTTGTGTTATAGTGTGAGCCCTATAGTACTCTTATTTTTATTCTAGAGCCTTAGAGTAGCAGACGGCTCTATCTTATGGCAAAGTTAATTGCCGAAGTTTTTGAAAGAAATAAAACAAACTATATTTGAAGTCAGAATTATTTCTCTGGTTTATTTACAATTTTCTTCAGCTTATATACTATTTCTTATTCTACGTTTTCTACAATAATCTTATTCTATTTCTATGTTATTTTAATATTCACTTCCCCTACTTAATTTGTTTATGTTTAATTTGTGAACATGTGCACATGGCATTATTTGGATCAAGTGCACATGGCATATTCAATTTCATTAGTTTTTATTTAATGCAGTTCTAGTGACCCGTTTTAATCAACACCAGGTACTTGAACTAGTAACCCAGTTTAATTAACGCCAGTCACTTGAAATTGCATAACATAGTATTCTTTTATTTTGTGTTCTTATATTTTATTTGATTGTTTATAATTTTGTTTGGGTATGTATGTTTGTTTTTATTTTGTGTTCTTATATTTCATTTGATTGTTTATACTTTTGTTTGGGTATGTATGTTTGTTGTTTACATTTCTGTTTGTGTATGCACGTATGCACTACACCCTTACCGCTAAAAAGAAAAAAAAATTTTGAAAAAATATTTTTTTTTTGTTGATAATATTGAATTACAAAAGTAGTACTTAAAATAATTTTATTCTATTCTTATGTATAGTCATAGGTTTATTATCTTTTAAAATAGTGATATTTACATCTTGTGTATTTATTACTTCAAATGGTCCAGTATATTGGCTTTCATTTTTCTTTGCGTTTTCTTTTCTTAAAAATACTTTATCTCCTATTTTTATTTGAATATCGTTAGTATTCTTATCTTTAATATTTTTTTGCTTTATTTTGTTTTCTAATAATTTTCTGTTTGCCATTTCATGTGCATGTTTTAATTTTATTTTTAATTCTGTAATATAATCTTCATAATTATAAAATTTATCGTTCGACATGGGTTCAGTTGGTATTGACGCCAATCTTCCGTAAACAAGTTCAAATGGAGAAAAACCTGTGGATGAGTGTGGTGTTGTATTATACGCGAATGTATAATATGGAATCCATTCATCCCAATTGTGCTGTTCTGTGAAAGAACGCATGTATTCGTTTAAAACTTTATGATTTCTTTCTATACTACCTAAAGTTTCATGGTGGTATGCTGTTGAAGTTACATGCTTTATTTTCATAAGTGTACAAATTCTATTAAATAATTCGTTTATGAATTCAGTTCCTCTGTCCGTTTTTATCGTATCAAAACATCCATATTTTAGTATAAATCTTTCTACTAATATTCTTCCTATCTCAGATGCTTCTTTAGTTTCTATTGGAAATGCGTCAATATATTTTGTTAGTTCGCATTGTGCTGTTAATATGTATCTATACCCGTTAGATATTCTTAGCGGACCTACAGTGTCTAATTGTATAAATTGAAATGGTTTTGTAGGTGTATTAGTTATTTGGATTGGTGCCTTGGTATGCTTAATGACTTTGTTCTTTTTACAAGATTCGCAATGACTGATGAAATCTTTTATCATTTTGTACATATTTTTCCATATGTACTTTTGCTTTAATCTAATGATTGTTCTACGTACTCCCGTATGACCTCCGTATGGAGTTTCATGATATTCTTTTATTATCTCTTTTTGTCTATCTTTTTCCAGTATTTTCTCTGGTTGTTTAAACAATATTATTTCTATAGGTCTCTGCCTATGTTTATCTTTATTCTGCATGCTATTATATATTTTTATCAATTTTTCCTCACGTATGAGTTTGAAAATCGTATCATCCTTCGCTAGCGTTATTGTGAATATTTGATTATCTCGTAAAGTCTTAGTTAACTTCTGCAAGACTGAACCTAAATTCGAGTATGCATTTTCATTACAAGTTACTATTACGCGATTTCTACAAATTTCAACTTTTGGCATGCTTTTATTCATTTTATCTATAACAAAATTTAATCTTGGATATCCCTTAATTTGTGAAAACGATATGCTATTCCACATATAGATGTGATCAGTTTCTCTGTCACTGTTTCTTTTCTTATTATTCTCATCTTTTCTAAACGAAGTACTTTCTTTATTAGTATTGTAGCTACTTTTCTTTAAATCTTTAGTCATTTTTCTAGTCATTACGTTTATAATTTTTGGCATCATGTCTTTCAAATCATTAGAATCTATTTTGATTCTTGATAATGCATCGGCGTTAGTATTTATTTTTCCTTGCTTATATATAATCTCGAAGTCATAATCCATGAGATCTAATCTAATTCTAGTTAATCTTGATGAAGGATTACTATGAGTAAACAATGATATTAGTGGTCTGTGGTCAGTTACTACTTTGAACTTTCTACCATATAAGTATGGTCGAAAATGAGTGATTCCCCAATGAATAGCTAAAAGTTCTTTTTCTATCACGGGTTTGTTAATTTCATGTTTATTGAGAGAACGGCTTGCATATGAGATTGGTAAATCGCTATTTATTTCACCTTGTGAAAGTACTGCTCCTAACGCGTAATTTGATGCGTCGGTAGTAAGTATGAATTCTTTTTCAAAATCTGGGTATTGTAATATCGGTGGATTTGAAACTATAGATTTTAACATTTCAAAAGATCTTTGGCAATTTTCTGACCAAATAAATTGTTGGTTTTTCTTTAACAGTTCATTGAGAGGTTTAGCTATCTGTGCAAAATTTTTAACAAAACGTCTGTAATAGTTACAAAAAGCTACGAATCTTCTAGTGTCATCTGCATTCTTTGGAATTGGATAAGTTTCAAGTGCCTTGCATTTACTTGGATCTGTCATTATTCCTTTATCTGTGATAAGATGTCCTAAATAAACCACTTCTGGTTTCAAAAAATTACATTTATTTGGATTTAATTTGAGATTGTAGGTTTTTAATCTTTGAAATACTTTTCTTAAATTATCATTATGGTGTTTTAAAGAACATCCAAAAACAATTATATTATCTACGTATATAAATGCATTGGAATCTAAACCTGTTAATGCTATTGTCAACATCCTTTGGAAACTGTTTGATGATATTTTGAGACCAAAAGGTAATCTTTTGAATTGATAGTGTCCATTATTCGTAGAAAATGCTGTAAGTGGTCTAGATGCTGGCTGTAACTCTATCTGGTGGAATGAGCTCGTCATGTCTAGCGTTGAAAAATATTTTGCTCTTCCTATTTTGTCTAATACATCATCTAGTTGAGGTAATGGGAATTTGTCGTTGACTAATTTTTTATTTAATTGACGATAATCGACGACTAGTCTCCATTTCTTCTCATCGTTGTCACTTTTCTTTGGGACCAAAAGTAAAGCAGAATTATAAGGACTAACCGATGGTTCAACCAAATCTTCTTCTATTAATTTCTTAACCTGTGTTTTGATTTCTTCCTGTTGTGATTGTGGTAATCTATAATTTCGTGTGTAAACTGGGGTATCGTCCACAATATGTAATCTTTGTTTATAAAAATTATTCGCTGTTAATTGGTCTCCTTCTAAATGAAAAATATCTTGGAATTCTTTGCATATCTTCTCTATGGTTTGCCTTGCGTTAATGTCTATTGTATCTATATTTAGTAATTTTCTTAATTTCTCCCATCTATCCTGTTGTTCAGCAATTTCTTTTTTATTATATAGGATGTTGTAATCTGATAAGCGTCTGATTTGTAAATCTAGCTGTGATATTGTAACCTCTTCGTCTGAAGCATTTAAAATTCTAATGTGCTTTGTCCCATGTTTTGGAATTATTGTATTACCAACAAAAACATTGCTTCTAATTTGTTTTGCACATACTACACTATCTTCTTCAATCTGTAAATTTACTGCTTGTATCATTTCAGTTCTTGGTGGTATTATGAATTTATTGATATTTGCTCTCATTGGTAGAACGTATTCTGTTTCATTTATTATGATACTTAATGTGTATGTCTCATAATCTATTTTTGCCAAATATTTAGTGAAAAAATCTCTACCTAGAATGCCATCTGTTGCTGTTGGGAATTCTTTATTCACTATTTGATATTCATGGTTTATTATATCTTTCTGAAATACTAATTTTAGTATCGAAGTACCCATTGTTTGAATTGCATTGTTTTCAATACCCGTAATTTTGCAAGAATTGTGTTGATTTACTTCCTTATCACCTATAAAATTTTCTTTACATATAGAAATGTCCGCACCTGTATCTACCAAAAATCTCACAAAAACTCCTTCAACAGTTTTAAATGTTACAAAATGAGGTGCATCTGCGTGCGAATTGTATGTTTTTAATGTATATTCTCTTAATTGTTTTAACTTCCCTACGTCTTCTGTCAAATTTACTCTTGAGGATCGTAGGGGTTTATCTCGTTTCCCTGTTCCTGAGTGAAATATACCCTTCTTTGGTTTCTAAAATTTCGATTTCCTTGGTTGCTATTGTTGTTATTGTTATTATTTCTATGGGAACCATTTCTTTGCGAAGTATTATTATTCCTAAAATACTGACCAGGATTACCATTTCTATTGTAAGTATTAACGTTATTATTATTATATCGTTGGTTGTTATTACTATGAAATCTTTTGTTATTGAAAGATCTCCTGTTCCTATTAAAATGCATTATAGAATTTGGTTGAGAAACTACTTCTGAAGCTATTTGGATTGCCTCATTTAGACTTTTGGGTCTTGCAGCGAAAACAGTAGCTCTGTGTGGTTCATTTAAACCATTTTTAAAGGTACTAAGCGCAATTTGATCATTCATTTTAATAATTGTATCTCTGCTCTCATAACCCAGTTCTGTGATCTGAAGTTCATTAAGACAAGCTATAAGTGATTCAACCTTGTTGGCGAATTGTGTTACTGAACTATTTCCTTGTGTCTGTTTTGATAATTCATTATGTACTGAAGAGAGTGATTTCTTTGGTGAAAATACTTTCCTAAGGGTACTTTTGAAAGTTTCTAGAGAGTTTGGTGTCTCTTCTGAAATTAACTTGTTCCTTACTTTGTCTGTTAATTTAGTAGCCAAGACGAACTTGATCAACTTACTAATCTCTGTATTGTCTTTAAGCGTTCCAGCATAGAATTCTATTATGCCAAGAAAGTTACTCATTTGCCCGAGGTCACCATTGAACTCTGGTATAATTTTGGATGCGTCAAGAATGCCAAACGATGCCATGTCTTCGATTTCTTTTGCTTTCAAATAATTTAAAATTTTTTTCTCAATTTCATTAATATTTTCTAGAGAATGGCCTTCATTCTTCAGTGCAATAAATTTTAATTCTTCAATTAATTTTAAAGTATTTATTATATAATTTTTTGTATAATTTCTATTTGGGCTCTTTTTTAAATTCTTATAAATACTTATCAACCTATCCATTAAACATTTTCTATTTTATTTGTAAATTTTATCGCTTTTTTCTTCATATATTCTTTATAATAATCGTTTAATTTTCCTAATACTAATATAACTAAAAGGAATAGAATTATTTGTTGTACATGGTCCTGAGATATTGTTAATACTCCTTTGTTATTTTCGTTTACTATGATAGCCTCTTTTGAAAACCATCCCCCCATTTTGATTTTATTTGTTGTTTCTTATGGTCCGAATTTCATTCAAAATTTTGGACTTTTCTGATTTGTTGCCGGTTAGGTGAAATTTTCTGTAGGCCTCAGCAATAAGTTTTCGCCTCTTAACCGCTTTACCGCCTCTTTTCTTTTGTTTCTCTTCCTTCTTCTGGCTTTCGGGTTTTGTTACCTGCGCTTTGGACTTCTGAAGGTGTTTTAGGTATTCTTGGATGGGTATCCTCTTTTTGCTGGCACTATACTTTGGGACCTCTTCAATGGGAACTATGGGCTGAGGTACGTATTCATTCTCCAGCAATTGCTCCCACTTCTTGAAAAGCTGATCGATCTCTTGCTTGGTAGTCTCTAGGTCTTCTATATTCATCAGGATTTATTTAGGCAAAAAAAATATTAGGATCTTAATTTGGCAGGATCTTATTCGCAAGATCTAATTCGGCAGTTAAAATGAGTTTTGATTTGGCAGGATCTTATTCGCAAGATCTAATTCGGCAGTTAAAATGAATTTTGATTTGGCAGGATCGCCATGTAATAAGTTTTGGGATTATTATATATTGTTTTCTTTTAATTTATATTTGTGTTATAGTGTGAGCCCTATAGTACTCTTATTTTTATTCTAGAGCCTTAGAGTAGCAGACGGCTCTATCTTATGGCAAAGTTAATTGCCGAAGTTTTTGAAAGAAATAAAACAAACTCTATATTTGAAGTCAGAATTATTTCTCTGGTTTATTTACAATTTTCTTCAGCTTATATACTATTTCTTATTCTATGTTTTCTACAATAATCTTATTCTATTTCTATGTTATTTTAATATTCACTTCCCCTACTTAATTTGTTTATGTTTAATTTGTGAACATGTGCACATGGCATTATTTGGATCAAGTGCACATGGCATATTCAATTTCATTAGTTTTTATTTAATGCAGTTCTAGTGACCCGTTTTAATCAACACCAGGTACTTGAACTAGTAACCCAGTTTAATTAACGCCAGTCACTTGAAATTGCATAACATAGTATTCTTTTATTTTGTGTTCTTATATTTTATTTGATTGTTTATAATTTTGTTTGGGTATGTATGTTTGTTTTTATTTTGTGTTCTTATATTTCATTTGATTGTTTATACTTTTGTTTGGGTATGTATGTTTGTTGTTTACATTTCTGTTTGTGTATGCACGTATGCACTACAATACCATCGTTCTGTATGTTTTGTTTACATATTTTTGTTATTTTGCTTTGGGTCTGACCTTCAAACAATCATATCCTTATTTTAATTATTTTGTTTACATATTTTGGTTATTTTGCTTTGGGTCTGACCCTCTTATTTCTAATATTATTTTCTGTGAAGCCACGTTATCTACCTACCATTCTAACTCACTAGATTGTTGGCTATATAAAATAAATTTGCATCAAATGCATACAAACTATTATAAAAATATCTTGTTATTTTTCATTAAGGAACAATTGACATAAACAACTAAATTTATAAAATATTATTTATATTCAAAGAATATTCACAGTTTAAAAGCTTAAAATATCAAAAACCCAAAAAATTACTAAAAAAGGGTTTTTGTGCCACATTTTCGTTTACATTTGTTTTTACCAACACTGGCTACATCTGTTACGTACGAGGTTACGTGAACTTCTATTTTCAACAGGTTGAGACGTTACTGTTACATTTCATTGCCGTCGGGTAAGCATTTGCGTTGCTTTTCGTATAATAGAAACAATCAGCTGATACATCTACATTTACATTTCTACATTTACGGCTCGCTAATTCTACCTTAAAGGTGAATTCGCCCGTTCGTTCTGAACGTTCGGAACGATTTTTTTATATGTAGTTTGACGTCTCTGTTTTTGAAAGAGTGAGAGAAAGAGAGTACATTTAATGCAAACAATTTTTGCTTGAATGGGCCTTTTCACACAAGACTATTTTTTAATCCGCACAACTTTTGTTCTTTCGTATTCACACTAGACTAATTATGCTGGCATAAAATTGTGTACGTATACAAAGCTTTGTGTGTGTTAGTATTTTCTTTGTTTATTTCGCAGAACCTGTTTTCATAAGTGTGTATGTTTTGTTCTGCTTGTGCGGGGTTGAAGCCGGTTGAAAAAATTGTGCCAACCAAAAACCACTCTCTTCCCCGAAAATGCCTACAAACTGCGATTTTATGCCAGCACAATTAGTCTTGTGTGAAAAGGCCCAATTGGTTTAATTTTAATTATCGTCCCGAACGAATTGAACTGAGCTGCCAGATACACAACTGAAATGAGCTGCCACATCATATTATATGTACATATGTATGTACAATAATATACAGAGTATATTTGTAAATTTTTTATATTTATTTAACAAAATAGCTATTAGAACATGCACTCAACTTTTATTCATTTGTATATTTTTTATTTTATAAAAATTTGTTAAATTTAAAACAATGCAAATTGCATTCTACTACCACTGTGCTGTCGGCTTGTAAAAGTAACGCACAACATTTACAGAGTTGTTGCATATGGTAGCTTTGTTTCTACAGAATATGTGCAGCGTGACCGTTTTTGCCACTAAAGTATCAATTTGCCACTTTTCTAGCCGTCTGCCACTTTTGATACCACTTTTTTAAAATTAACTAAATCCCCTACTCTTTGCAATACTCTGCCCCTTTTTGACCCTTTTTTAGGAAAATCATCACTAGTAAGTTTTCGCAGCAATCTGCTTGTGTAAACATACTTTTCTTTGAGAGATTAACGGTCTAATTCATAAAATTTTCTTATTTCAGTGTTAAACTATGTAATAGCTATTTCAGAAATTTTGAGTTATATGTAAGCGTGTAATAAAAATGTGTATTCATAAACGTTTAATAACGCTAGATTAGCAATGAAACAGATTTACAAATTTTTTCGTTTCTAATGGCAACCTTGTTGTAAATAACTTGTCATATTTTTTTTAGTGATGTACACAATTTGATTCTATTGAGTAAGTAATGGGTTTAAATGAAAAAAAAATCATAAAAAAATTTCATCAAGTTGATAAGTAAAGAACTAAAACAAAGTGTTTGTAAAAAAATGTTTGTTGTGGCTTTAGCTCTTCATATGCCGACATTTCATTGGTTGCTAAAACCAAATCGTCAGTGAAGTTTAAGCAATTTGATAACATTCAACCTCGTATCTTTATGCCATACAAAACAAATACAATATGAGAATTTCAATATTGCATATGAATTATAACAAATACATAATCATAGTAGGCTTAGAATGTTTTTATACAAACAACACAACAAACAATTATACTCAAAATGACTCTATTTTATTTTTCTCTCAACACATTCTAAGCCTACTATGATTATGTATTTGTTATAATTCATATGCAATATTGAAATTCTCATATTGTATTTGTTTTGTATGGCATAAAGATACGAGGTTGAATGTTATCAAATTGCTTAAACTTCACTGACGATTTGGTTTTAGCAACCAATGAAATGTCGGCATATGAAGAGCTAAAGCCACAACAAACATTTTTTCAATGCATTTTGCAAAAAACTAATTGTTTCTAACGATTGGTCGGGATATTCTCCCGAATAATAAATTTCAATATTAAGTATTTACAATAAAGATTTTATTTTTCATTTTGCCTAACTGAATACAATCATTGACGACCAACGGGCGTTTAATTGTATAGGTGTTGAGAGAAAAATAAAATAGAGTCATTTTGAGTATAATTGTTTGTTGTGTTGTTTGTATAAAAACATTCTAAGCCTACTATGATTATGTATTTGTTATAATTCATATGCAATATTGAAATTCTCATATTATATTTGTTTTGTATGGCATAAAGATACGAGGTTGAATGTTATCAAATTGCTTAAACTTCACTGACGATTTGGTTTTAGCAACCAATGAAATGTCGGCATATGAAGAGCTAAAGCCACAACAAACATTTTTTCAATGCATTTTGCAAAAAACTAATTGTTTCTAACGATTGGTCGGGATATTCTCCCGAATAATAAATTTCAATATTAAGTATTTACAAAGTGTTTGTACTAATTATAATTAGTACAAAAACTTTGTTTAATAATTATTAAAAATAGATTAATAATGAACGAAAAATGTACTGAAAACCTACGTTTGTTGTTCTTGAAGTTCGACAAGTATTTGAATACTCAACTGTTACCATTTGTTTGTGCATCACTAAATAACAACAATTCATTTAAAACAAATTTCAAAAAAGATTTAAAGTAAGCAGCAATAGAAACATATGTATATGTATTGAAATAATTTATGTACTAATTTTGTTTAGAAAAATCTAGTGGACTATGTGGCTGCCGAAAACATCAAGCAGGTGGTGGATTTTGACTTAAAATGCCGGGAAGAACTCCACAAACTGCAGGTTTTAAATGAACAAAAAAAGGCAAGAAACCTTGACATGGAGTTCAAAGTTTTATCCAAGCAATTAGAAATTTTAAATGAAAAAGCTGAAGGTATGTAATTGTTATTAAAATTGTTTATTTTCATAAAGGTAAATATATGTACGTATAAGTTCATACAATGTTTGCAAAAAAGTTCATATATTCCTTTATATGTATGTACATATGTATATGCATTGATGAAAAAAGTTATGTGCTTTATATTCATCTATAATTAAACCAATACTTAAAAATGTTTTTCTATAAATGTTCTTAAAACAACTGCTGCTGATCTTCTATGCGGATGTGAATTTGAATCTGTATTTTCTTCCATTTCAGTTTCTTCTAAGTGATGTGCCATGGTATCGTCATCTGAAATTTTATAAAACAATCAGTATTTATATCAAAATATGTTCGTAATGAAAGACTGAATATTTTTAAACCCCTGAATTTTGTTATTTTTCATTTATTTAAAAAAATTTAATATGTATTTTTAAGTTTCTGTTGTTCTCTGTTAAGTTTTTATCTGTAAAATCGAAATATGTATATGTGCCTTAAGAAAAATAAAATATTTATATCAAAATATGTTCGTAATGAAAGACTGAATATTTTTAAACCTCTGAATTTTGTTATTTTTCATTTATTTAAAAAAATTTAATATTTTTAAGTTTCTGTTGTTTTCTGTTAAGTTTTTATCTGTAAAATCGAAATATGTATATGTGCCTTAAGAAAAATAAAATATTTACGTTTTTATGTTGTATGAACACATTTACATACATACATATGTTATACTTATACTTACAAGGAACATAGTCGTTTTCCTCAATAGCAATATTGTGGAGTACTGCTAAGGCTACAATCAGTGTTTTTCCATTTGATAAATTTACTGTCAAACCGTCCAATAAGCAGCGGAAACGTTGTTTCCAAACACCAAAGCAACGTTCGACAGTGTTCCTAGTGCTTATATGTGGAGCATTATATTTAATCTCTTTTTCATTTTGTGGGTTACTAAGTGGGGTGAATAAATATGGGTAAAGTTTGTATCCACTATCTCCAAGCAAACGGCCTTTGAACTGTCCGTTTTCGAATCGTTGTTTGATTGTTGATTCGTTGAAAATACGGCAGTCGTGAGTGCTTCCTCTCCACCTTGCAACTATATCCCTTATTTTTAACCTTGCATCGCAAATAACCTAAAACACATACGTGAATGTATAAAGAAATTTGACAAATTAATGAAATTTGACAATTACCTGCACATTTAAGGAGTATTCGCCTTTTCTATTTATATAATATTGGGCTAAGTCCCCAGCGGTTTTTTTATGCGAACGTGAGTCCCGTCAATGGCTCCTATTACTCCAGGAAAGTTTTTTATTGCTTTAAATTCCATCATTATTTGACTTTCCTCTGATCTAGATGATGGCATTTTAATTTTACTGCTACCAAAACGAGCTAAGGCGCGAGCAACTCTGGCAGAAATTCTACATACCGTTGCCTGGGATAACCCGTGAAGATCACCAGTATCATCTTGAACCTTAAATTTTAAATTGTGCATAATGATAAGGTAGACGCGAGTATTACACATATACCTCTCTTCGGCCCCAGCATCGTAATGATACCAAAACCTGCAAATCTACAGAGGTACCACAACCTCTTGAGTCTAATTGAATTTCCGGCCTAACCATTTCAATAATTTTTTTAACGGTGGATTTATTGAACCTGTATCTGCATTTGAAGTTATCTTTCGACATTTCGAACGGATTGGCCCTCTTTCTAAAAGTTTTTCGTGTGCGGGCAGCTGATATATCGGCGATCGTCTCTATAATTTTCAATTAAAAACTAATTTCTTCGCACTTATTAATTTTAATTTTACTTACGTATTCTGGAAACCAAATTTATTACATCCATTTTTATTTAAAATCTTTTATTAATTAAAATTTTTAAAAGAATTCGCAAAATAGTAGCAAACTGTCACTTTATTAAACGCTTAAACTAGGGTATTGCCTACAATAAAATTTTTGTATTTTTCAGGGACTTTATAACGCTTTAATAGGCTATTAATCGTTTATGAATACACATTTAGCGATTTTTTTTTTTAAATTGTCAAATAGATTAAAGGTTAATACTTGTGAAGATATGCTTTCGGCAATAAATTTATTAGAAGTTGATTTGGAAGATTGGTGTCCGACTGAAGATCTTGTCAAAAAATATATTTCCAAAACTCCAAAAAACTAAAACTTCAGGAAATTTTACACAATGGTCACAAAAAAAAAATATTGAATTAAAAAAACAAAAATATAGTTTTACTATACCCTATTTTCTTGAGTTACAAAATCTTTTTTTATGTATCTTGTATTAAATATATTTTATGTTTATATGCTCAGGAACACTTAATGTACTATTGTATTAATATACATATTTTGCATTATTGTTATGTTTTTGTTTTTGTTATGTTTTTAAATTATTTCAAATAAAATTTTATTTGATTTATAAATAAATTTAAAACCGTGTTTTTGTCTTAAATTACCGTTTCTTAAGTCGTTGCCCCTTTTTGCAAAAAAAATCCACTTTTGGTGCCACTTTTTTATTTTAAATCCCCTTTTTGTGCCACTTTTCCAAATTTCTTAACGGTCACGCTGAATATGTGTTCGACGCGGGTGAATCTTCTGTGAGTAAACTCTCAGTAAACTAAAATTGTCTCTCAACGAAAATTTCCTGCAGAACGAACGGGTGAATTCACCTTAACTCAGAGTATAAGGCAACACACATTAAAACATAGTTATGTACATACTAGGCAAGGCGAATTGAAAACAGGTGGCCTCATTAGCGCAGGTGATTATCAGCTGTTCTAATGAAAACTGCATTATTCAAACCCCAAGTGTCAAAAATTGTTTATTTTTTTGTTTGGTGTTCAATTAAAAATTACAAGAAAAAAGAAGGAAAATGTATTTCAACAAATATACATATGTACTATAGAACTTTTTTTTTTGCAATGAGATGCAAAGGTGGTTTGAATGACCATCCGACGCCAAGGGACTTAAAAAATAGGCTGAGAAAGTACATTCTAGGTAAATATTAGAAAACATATATTTTATTATATTAGTAATTTTTCTTTTTTAGTGAAAAATACTGAGCATCTAGATGGCAAAGGGAATGTCGAAACAGACACAACTAAATGGCTAAATACAATCTCTTGATGTAGTGTCCTGCGTAGTACGGAGAAAGTCGGAGTGGAGGATGTTGACTTTCTGGAAGAGCAAACCCCAGACGCGAACGATGTTGAACTTGATGACCTACATGAAACGGATTTGCGACAGGATGAGAATAAGAAACAGCATTGATATATACATACACACATTAATTTCACTTTCAATAAAATTCTGCTGCACCGTCATATTTACCGTATTTGCAATTATAGGAACACTTGCATTTAAGACTATTTGCTCATCATTAATATTGAGCTGTTATATATATCGTTTTTAATAAAAATCTAATAATTATTTTAAAAAACTTGTTTGTATTTTCTCCCCGAACACATTTATTGAAAAATATATTTAAAATAATTTGTTTTGTATTCAGATGTTTTTGGTAAGGCAGTTTGCGTGTTGTTTTTTGTATTGTTGTATTGTAGTAGTAACAAGGCCACCTAGTATTCAATTCGCCTTGATACTAGGCTTTTGCAAAAAGTAATTAAGTACATCCTCTTTTTTTCGTTTATTTGCAGTGCTGCCACAACCAAAAAATTTGTACAACCAAAATTCGCTTAAAAAGTTACCAAATGAGAAAAAAATAACCAAATTTCAATATGTACAGTCTAATTCATAAACGCACAATAACAGCTTTATAAGATAATAATAAGAGAAATTTGAAAAAAGAGTATTCATAAACGTTTAATAGTCTATTAAACGCTTCATAACACTGTTTGAAATTAGGAATTTTTATTGTAGCCATTACCCTACTTTAACAGTTCAATAGAGTGAAATAATGAGAGACTTCAGAGCAGTTAAAAACTTTCCTGGCGTTACTAGTGTCATTGATGTGACTCATGTTCGAATCAAAAAAACCAGGGTTTTATTCTGTATTGCGATGCGTAAGCTAGTTCAATGCGTTTGATATTTTGTTAGCGCAAGATATTTAGTTTTAACGAACGATTTTAACATACGCTTTCGTATTACAGAGTACACTGATCCCAGTTTTGTGAAAAAAATTAGATGCGAAAGGACGCAATAAAGGGTACCAATTATCCGATTAGGTACCATTTTTCTTACGCATCGCAATACAGAATAAACCCCCCAGAGGTGACTTATCCCAATATTATATTAGTATGTAATAAGTTAACGCTTGTACAGGTATGTATATAAAAAAAATACTTTTTTTTAATATAAAGTAAACAAAACTTCCAGTTCACAGTATAATAGTTTGAGACCATAGATTTACTTATTAAAAATTCATTACATTTTGAAGTGAAATTTCACTTGTAATAATAATAAAAACAAGCATAAGAAATAAATATGTTTACATATGCATATATGTACTGTGACGGTGAAAGTCGGTGCCCTCGTTTTCATCGTCCATTTTTTCTGAGTTAAGACTATCAAATAATGAAGCATTTACTTACAATGAATTAAATTATTAAATGGATTATTTATGAATTTATTAAATAATGAATTATTTCCGTTAATTTAAGTAAACTCTTAAGTAATGAATTATTGAATTATCAAATTATTAGATTAGTATTTTGAATTAGTATTATTAACTAATTGTAGCGATTATTATCGCGTATTAGCACCAGTAGTCTGGTAATACTAATATGTACAGCACATCTTGCTAACACAGCTGTCACATGAAGGGATACAGCAACTGTGTATCGTCATGAAGAGTATAAAAGCAGCAGCGATCAACAGATCGATGTTTGCAAAGTGAACAAGTGAACAACAAGTTTCGGAAAAACAAACTGTGCGTAACGAAATAAAACAATAAAAAATCAATATTCGGAGTGTGTGTGGGTATTCCATACACGTATCGATCTACCTGCTCGACAATCGTGGTTTTGTCTTTTTTTTCTCAAAAAAAGCATATACGAAGGAAGTGAGCGAAGAACATGGAGAAGGGCGAAAGCCCCCATCCGAACAAAAGGCCGAGAGCCACTGCTACTCCTGAGGAGTTGCAGGAGATGAACGAGGTCCTCAGCAGAAGGCTGAACGAGCTAGCATTGAAAAATGCAGAATTGCGTAGAGCAATTCTGAACCTGCAGAACCGGAAAGTCGACACACCCCAGGCGTCGAAAAGCGATAGCAATGATAGTGACAGTGAATCATCCGTCTCCAGCGAGGAGATGCAAGTGGAGAGTGAGGAAAATGGTGGAGGACGTCTCGTACCATGTTATTTACCTTAACAGAAACCAACCCAAGAATAGTGCTGGCCCATCTTCAAAAGTGACGAAGCCTGTCCCGAAGGAGATAAAGAAAAGCAGCAAACCAACCATTATTCCCGGGAAACCGAATGATCAACGGGAAAAATCAAATAATAAAAGCGTACCTGTCGTGACGGCATAACACATTAACGTCAAAGAGGTATGTAATAAATTAGTAAAGAAATTAGGTCATAGTGACTATAATATTAAGATATTAGGAAGGAACGTAACGAACATAGGAGTCTGTACCCTAGAAGATTTTTCTAAGTTGAAAGACCTGCTAAAAGAGCAGAAAGTTAATTTTTACACCCATACCCCTAAGGCACAAAGGCCCTTCTCCATTGTCATAAGGGGTCTTTCGGGTACCTTCGAAAAAGAAGAAGTTCTGGAGTACATGCAAGGTCTCCAGATAAACTGTAGAATTTTAGGGCTACATAAAATTAGTAGTGACCGTTGGTTGTTTCAACTTGCTAGGGATTCTGACCTTAGGAGTTTCAGAAACATTAGATATATTCTCCATTGTAGGATACACATGGAGAAACATGTTAGGAAAGACCTGGTACTGTGTTATAAATGCCAGAGATTCGGCCATGTGGCCATAAACTGCAACATGCCTTTCAGGTGTGTGAAATGTGGTGAATCACATGAACCGGTCAACTGCAAAGTCCCGTCAAAGAAGGAAAACATGTCCGAGATTTTAATCACGGATCCGACAACGGGTCAGGCAATTAGGAAGGTAGGCCTTCCAGTGAAATGTGTGAAATGCGGTCAGGTGGGCCATCTGGCTAGTTCCAAGGATTGTCCTAAACGTCTGGAAATTTTACGTAGGAAGACAGTAGGCGGGGGCGCAAACGCTACTCCTAAGCGGCAGCCTCCTAACAACACTGCAAATGTTGTTACTGGAGTTTCCTATGCTGCAGCTGCCAAGACGGCAATGAATAATCTCCTAGATCTGGCGTGGTTAGTTCCCCGTCCAGTTCCAGGAATGTACCTAATGGTAGGGTTACTGTTGAGTCCGCTAGGGCTGATTTTAATCTTATAGACAACGATTGTAAGCGCCTTTTTGGTAGCGATATACTAAGCTGCCTAGGAAAACTTAAGGGCTTCGCTAGGGAATATAGGGCGCTCAATACGGATAGAGACAGATCCCAAGCATTGCTAGGTATGCTGATATCATTGCAACATGACTAATTGCATGAACTGCATATTCGTAAATGTAAACTCTTTGGTGTCAAGGCACAGAAGGTATTACCTGGATATTTTTATTAGGGATCATCGTCCGGATGTACTATTGGTTGCGGAGCACAAGCTATCCCCCAGGCATAGGCTTGAATACAGGGAGTATAGAATTTTCAGACAGGATAGAGCGGTCGCGGAGATGGCACTGCCGTGTTTGTTAGGAATGAAATTTGTTGCAGTAGGATTTTATTGGACTTGGGCCAATTCGAGAATACTGCGGTCAGGATAAATGGGGCTGATGGTAGCTTTGTAACCTTTATTTCAATGTATTCACGACCGGCTGATACATTTTCAATTTCTGATTTAGATCCTATCCTGGAACTATCTAGTAGGGGAGGTTTGGTAATAGGCGGAGATTTGAATGCTAAGCATTCTTACTGGGGAGGAAACTCTTGCAATTTGAAAGGTCGCACTCTTCACGAATTTATCTTGTCATGCCCTGAAATCGAAATTCAACGGACTAATGGTCCTACTCGGATTTCTGGCATCACATCCTCATTCATAGACATAATAATGCCTTCAACAGATCTCTCATCGCAATCATTGAACTCAAATGGGCTAAAAACATTGGATTTCGAATCTGATCACCTAGCTGTGGAGTACATCTTTGAGCTTGGTACCTTGAGACGGGGTTCAGTGCCTTCAATGTTTAATTATGATCTCTTGAATAGGGATCGACTTAATGCCATATTAACACGTGATTTACCACGTATTGAACTCCCGGTTGATCGCAATGTCTCACCACATAAGATAGATCAATCCATTGATTCAATGTGCATGGTTTTCGGTAATGCCATGGACGAAGCAATTCCTAAGACTCCTATAGTCAATAGGGGACTTCGGAAACTTCCTCCTACCATTCTTGGCTTTATAGCTGAGAAGAAAAGGCTTAAGAGGATGTTGCATCGGACTATTGATCCGGGTAGATATTCGATAATAAGAGCTGAGATTAGGAACGCTGATAGGATCATTCGGGAAGCTATAGCCATTTTTGAGGAAAATTACTGGACAAACTTCTTGCAGAACATACGCCTCGACAGCAAGACGTATAGGAATGTAAAAAGAGGTGCCGGAATCAGGAAGAAAATGCCTATTGAAAGTCTAAGATCTTCCAGTGGGTCACTGATCACTGAAGATTGTGATATATCTGAACTGCTAGCAGACAGATTTTGTGAAGTGCATAGGAACGGTAATTTTTCTCGAGGGTCACCGCTTGAGGATACCGTGACACAGAGGGTCTCAACCTTGAGGGACTATGAACCATCCTTGTCATTTGGACAATCGGTCATGGCCGATGGCACCCCTATTTTAGGTGGATCCGATTCTTCGGAGTGTGAGATTCTTAGACCAGAAGATATTGGATATGCCCTTCGGATGAGAAGGAATAAAAGATCCAGCGCCGCTGATGGAGTTCCTGACTATGTCTTAAGGAAAACTGGGCGGACAACATGGCGCTTTTTGGCGATTTTGTTTAACCATTGCTTCAACATTGGTTATTTCCCAATTAAATGGAAGGAGGCTATCGTCATTCCTATTGCAAAACCTAGGGTAGATACTAGGGATGCTTGCAATTATCGACCTATATCCCTATTATCATCTTTTGGAAAACTTATGGAATGGTTTTTACTGAGCAGGATCCAAGGAAGAATTCAGGATGGAAACATCCTGAAAGACTTCCAATTCGGGTTTAAGGGAGGTCATTCGACTTCTCATGCCCTAATGGTTTTCTCTGATTATGTGACGAGAGGCCTGAACAATAGATGCCCTACACTTGCAGTTAGCCTGGACTTCTCTAAGGCATTTGATACTGCCTGGCAGGAGGGGATCCTATACAAAATGATAGACTTAGGCTTTAGGCGCTCTACTTTTAGACTGGTAGCCGATTTTCTAAACTGTCGAACCTTTAGAGTAAAGGTAGGCGATGCTCTGTCTGAAGTCAGAACTGTTGAAGCTGGTGTGCCACAGGGTCCTGTGTTGTACAACATCTTCATTTCAGATATTCCACAACCTGCTGCTGGGGATTTGCTGCTAACTTATGCTGACGATATTCTGGTCGCTGTGACTGGCCCAAGGGCAAGGACATTAAATGAAAGGCTCAATGCTTACCTTGCCATATTACATGAGTACTTCATGAAATGGGGCTTAAGTTTGAACATTGCCAAGACAGATTGCCTGCTGATTAAGGGCAGACGTGGCAGGCTTTTTCCTAATGCAAGAGGTTATATTCCCCATTTAACCATTGGCGGCGAGCTTATTAAAATTTCCGACAGAATTAGCTATCTTGGGGTTATATTTCACGAAAATTTTGAATTCTATAGACATGTCGACTTCATATTAGAAAGAATGAAGAGAGTTTTCCTTATGTACTCTAATATTTTACGTCGCAGATTAGGCCTAAATACTGGGATTAAGCTCCTCATTTACAGGCAAATCATTAGACCTCTCATGGCGTATGCCTTTCCAATCTCGTTTGGGATTTCCTCACACCAAATGGAGCGGCTAAGACGCTGGGAGAGGCGGGTTCTCCGCTCTTGTCTGGGATTACGAGCAAGGATGCGGGCTGATGGCACCCTTCGGAATCCCTCCTGTAGGGAGATTTATGATAGCATACAATTTGAAAGGATAGATGCTTTCCTTATAAAATCCGCTATTCATTTTCTAGAAAAATCAGCCTTCTTGGGTAATGATCTGGTTGGCGAATGTTTCCAGCATTGGGTACTTTCCGGTACCTTGCGCCTACTAGTCTACTGATCCTAAGGAATGCTGGTCTCCTCTTTGGTGATGCAGGCCTCCTATTCTATCACAGAAGGGCTAACACCCTTGACACAACTAACCTGGTGTACAACACCGCACAATAGACAATTTAGGACGGTTTTTAATAAGAAATATCCAAATATACTCCTCTTTAGCCCTTCTGGCTAAATTTAGTTTTTATCTTAGTTAGTAAGTATTGATTAGTTGATAAGGTAGTTTTAAGTTTAGCATGTAAGTTATAACTAAATAATGTATTCCTTTTTAATTCCTTTTTTTTGGAAATGTAATCTAAAGTATAAAAAAATTCAAATATTTAAAGTCGACGGCAAGCTGTCGAAAAGTATTTTTTACGTTAAGAAAACCTAAATTAAGTAATGTAGTTTCTAAAAACAAATGTATAATGAATTTTATGGAATAAATAAATGTCAATGTCAATGTCAGATCGAGGTCAGTTGCTGTGTGACTGTCGATAGGTAAGTTTGACTACCATAAGTGGTTATCCCATTTTGGTAGTTAAGCATTTTTAGGAAAAGTAGTGTTTGGTGTTAGGGTGAGGAGGTTACTTTAAGTGGTTATCCCATTTGGGTAATCTCTCACCAGTGATCAGTGGCTACTCTAAGTGGTTATCCCATTTGAGTAGTCCACTGCAAGTGGAACAGGTTAGGGTGAGTAGATTGCTTTAAGCGGTTATCCCGTTTGAGCAATCTATCACCAGGGACCTAGGAGCATTGGCTACTCCAAGTGGTTATCCCATTTGAGTAGTTCACTGCAAGTGGAGGAGGCCAGGGTGAGTAGATTGCTTTAAGTGGTTATCCCATTTGAGCAATCTCTCACTAGCGATTTAGGACCAGTTGCTACTTTAAGTGGTTATCCCATTTAAGTAGTCCACTGTAGGGGTATAGGAATATTTAGGTCACATCAGGGCGAGTGGTCGACTCTAAGTGGTTATCCCAATTGAGTAGGCCATCGCCAGGAGTAAAGGCGTAGGGTGAGAGGATTTCCTACAGTGGTTATCCCATTTGGGCAGTCCCTCACCAGTGGCCAAGACCATAGGGTAGCCTGTAAGATTAAATTGTAATCAATTGTAGTTGTAAGATTTCATGTTAATAAAGCAAATTAATATCTTAAGAATTGTGTTTTCTTTCCCTATCGCGGTGGTTCACAAAAATAAATAGTTTTGTGACAGGATTCTGGACACCGGCGAGTCATACCTCAGCCTTAAGGGAAATCGTCGTCACAGTACATATGTATGTATTTAGTAAGCGTTTATACATGTATATAAAATATAACACGTTTAAATTTTTTTATTTAAAATAAACAAAATTTGAGATCATAGAAGTGTGTACTTAAAATTAATTTCATTTTAAAATGAAAATTTTTTAGCAGACCATACATAGTGTGATATATATTCGTTTTTACACAGTTCTTTTGACTACATTATGGTATTAATAGTTTTAAAATCAAGACTGTTGCTAAATTTAGTTTTTATCAAACTTAGTTGGGAAAACATCCTTTCGGCTGCAGCTGAACTATGGGGCAATCTTAGTAATTTTTGCACGAAATTGACAAGCTCAGCGAAATATTTTTCATTGACTCCATTTCTGTACATTAATATTTTATCCCAAAATTCAACAATATCCATATCGCTCTTTACAGCAATATTTAAAAACTTTAGTAGTCTCCATTGATGTAATATTTTTTCCTCATTATTATCCGTTAAATTCGGGAAGACGACAATAAGGGCTCGATTTTTTTCTGAATTACTTAACACTTAAAGTGGTGTTATGATATCAAGATTTTTTAAGTCTTTTCCTGAAAAATCAAAAAGTTTTGAAATTTCTTTTAATAGTTCTATATAAAAAGATTGCATATTTTTTTATTTCATATTTGTCCAGGTGTGAGAATTCATTATGTTCCATCCATAGCTTTTCGGCCGATAAAGATGTTTTCTACGTTTAGATAGTTATTTTCGTCTAACAAATTTAAATTTTCTAATGTATTTAAACTTTTAACGAATTCAATTTTAGTAAAATTGCTCAAAATTAATTTAAAGTTCGAATCAAGTTGAGTATAAACGTATGAAAGGCGCACTTGTTCTGACTGGAATTCCTTATTTAAATTATTAATCACATTCATAACATACAAAAGAAATAAAAAGTATATTTTCAAACTTGGTTCACCCACTACTTCCCCCAATTCACAAGCTTTAAACGCATTTCAACGCATAAAACGCACAATAAACGCATACGCATAGAATGGATGGTATGGACTTTCAGCTTTAAGCTCTAAACACATAGACGACAGCAGACTTCACGGCTTCAAATGCCGCCAACTTCAAATGCTGCTCTGAAGTCGGCTTCATAATTATGTATATTAAATGTTTTTTTTTTTGTTTCACAAAAAAATTTTAATACCAATTGATATTTTTTTAATATAATATTTGGTCAAACCAGAGTTTTTAAACATTTTATGAAACTGTTCACTGTTGTGAGAAAGCACTTTAATAGGTGAAATGAATTCTTAAACTTTTGGAAGTTGCACGGGAGTGTCTATGTTTTCAGCATTGTCATCATTATTCAATGCTTGTAATGGAGTCCAAAAAAAATATCGGCTCATTTTTAGGCCAGACACGTTAACCGTGGACCCAGTCCTCCGGCTGGCATTAGAACGCCTTATAAAGACACGTCAATCACAGTTAACAATTGTGAGAGAAGTTGACTAAACTAATTTATTTTAATTTTTTAGAAACTTCTGTTTGTTAAATGGTTCTCACAAAGCCATTTTATACTTTAATAAAAAATTAAGATAAGTGAATATAGCAATACATACATTTAATTATAAGAAAAACCGCTTACCGATCTTCCTGCGTCGCCATTTTTCTGCGTATTGTATTCATTTTGCATCTAAATTTTTTTGTATGCTTTCCTTCCGTATTAACTACCACATTGATGCAAATGAGAACAAAATACATTCTAAAAATTTTTAGGGATGCATATAGGAATACGCTGCAATGTATTACTACAAAGCAACATGCATTTAGAAAGTCAGCCAAATACATCAAAATAACAACCATAACCGGGGCATAAGTTTCAAAAATGTTTAGCTCTTCATATGCCGACATTTCGTCGGTCACTCAACCAAATCGTCAGCGAACTTTAAGCTAAGCCAAATCATCAGTGATCTTTGAAAACATTTAAACGATTAGTTGGGGAGAATAGCCCAATAAACTATAATACTTATATTATTTTATGAACTTATAATAGTTAAAAGGCAGCTTTTTTAATTCTTCAGTGAAATTTGCAATTTTGGAATCGATTTTGAAACACTTGGAGAAGGTTTTTAATTAAAAGATCTTCCTCATGGCATTCAAATCTCAAACAATTTCGGCACGAAACACGATCGTTGTCAGCACATACACGAGAGATTGAGAAAAGTTAATAAAATGTCATTCAGCAACATTATCGCTTTTAGTAAAGCAGGTCCATTTTATATGGTACATAAACAGCATACATTAAGGAACAAAACACATTCACACTTAAAGTGCATTAACTCTTTGTATAAAGCTGATTTAAAGTATCAATGCATGAGAAGTCCCAAGCTTTTCTGCAAATCTAAACGTAAATAAAATCGACTCAGGTTTTAATTCCATTTGTCTCATACATATATATGGAGACGTATTTTATCTAATATCTTCATATTTCTTACCTTTTTTAATAATTTAAATTAAAATATTATTCAAGCACAAGGTCTTATTCTTCCTTGAGTATCATCTTCAGAATATTGTGTTTGCTCAATTCAAATTCCTGAAGATACTCAAAGTGTATCGAAATATGGACAATTGCAAATAAATTTTTTGAACCATATAGTAAGACCCCTTGTTCTTAAATAACATAATAGCCCTTATTATGATTGTTGACGTCGACGTCACACCAAGTCGACATCAATATATTCTCGCTTATTCCAATTGTCGTCATCGTGTCACATTAAGTCGACATTAAAAAAAAATGTAAGTGCTGTGCTCGATGTAAGCAACAATTGAGTGTTAATGATGATCACTTGCCATTTTTTAAGCCTTAGGAATAGTAACAGTTTATAAATAATATATAATTGTTGTCGACATCGATCCTACAGTTGTCGAAATATTGGTATTGACTTCGTGTGACGTCGACAACGACAAATAGAATAAGGGAGATTATTGGCAATTGTGGGATCGTCATCGAGAACTATTAAATATCATTGATAGGATATTACTACTACTATGGCTTATAAAATTAAAATTGGTCATCAATATTAGTTAATTATTGCCTACAACGAGTTCAGAACTGCTGTATTTTTTTACTGTCGACTTGATGTGACGTCGACCGCGACAATCATAAGAAAAAATAATTATTATAAATTTGTTCTTTAATGTATTTATTTTTTGTATCTTCAATCATAAACCCTAAATATAAAAATTTAAGATAATTAGAGTGCAGTTAGAACCAAAAATAATTTGAGGGGACTAAATATCAGAATTGTCTATACGAAAATATCAACGAAATTTCCAAATTGTATGAAAATTAAATTTGACATGTTTTTTGCTTTTTATTTAAACTTCAATGCTGTAGTGCAGTTCGAAAGAATGGGTCTTTAGTTTTAATGGCTGTCAGCTTGCCATACGGAAGCTGTGAAAACTCAAATCTTGCACAATGTTTTCCTTTTTGGGTCGACCCTATTTATTGGATCTGAACTCACCTTCAAGATGTTATAAAAAAAGATTTTTTTGTATGTAAATCTTGCTGGTTATATTTATTCATATACATATGAAAAAGTTAGTTTATTTCTTTTTGCTTAAAAGTGAAAAAATTGGGAAATAAAATTGTTTTTCATTTGATTCCTACAAAGAGCATAGGGCCGCGCACATGTGTTTTTTCCTTTCGTTCATAAGACATTAAAAAAAAAAATAAAAGTAGTTTTCATACTATTTAAGTGGAAATAAGCTACGTAAGCCATGACACCCCCAAATATTCCGATTGTTTAATTGTAGGGTAAGAATACGTGTTTTATTGTTGTACAACTGCTACTTCGTCGATTCACACCGAGTGATAATGACATTATTTTTGAAAATTCAAATGTGTGCTTACGATATGAATATGTACTTACATATGTATATATGAAACAAAGTTGTAACAAACCAAAAGCTTATGCTTGATAACTATTAATTGTGTATATAACATAAATGGTTAAATGTTTAACTTTGTGTTTGATGATTTACATCTGTTTCCTATGAAGAATGCTTCCGTAATGGTACGACTAGCAAATTTAGCATCCCCATCCCGTCTTTATAGTATACGTAACTTTTTTTATACCAAAAATATTTTCTGGTGTGAGATAATAGCTTAGCCATTGTGATATTAAATTCGTGAACAGAGGGGTTTTTGCAGTGTCCACCTGGCAAAAATAAGTGTGTTTAAGTCAGACATCAATTGCAATTTCTATTCGAAAATAGCTCATTAGTTTGTACATATTACTATTGGTAGATTGAACGATATATTTGCAATTGTTCCGATATGTTCAAATTTTTAAAAATTCATTTTTCAGACATTAACGTATAATATGATCAGCAAGAGAATTTCTAAAAACGGAATATTTATACTGTTACAAAATATCGACTTATTTTTTTTCTCCTGGAAAGCGACTTAGTGAGGCTTGTAGGTCTAGTTGCGTAGATGTTTTATTTTCAAAAATTTCAATACGCAAGTCATCCTTAAAAAACGTTATTTTAGGACTGAAGATACAAACAATTTTTACTGCGTGGACTCTACATTCATTTTTAATTTTTAAAAGATGTCGGAATTAATCACTCCGTTTACATATATTTAAAGTATTTTACTTTGACTTAAATTTTGTGGAAATATTTTCTTCAAAATTTACGATTTTTTAATGCAATACTCTAATTGAAAACGTATCCTTACCCTACAATTACAATCATTACGCGAAATTGAAGGTAGGAATCACTGCACTATATATATATATATATATATATATATATATATATATATATATATATATATATATATATATATATATATATATATATATATATATATATATATATATATATATATATATAAGCATCATGTGATACGAGAATATACCGCGGACGAGGTGACCAAGACGACTTAGCGGCATAGAAATGGGAACAGCATTACGAGAGGTAAGAATCAACCCAGTGTCAAGTGCTGTTCAACTAGCGAAAAAACATAAACCATCATAAAAAGCAGTATGTGGCGGCACAGTTAGACTACGGACTACAGAGCGCCACGAAGTCTTACAATTCCAAATTGATTATTTACACATACATAGTACATTCTAATAGAAAATGTCGCGTTGAAATATTCAGTCTGCCAAACAATAGAGCTGGCAAACCATCGATAGTACTATCGATAGTATCGATAGTTTTGTTTGTACGGCACTATCGATGGTTTTTTTTCGATAGCGATACTATCGTTAAAATGTGTTTTTTTTTTCTAAAATTTACTCTTTTGCTCTTTACTAAAAAAAATAATTGTATAACAAAGGAATTATAAGCACAATATGTTTATAAAGAATTTTACTACAGAGCTAATAAATATGTGATATACAAGTACAAAGCATCTAAATAGAAGAGGGGATGAGGGGAACTTCATAGGACCCACCCTCTCTTTTGGGTTCAACAAAAGTCTCCTTAAGGGGAGATTTCGAAATGGACATCGTTCAATATTCAACGTTGGAATGACATCAATGGATTATGTCACTCCAAGAAATTCCTACGTTTTGACGCTAGGAGGGCGGATCTGGCTCTAAGACTGGACAGGAAAAGCCTACGGACGCTGCTAGCCCACCTGCAAAGCCCACCTATACAGAATGGGCTTATCTGACACGGACATCTACAGATTTTGCGGTGAAGAATGTATTTGTGAGCCTCTTTGCCACCAAATATCATCTTTTTTAACACCATCTCAACATGGGTTTCGCAAAGGTCATTCTACTTCAACCAATCTGCTGCATTTAACTACAATAATTAATCAGGGATTCACAAATGGAAAACATACTGATGTTATTTATACTGATTTCAGCAAGGCTTTTGATAGAGTAAATCACTGTCTCTTGTTGCGGAAATTGTATTTAATGGGATTCTCCAATAGAACTTTGAATTGGATAAAATCGTATCTGGAAGGAAGATACCAACGTGTTCGCTTCATAAACGTCCTTTCTAAAAAAATATATGTTAAATCTGGCGTTCCGCAGGGTAGTCACCTTGGACCCATTTTTTTCTCGCTTTATATCAACGATTTACCATCATCAGTACAATTTTCTGATATACTAATCTATGCTGATGACGTCAAGATATTTTTGAATTCGGATGATCAACTTGGTCAGTCATACCTGCAGCGAGATTTGGACTCATTTTTTATTTGGTGTAAGGAGAACCTTTTGGCTTTAAATGTCAAAAAATGCAAACATATGCGTTTCTCCAGAAGAGTTAACTCTAGTGGATATTTCACTTTAGGAGGTTGCTTATTGGAGTGCGTTGATGAGTTTCTTGATCTTGGAGTTCTGTTTGATCGAAAGCTTCTCTTTATTAACCACATAAATACGTGCATTAATAAGGCACGTGGTGTATTTGCATTTATTAAACGCTGGGCCAAAGAATTTAATGATCCAGCAGTAACGAGGCAACTATATACTTCCTTGGTGAGGCCTATTCTTGAATATTGTTCTGTCATCTGGGACCCTCACTATAACATCCACATTGATCGTTTAGAGTCCGTGCAGAAGCAGTTTCTACTTTTTATATTGCGTAACACATACCCTAACCGTTCGTCAAATTTTCCATCATATGAATTCAGATTAAAACAAGTGAAATTGCCTACATTGAAGAGCCGCAGAAAAGTTTTAAATGCAATATTTGTTATTAAACTTATAAATGGTGACATCTGTTCCGAATTTCTGGTAAATGAGCTGACGTTTAACGTACCGCAACGATCCCTACGTCAATTTCATCCTCTGGCACTGCAATATTTTCGCCAAAACTATGCTAATGCTGATCCTTTCCGTAAAATTTGTTGTTGCTTCAATGAATTATATAATGTTATTGATATGTCTTCTAACATAAATGTGATTAAACGTAATTTAATTTTATATTTAAATTTAAATAACTAGTTTATTTTTATATTTTTTAATTTAATTTTTATATTTAAATAACTATTTTTGTTTTATATAATTACATGTAACTTTTCTTCTTAAATATTGTTGTCTGTAAGGATCTTATTAATCCATAGACTAAATAAACAAACAAACAAACAAAGATGAGGAGTCGATGGAACACTTGATAGCAAATTGTGGGCATTGTGCCACAGGAGTGACAGGACTCTACATGCATATACGCTGAGTGAAGAGGGTCTGCTAATGCTCCCATTGAAGGAGCTGATCCTATTTGCGAACGTATTGCACTGTTAAGGACAGGGGAAGCACAATAGATCAACAATGGTCGCAGTGCAAAAGGCCATCCTGGGTCAAACCCCCATTACTTTACATTAAATTACATCTAAATATACATACATATGTATATATCACAAACCTTTATCATAAATTAATCTCAAAAAATTTAGAAATGAATTAAAAATGTTTTGTTCTTTATTATTTTAAGTTTGATGTTTTTGCCATGTTTTTTTTTAAATAAAATAAAATGTAAACAATTAATTGCAAAATTGTTATGTTCTAATTTTTTACTTAATACTGGTTTATTTGTTGTTTATTGAAAATATGAAAAAGTTGTGTTATTTATAAAAAATATTTCATGTTAATAAAAATCTTAATTGCAAAATTTGTAAATTTGTAAAATAAGGACTTATAAATAAGCATAAAATATTTATTATAAAAAAATAATTTATTGCAGTCTAAAATAAAAGGATTATAAAGAAATAATAATTAAAAATAACGACATGGTAGAATAATACACTACTTAAAAAAGCACACTGAACATTTAATTACAACTATCGATAGTATCGATAGTTTTCCATCAAACTATCGAAAATATCGAATGGCGTGACTATCGATAGTTTGCCAGCTCTACCAAACAACCGTTTTTTGAAGATGACAACGACCTGAAACATATGTACATCGAACATTGTTAACTGCCATACCTAAATAAAAGCGTCAAGCGCAACGTTTTTTTAACGCCGAGCTTTAACGCTGAAATGCCATACCTAAATAAAAGCGTCAACGTTATGTCAAAACGATTAAAACAGGGTTATCTAACAAACAAATAAAACAACCCTGATTATTTTAACAGGTTGCCGAGCGACATTGTTGTTTGTGATTTTGTTATTAAAATCTTGTTATTTAAATTAAAATTAAAATAAAATAATTAAAATTTGAAAAAATTAGTTATTTAGAAGAGTTAGAAGATTTTTTTCTCATTTGGTAACTTTTAAAGCGAATTTTGGTTGTAAAAATTTTTTGCTTGTGGCAGCACTGAGCATTAATGACACATTAAAAAAAAAACAATAGTACTTCTGCAGTCAACTTCACTTCTTAACGCGTTGTCAAAATCGGATTTTCCAATAGCAAAGCGTTGACGCCGCGTTATTTCGGTATGCTCCATACAAAATGTATGGACATGAGAATTTTTGACAGCCAGACAACGCTTGACGCGCAAATTTATGACAGTAAGTAATGGTGTTTTACCGAACGGCTTAACTGCCATACCTAAATTGCTGCCACACCCAAAAAATTTTTACAACCAAAATTCGCTTTAAAAGTTACCAAATGAGAAAAAAATCTTCTAACTCTTTTAAATAACTAATTTTTTCAAATTTTAATTATTTTATTTTAATTTAAATAACAAAATTTTAATAACAAAATCACAAAGAACAATGTCGTCCGGCAACCTGTTAAAATAATCAGGGTTTTTTTATTTGTTCGATAACCCTGTTTTAATCGTTTTGACATAACGTTGACGCTTTTATTTAGGTATGGCATTTCAGCGTTAAAGCTCGGCGTAAAAAAACGTTGCGCTTGACGCTTTTATTTAGATACATGGGCGTAGCCAGGTATGGGCCTAGAGGGCCATGGCACCCACCTAATTCTATAACAATTTTTTTTATATGCATACAATATAAAATTGTTAAAAAATGCACAGGGTATTGTGGACGGATTGCTTTTTTCTATTCAAGAAAACACAGCCAATTTAGGAATAGAGATGTCTGTTCCAAGGACAGTCAAACGCACCGTTCAAATCCCCCATTTTCATCACCTGCTGAATACTGGAAGCAATCTATATACATTTCTTGTGTAGATTCTTTAATTTCATTACTGGACAGAAGATTTAATGAAGAGAATACGCCAGCGTTTGCAACTCATTGTTTGCACCCGTCAAACATGCTTTCTTTGAAGCTGAAAGAGCTTAAAGATGCCACAAAAACGTTTGAGCATTTTTATGAGTTGGATGATTTGGAAGGAGAAATTGAGCTTTGGTATAACTCTTGGCAACAAAAAATTGGGTAAAGACGAATTAGCCGACTTAGAGGTGGCCAGTATTTTGAAAGACGCTGTATTATTTTATCCAAATATAAGGAAGGCATTCTTAATTTCATTGTCACAGCTGTGCACTACTGCAACTGCTGAGCGATCATTTAGCACTTTAAGGCGAGTAAAAACATGGTTGCGCTCCACAATGACTGCAGCTCGTTTAAATGGTAAAATAATATGCAATTTTACTTATTATCAAAAAATAAGTATATTGTAGATTGCAGGACTATTTTTGGAAAAAATTATAGCAAAATTTTCAGAAGATCCACGCAGATTGCTCCTCAAATAGATCGAAATTGTAATAGTCATAAAAAATTATAATTTTCGTGGCACCACCCTGTTTCATATCCTGGCTACGCCCTTGTTTAGGTATGGCAGTAAAACTTTAGATCATACATATGCAAACGTTAACGTTGTTTTGCCAAAAGTCGATATTATTAAAAATGGATCAAAAATACATCAATTCCATTTAACACACACGCAGCCCACCACTGCTTTACAACTGTCACGTAACGGTATGAATGTGTCCCATTCAGTGTTGCCAGTGAAATTTCAAGAAAGATACATTTTAGTTTCCAAAAAGATACATTTTTTTCCAAAAAGATACATTTTGAAAAAAAAAATTCAGTCCATTTTTAACGTTTAACATTTATTAACATGTAACAAATATATGTTATTTATTTATAATGTCTTTTTTACTTTTTTTTACAAACGTGGTTTTCTTTATTTCTTATAGAACTTACTCAACCAAAAGAAGTGACGGAAATTGAGTTCCTTGATTTGGTTGCACTTTTCAAATCATCTGTTTGTTATACATATATGCATAGGCTGCACTTATGCAAACAGATGTAATGTATCAGTGTTGGCAAATCGCAGATCACTACAAACATAACATTCTTATTTCATATTTAATAAATATTGTAAAGAAATTGATATCATATATGTATGTAAATTCATTTTTATATTTATTTAAGTCATAAATATTAGGTATGTAGTTTTTCAAAATACAGTAAGCAAACTTTGAAATTAATTATAATATAATAATAATATAATAATAATATAATAATAATATTATGTAACTATCTTTGGATGTTATCAAAACAAATTATTTTTTGTAAAAATTAATATACAAGTTAAGGCGCTTATACTAAAGCGATTATATCAAAAAGTTCATATAAATTTCACGATAATGAAAAAGATCTTCATGTTTCCTCAGAACAACTTCGCACTACTAGAATTCATTAATTAAGGTGGATCATATGTAAAGATCGTTATTGTTTTCTTCTAAAATTTCATCTTAACCCTTTGACGACCATAGGTAAATATGCTTGCCCGGGGTTCCTTAGATTATATAATTGTCCAGGTAACAGATACAGCAAATTTGTCAAAGACTGTTTTATAGAAGAGGATTGGGGCAACAAGAGTGTGGTTGAGTACGAGTCCCCATCGGGCCCCACTTGTTCCCTACGAGGGTTCAAAAAAGTATTTATGGCGAGGGCTGCCAAAGGGTGAAAACAGGGCGCAAGGGGATAATAGTCAATTATGTTTTAGATTCGACCTTAATCTATCAAAAAATATAATGGATAAGTTTGCGTAAACTCCAAGCTGTCTACAACTAATCAAATTATGTTTGGCAATTATGTTTGCCTATGGGTTGAAACGAAAATAAACGTTTCTAAAAAACTTTACAATTATAACCTCTAAATTAAAATTAAAGTTCGAACTTTTGAGCGTTTTTTTTAGCTAATGTTAAACAGCTAATCTTCACTTTTACGACAACAATAAAGCTGATGTTAGTGACAGTAGGTATAAAATTCGGCCAATTTTAGATCATATTAACAAGGCTATGTCGGATGCGTATACTTATTCAAAAAAGCTGCCAATCGATGAACATATGGTAAAGTTTAAGGGACATAATGCTTTGAAACAGTATATGGAGGACAAACCTATTTCGTGGGGATTTAAACTTTGGTGTTTGTGTGAGGCAGAAACCGAGGCTTATGTTTTGCAGTTATGCGAGCCGAAAATTTTTTTACAAGCCTGAACTTAACGCACATGGCGTGCGGAACCATCCGATGTAATAGAAAGCACATACCGAAAAATTTTCCGGCGGATAAATATATGTAAAGAGGGGACATAGGTTACTTCAAGTCGGATAGCATTTCCGTAGTCAAATGGATGGATAATCGTGGTGTCTACCTCGCCTCAAATTTTATTGACCCAACAGCGGTATTCAAGGTCAAGCGAGGTGTAGCTGGACAAGCTGGTAAAATAGATATTGATTGCCCCCTGATTGTACAGCACTATAACAAAGGAATGGGAGGTGTCGATCTAATGGATCAAAAAAAAGTATATTATGAGTACGATCGTAGAAGTAAACGGAGTTTTTATTTACGTTTGTTCTTCGACCTTTTCGAGTTATGTGCTCACAATAGCAATATAATATATAAAAAACTCATATTGGCCAACAGTTCCTCAATCAATTTGACCTCCATTGAATTTCGGGCAGCTTTAGGCAAAGAGTTGATAAGTAGCTTCAATTCAAGGATTCGTGCCTTTTCAGCCGCAACCAAATGTGGAACCCATTTTATAAGCAAACCCAAATCTCTCCATAAAATGGAAAAACGAGAAGGTTGGAAACGGTGTTCACATTGTGCTTCCAATAATAAGTATAGTCGCACAAATGTTTTTTTTGCGTTCAATGTAATGTGTTCCTTTGCTTCACTACATCCCGTGATTGCTTTGGAATCTATCACGAACAACACTAATTATAATAAATTTTTGTGATCTCTTGTATGTTTCTTTACGTTTTAAATAAAACTGATTTTTAAATTGTTTCTGCAATTAAATAATTTGGGGTGAAAAATTTCGTTTCAACCCATAGGCAACTATATTTGCCAAGCAAAATGGGGGACTTAGAGGGTTCCCAGGAGGGCAATTTTTTTTCATAACTACTATTAGACCATAGATCGCGAAAATATATCAAAAAAGTAAATCGCTTCAGCCAAAAATGTTTGGTCGTCAAAGGGTTAACATATGTATGTATAGTATATATTTATGTACATGTACACAAGAATAAGCAGACGAGAGAAGAACTTAGAAACCCTAACAACAAAATTCATTTTATTTTTCTATTTAGTTTTCACTGTTTTTTTTCAGTATTCATACGAAATGATAACTTTAAAAAACTTTGTCAGAGAAGGAAAGCATAATATTTTATTTTTGTACATTTTGCGTACAGATTCAAAAGATACGAAAAATGTCAGGATTATACATGGTACTTGAAGTCATCAAAAGATACGAAAAATGTATCTTTCGTATCCTAATGGCAACACTGGTCCCATTATGAATAGAAATTTCTTTTTCTTTTCATAATTTAAATGGGGAAAAAGTAGTTATTCTCAATGCTCTTAAATTTAGTTTTTTCCTTAAATATATTTCACTTACAAAACTGAAGAGAGGTTACATAAAAATTTAAGTAATATTTTCTTAATAATGTATCTATATTTTTTGACCTCTTTTATAATAATCCGTTTTTTTTTAATTTTTAAGCTTAAGGTCTTTTATTTTTAAAAAAATTTAATTAAAAATAACAGTCAATATTTCGATACTCATTGAGTATCATTTTCAGGACAATTATCTTTATAAAAAAAAGAGAATTGTCCTGAAGATGATACTCAATGAGTATCGAAATATTGACTGTTATTTTTAATTAAATTTTTTTAAAAATAAAAGACCTTAAGCCTAAAAATTAAAAAAAACGGAGTAATATTTTCTTTATATTTTAGGTCCAAGAGGAAGCTGAAATCGAGCTCGACTCCATTGGGTTTCGACTATGGATGCATCTGATTGTAGCCGAAAAAACTGTGTTTATAAAAACCCTCTTGTCTGAAAATTTTTATAATAAAAAAAAAAACAAATTTAAACAGCACACACAACAAATTAAAAACAAAATCTGGGGCCTTATTCTGAATTGCGATGCGCAAATGAAATGTGATGCGAAAGAAAATTGGTATTCTATAAGGCTTTCGTAATCGCATTCGAGTTTTATTTTAAATCGTGGCAACGCCGGTCAAAAATAACAACGCTGGCCAGATATAACAACGCTGGTCTAAAAAAAGTCAAAGTTAAATTTACAAAAGAAAAATAAAATTGTGATTGTGCTTAAAAAATAAAATTAATTTATATATTTGTGTAAAAATGGAATCTGTGGCACTATGGTTTGATGATGAAGAGGCGCATGACCAAAATTAAAGGATGCAGAGAATATTATTATTAGAAGCAAATCGGATATTCTAAGCTTGAATGCAAAAAGGTAATTTATTTTGAAGCATTGAAAACAATTAATTATGCAAAATATTTCTATTCCGGCTTTATAAAAAAATTAGATTGAGCCAAGAGGCATTTATATATGTTTTAAATAACATTGGCTCCGAATTGAATACCACAAAATCAAGTGCGATTCCGCCAATTATCAAATTAGCGGCTACGTTAAAATTTCTTGGACAAGGAACTGTCAATGGAGGAAATTGTGGATGCCGAAGATCTGCCACAATCTATTGCTAATTCACCCAGCTATAGTAATAGTACTAGTGGTAAAAACAATTACACAAACATTGCTAGAAATATAAGAGACGAAATAAAAAACAATGATTTAACAACTAAGTCTTTTCTGTATTTAAAAACTTAAAGCCACTTCATTGGTTTTGTTTATTGTGCACCTTGAAATCAGATCAAAACTATTAACAGGCGGTCCGCTTGCATTTAATTCTTCGGCTAATGTCTGCCACAAAGCATTTGCCGACTGACGTGCATTTAATGTTTTTAAATGACCTTTTGCCAGTTGGCTGTGTTTCATCATAATTTACACCATTATTTCAAACTAGCGGACCAGGCGAACTTCGTCTCGCCCCAATTTTAATCCTTCAAACAAACTCTATTTTTTCATTTGAAAAGCCATTAAGGAATAATTTCAAACAAAATTTCATACAAAAACTCGATTTTCAATTTTTCTAATTTTCCGACTTTTCGGAGGGATTTTCTTAAATTTTCTTCCATAAAAACCTTCTCATCGAAAATACGAACAACTGACAAAAAGTTTTACAGAAATCGGCCAAGCAGTTCTCATTTTATGAATTATTGGATTTTGCCACGCCCCTCCGCCCACAGACCGAAAATAAAAAATCAGACTTTACAGTGTCACCCGCCCGAGTATTCTGAAGGTTCCCTAAAAATTTCGTCAAAATCGGCCCAGCCGTTTTGGAGCCATTACGTTACATGCATACTCACATCCTATTTTATATATATACGGGTATGTTCTAGAATCCGAATTCACTCGAAAGTGGATTACTTTAGCATTTTTGGTGTTCTGCAATTCACATCCCCATGTTTTTATTCGTTTTCAATTAGAGTAGTAAGGGGTGGGTGAAAGTAAAACGAATCGTACTTTATTGTTATAAATGCTAACATTATTAAGAAAAATACAATTTTGGTTGTTAGTTTAAAGTGTTTTTTATTGAATTTCATCAAAACAATTTAATTTTTCACAGAAATATTAATGCAAACAAATTTTTTTTAAACTTTGCCAAAAATTTCAATTTGGTTTTGGCAGATCTCACTTGAGTAAAAAAACATGAAAAAAATACAACAATTTTGTTTATGTCCGAAAACACAAAGTTGCCCTACATAATAAAGTTTGATATGTCAATATTTTTTGAACTAAATCTCAATGCATTTAGATCTTATTGATAAAGAAAAATGAATTTTTTTGAAGGAAATTAAAACTAATTTCATTTATATATATCTATTTCAACAATAATTATAATAATACGATTGCATTAAGTTGTAAAATCGCAATCGCAAAATCACGCAATACTTTGTTTTAACAACATAAGGTGCCAAGACAACGTAGTCGATATACCTATAGCCGGCAAACAGCCGCGCTGATAAATAACGCAACTAGAAGATGAAAAGAGAATAAAATTAATAATTTCTTTTAAAAAATTGTAAAATCAAAGCCAGTTTGTAAGGTCTTTGTATTTGTTGATGTGAATTTAAACTAACATCATGTTCAAAAGTTGTAGAAATTTAATTGAAAAATTTGAATATCTTTGTTTTCATAGCGCCTTCACACACGAGAACAATTATGCTGGCATAATATCGTACTTTGTAGGCAAGAAAAACGAGGGGAATGGTTTTTTCGTTGGCACAATTTTTCAACCAGGCATAACCCAGCATTAGCAGCACAAAACCAATACATATGCATTAACAGAATACATACATATATTAGTAAAAAATAGGTAGCAAATTTATTTTATTTTGTTTTTCTCTATTCCTGTGAAATCCTTTTGTATGATGGGTTTTTACACTTCTCGTTACCTGCGAAAAAACATGTATAGTACGATCGCGAAATGTAATCTTTAAAAAATTCTAGGTAAAAAATTAAATAGGTGCATACTTAAGTATGTACTTATGTTTATAAGTTAAACACCTTTATTGCATTATTTACAGGCGTCCATAAATCAAAAATTTTTTCCTAAAGTTTTATAAAAATCACACATGTTTCATACATATTTAATTCTTTAACCAAATATTTAATATTTTACTTTCTTTTTTACCGTTTTCAATAAATTATACGAAAATAGCTTGAGTTTCAATTCAATATTTATTGATTTTTTATATAAATAATACACAATTGTATAGTTTTCTAAAATATACATAACTTATAGTTTCCTTCATTACAAAAATATTCAGTAAACTCGGTTCCTACCCAATTGCGGTACACACTTCCATTACAGCAAAGTTTAAATACGATGCAGATAATTTGGAATTTTATGAACGAATTATACACTTCTTCAACGTCAAACAGGTTGTACTCTTGCAGGAGGAACTGAATATTATCACCAGAATCACGAGACTCCCTCCATGGCGTAACCCGACAAGATCTAGATTTCTCTGCTGTCTCTGCTTCCAAGATTAAAGCACTTTAAATTGCTCCTAATATAATTGCCAAATCATCATTATTTAACTCCGCCATATTTCTGTCAACGTTTATCAGCCTAATTACGAGTGTCGTTGTCGTATTTCGACTTCGACAGTTTTGTAATAGATTAAAGATAACATGCAATGTTCTTCTTTAATCTAGGACAAAAATGTCGAAGTCGAAATACAAGGACACTCGTAATTAGGCTGAATAATTCACTACTAGTTGATTATGCGCCGAAGTGTTTATGACGAAAACAATAATCAAATGAATGTAAAACACTAATACACACAAAGCCATGTACACGTATACATGTTATGCTAGATGAATTAGACTCGTGTGTTCTCAGAAGAACAAAAATTGTGCCAGCTTAAATATTGTTCCCGTTTGTGAAGGCTCATACTCTGTAAATTGTTTTACTTTTGTAATTTGTTACACGTTGTCCACATTTGCAATTTTGTTGCAGCAGTTCTTGGTTGTTTTTAGGTGAGTGAGGTAAGAAGCTTGGGGAGGGGTACAGAGTTTCATGTTCTCTGCAATTCTCTTTTGCTTTGAAATTCTTACTATTCAACTTGATTTTCGGTGTTGTTGTATTTGACGTTTTATATACGTTTTATACAAAAATTGCAATACCAGATTTTTGTGTTAATTTTTTGCAACTTTTTTGCCGACCGCTGTCGATTTTTGCGTAGCTGTAGCCGTTGACATTTAGATTTTTTTTCGAACATAAACCTCGAATGTGAAAAAAACGTGCTGAATTCAGAACACCAATTTATAAATTATGGGGATTCAAAAAATTTTTAGTTTTCAATCCGAGTCGAAACCTGGAACATACCCGATAGATTGGTGTGATTTGGTGGTCTTGTTGTTTGTTTCCCTGAATAATTTTAACAATTAATGTAAGAATAAACAAAATTATTATTTTTCACTTACATTTTTGTGCTTTGCGAATGCTGTTTTGCAATCGAATATATTTTGCGATTTTCGTATGTATCTGACATTTGTTTTCGCAATGCAGAATACCGACTTGTCGCCTTTTCGCATTTTAAATGCGAATAAAAAAAGTACTTTGCGAACATCGTAATACAGAATAGAAAATGTTCGCATTTACATGTTTTCGAGTCGCATTGACTTTCGCATCGCAATACAGAATAACCCTCCTGTAGAAAATTAAATTCGATAAACAAAACAACTAAAGTATTTATCAAAGAACAAATTACAACAGACAAAAAAAGGGCTGACTTCCTAAATGTATATTTAAGGTGAATTCACCGGTTCGTTCTGCAGGAAATTTTCGTTGAGAGACAATTTTAGTTTACTGAGAGTTTGCTCAAAGAAGATTCACCGGAGTCGAGCAAATATTCTGTAGAAACAAAGCTACCATATGCAACAACTCTGTAAATGTTTTGTGTCACTTTTACAAGCCGGCAGCACAGTGGCAGTTGATTGCAATTTGCTTTGTTTTAAATTTAACAAATTTTTATAAAACTAAAATATAGAAATGAATGAAAGTCGAGTGCTTGTTCTAATAGCTATTTTGTTAAATAAATATAAAAAATTTACAAATATACTCTGTATATTATTATACATACATATGTACATATAATATGATGTGGCAGCTCAGTTCAATTTTGCATAAAAAATTTATATATCTGGCAGCACAGTTCAATTCGTTCGGGACGATAATTAAAATTAAACCAATTGAAGCAAAAATTGTTCCGCATTAAATTTACTCTCTTTCTCTCACTCTCTCAAAAATAGAGACGTCAAACTACATATAAAAAAATCGTTCGGAACGTTCAGAACGAACCGGTGAATTCACCTTTACAATGTATTAATACCAAGTTGATACATTGTGTAGTTACTTTTTTTATACGTTGCATACTAAAACTTTGCAACCTTGAAATCGTTTAGGAACATTTATTTGCATTGTATCAAGAACAATAAAGTAAACAATGATGGCGGAAGAATATATCTTATTGAAAAATTTTTTAGATCTGTGCGAACAAGGGGAATGCAGTTCCAGTACTGCAATAAATATTATTAAAAGAAGACAGAAACGACTTGTTGTATTGGAAAAAGAAACGCGGGTGTCAAAAAGAATACCAAAAACAAAAGGCTTTGTACAAGTGATTGACGAAATGCCTGACGATGTTTTTTACAGCCACTTTAGAATGGGAAAGAGCACTTTTGATGTATGTATATAAAAATCTCCACGTAAAAGTTTAACTAAGCTAATTTGTTTTAATTCCCAGAAACTTCTGTGTTTGTTAAATGGTTCACACAAAAAGGCACAAAGAGGTCGTCCTAGCATGGAATTAAAGAATATTCTTTTTATGACGCTGTGGAAACTGTCTAATCAAAACAGCTTCCGCGAAATAAGCGATCGTTTTAATGTTGGAGTGGGTGCGTGCTACAGAGGGTTTGTTTATTGTGTTCAGCTAATTGGTAAACAAAAACAACTCATAAAATTTCCAAACTCGGAAACAACTCAGAGGAAAATAATAGAGGGTTTTGAGTCATTTAGATCGCAATCTTTTCCCTTCGTCTTGGGATGTATTGATGGTACACACATCAGAATATCCCAGCCATCAAATGATAGTGTCAGTTATTATAATCGAAAAGGAACATATTCTATAATAGTACAGGTAAATTTTTTTATATTAGATTTTATTGACTCAATTTACTACTTACAAATTTCATTTGTACGTATAGGCTGTGTCTGATAGTGAGTTCCGATTCCTTGACGTTTTAGTCGGACATCCAGGTCGTTGCCACGATGCGTCTGTGTGGGCCGATAGTCCTTTAAAGCGTGCAATTGCATCAGGCCACACTGCTTTCCCATCTAATTGCCACTTGTTAGGCGACGCAGCCTATCCCTTAGAAAATTATTTAATGGTACCCTATCGTGATAATGGCTGCGCAAATCAGATTTAACACGATTTTAAGTTCAACTCGAGTGTGTGTAGAGCAAGCATTTGGAATATTAAAAAATATTTCGAATTTTGAATTATTTAGAAATTCGTGATGTAAAGCTAGCAAGAACTATAATTATGTCTTGCTTTATTCTCCACAATTTCATTATTAACAGCGAAGGGTCTCCTGACAACGTGGAGATTGTTGATGAAATAGACTCTGTAAATTACAGAAATAACATTCCAAATGAGGAAACCCCAAGAGAACAAGCAAGAATGAAAAGAGAAATGCTAACTAATTTACTATCAGCCTAGATTAAGCAAAAAAAATTTTTTTATGGTCATATTAATGTTACCTAAAATTAATCAATAAAAATAAATTCATATTCTGATTTAAAAAACCTTAAATCTTTAATTCAACATATGTATGTAGGTGTGTAATGATTAAAACATAAAAAACAAATTCATAAATAATAACATAAAAAACAAAATAACATGAATGAAAACACAAAAAACAAATTCATAAATGAGATCAATTGCATACTTAAAAAAATATGTGTATGTATATGCACACAACTTTTGTCTTAAAAATGTAAAATCATTTACGAGCCTCTAATATAACTTCTCGTAGTTTCCTAATTTCTTCGATTTTTTCTTTTTCTTTTTCAATTTTTAATTTTTCTTTTTCAAGGTTTAAGAGATCTTCTAAGAGTTTCCTATCGGATTGGCTTTCTCTTGTTAAGAACTCCATAACATCGACTCGATTTCCCCTCCGTGCTGGAGGTAAACTTTCGTGTTGGGTCGGAGATGCTTGAGACGTGCTTGGCTCGTTACTATCCCCGGTCAGATCTGCATATAATGTGTCTAAATTTGATTCCAGATTGCATTCCGGTACAAATATATCACTCCGGCAGCCATACACTTCGTCCAGTCTGTCATAGAAGTCCCAAGTAGTTGCTGCTTCACCCGACGTCTTGTTGCGTTTTTTAATACGTTTATACGTAACCATACAATTTAAAAATTTCCGATATATATCGTCTCGTGAAAATGGGAACGTGTCATCTACGGACTTAATATTTTGCAAAACATGTTCCCATAGTAGAACGCGCTTCTTTTTTTTTTTGCCGAAATTCTTTTTCCATCTCCAGTCTTGCATTAAGTAAAAGGTTTTTGTAGCTATGTGTCCATTTTTTACTATAATAAAAATAAAAATATGCGAATACAAAAATATGCATATTAAATTATAAAAAACCGCTTACTTATCTTCCTGCGTCGCCATTGTACTGCGTGTTGTATTCATGTTATTCTGTGGTATTCATTTTGCACATAGACAACTAATAATATAATATATAATATATATTATTATATAATATTCTGTGATTTTGCATCTACATTTTTTTGGATGCTTTTCTTGCTTTTTCTTGCGTATTAACTACAACAGTGTTGCAAATCGGAACACAATACATTATATAAATTTTCAGGGTTGCATTTAGGAACACACAACAATGTATTACTACAAAGCAACATGCATTTAGGAAGTCAGCCAAGCTTTCAAAAATTGTGATACGATGAATCAAAAACAATTCTCGTATTACATTTACAGTGAAGGTTTGTATGAATAGCAGAAATATACATCAACTGACACCACAGAAGTGGACCAAACACAGAAGTAATGATAAAAAACTATAAAATAGTAAGATGCAATAGTAAGTCTAGACATACTGGTGGTGTGTGTTTTTACATCAATGAAAATTGGAATATACGAATAATTGACAGCAAGTCGTTAGAAAAAGTTCTTTGGTGGTTAAAAGTTGAAATTAAAAATAAAAAGATGAAATACATATTAACAGGAGTTTATAGGTCACCTGAGAGAAGAAACTCACCTGAAAATATATTTATAGATTTTTTCAAAGAAGAAATGGAAATAAATAATGCCAACGAGAATCATATAATAATGGGAGATTTTAATATCAACTGGTTGGAGAACAGCAATCATAAAAATATCATACATGAAATAATTAGCGATAATTTTTTCAGACAAATTATAACACAACCCACAAGAATAACAAATACTACATCAACACTTATAGACTACGTTGTAACAAATATTGAAGACTTAAGAGCAAAAACAAACTTTGACCTAAAGATAAGTGATCATGAGTCAATAGAACTATCACTACCAGTAAGAGAGAAGTTGGAAATATCTAGAAGGAAAAGAATAAAAATACTAAATTTCAATAACCAGAGATTCCGAAACAACCTAAAGTATACGGAAATCGGTAAAATCAACACTAATTATGACACGGAGCAATTGTTTGAAATGTTGATTAAAGGCATAAATGATGCCCTTAGCCCAATGATAATCACAAAATTTATAAAAAATAACACTCAAAATAAGTGGTTTAATAATCAACTAAAGGTTATGAAGGATTATAAGATTCAGCTATACCAAAGGGCGGTTTGGTTCAAGACGATCTCACATTGGAACGAATATAAAAGATTTAGAAATGAGTATAAATCGCAGCTGGAATGGGCAAAAAAGAGCTTCATAAATAACAAAATAAATGAATGTATGGACCAAAAGATGATGTGGAAAACAATTAAGTCACTTGTATTAAAAAAAGATTTTACGACAATATGTGAAATACAAATAAACGGAAAAATTATAACTAATGAAAGACAAATAGCAGAGGATCTAAATCATTTTTTTGTAAAAAGCGTGAAAGAAATTGCAGATAGCATACCATTCGTAAAGTATGAAAACATTATTCAAGAAAACCCAACACTTAAATTCAATTTCGACATAATTACAATAGATATGTTAAAACTATTTAACAAGAAAAAAGACCAACATTTCGTCTCTGTTAAAATGTTTGTGGAAAAATTTGACATTCTTGGTAAACAATTGCATAAACTCATAGAAAAATCTCTACTAAATGCAACTTTTCCCAATTGCCTAAAAGAATCATATGTGGTACCAATACAAAAGATTAAGAATACCAAAGATCCACAGGAAATAAGACCAGTGAATACTTTAATGACAATTAGCAAAATATTAGAGAAAATAGTACATTACCAATTGAGCAAATATTTTGAAGAAAATAATCTATTAAATGAAACACAATCAGGCTTTCGAAATAAACATAGCTGTGAATCACTGTTAAATTTAGTAATTACACAGTGGAAAACTGAGGTAACAAACAAAAATTGTGTTGTAGCAGTGTTTCTGGATTTAAAACGAGCTTTTGAAACAATTAATAGAAGAATATTATTGCTTAAACTAGAAAAGTATGGCGTAAGAAATAAGGAGCTAAAATGGTTTGAAAATTATTTGAGAAATAGAAAACAAAGAACTAAATGTGGAGAGAATATATCACAAGCTGTATATAATGATATTGGAGTACCGCAGGGAGCTGTTTTAGGAACTTTGTTATTTATAATATATATAAATGATATGGGAAATGTGCTGAAATATGCGAAAATTTGCATGTTTGCGGATGATGCGCTTATTTATATAAGTGGAGGGTCAGCCGATGAGTGTGTGAGAAAACTTAATAATGATCTGGATGACGTCGATAAATATTTAAAAATGAATAAACTTAAACTGAACAAGAACAAGACAAAAGCCATGATTATAAATGGAACAAGCACAGAGGGAATAATAATCGATGGGGAACAAATCGAAGAAGTATTGGAAATGAAATATCTTGGTATTATGATCGATAAAAAATTGAAGTTTGATCTGCACTACGACTATGTTTGCAAGAAGATATCAAAAAAGATCTCATTCCTGAGAAGAATACGCGATAAAGTATCCTCAATAACAGCTGTGAATATTTTCAACACAACAATAAAACCGCATTTTGAATATTGTTCAACTGTTTTATTTCTTGGAAACCTACAAATGAAAAAGAGACTTCAAAAGCTGCAAAACTGGGGTATGAGGTGTATTCTTAAGTGCAATAGGCTAACAAGCAGAAGGGACATGTTAGAAGCGTTGAAATGGCTATCAGTAAATCAAAGACTGATTATGAATGTTTTAATGATGATATTTAAAATGAAAAATGGTATGATGCCGAGATATCTGGAAAAACAACTAACATATGTGGCAGAAGTTCAACCCTACTATTTAAGAAATATGAGGGATTTTAGACTAAAATTTTGTAGAAGTAATTATTCGCAAAACTTATTATTTTATAATGGTCTTAAACTTTATAATGAAATGCCTCCAGAGTTAAAAAATGAAAACAATTATTATCTTTTTAAAAGGAAATTAACATTGTATGTAAAAAATTTTGATTAAAGAATGAAAATCCAAAGAATTAACATTTTAAATTGTAAATAATAGCAAATAATAGCTAAATAAATAAATAAATAAAAAAAATAAATAAACACAAGAACGCTGATGATGAAAGTGTAGCGGCTTTCGAAAACAGCATGTTGTTCCGTTCTGCTAGTGTTTGTCAGAATGATTTACACATTTGTCTTTGTTGTAATTTGTTCTTTGATAACTATCACATGTAATTTGGCTTATAAAATACGATAATGTTGCTTTACTCAAATTCCTGAATAAGAGAACCGATGCACAGTGGCTGAAAAACGTTTTTCATTGGCCAAAATTCTGTAACTTTTGAACCGATCAAAATATTGAAGTAATTCTTTTTTTAATGGATAGATATTTAATTCAGCTTGACTCAGTTTTAATTACATTGAAATTGATTGAGTACTTCTTAAGGACTTCTAGGTCAAAGTTGAACTTTTGATTTTTTTTTAACTTTTGGAGTGAAATATGGGTTTTTTTTTATTTGCATATTAAAAAATTTTATATTTTGATCTTAATAATAATTATAATTATTTTTTGTGATAATGGAATTATTTTAATGTTACACTCAAAAAAATTTTTTACACTGAAAAAAATTTTTTACACTCAAAAAAATTTTTACACTCAAAAAAAATTTTAAAATTAACTGGAAACAAGGTTTAAATCCACTCCTGTTCTTTCAGATGGTGTTTCTGGATCTGAAAAGAATCTTCGTGCGGTATTGCCATCATTTGTATTGCCTGACCCTTGTTTTGGCTGATCTATAATCAATCCAATTTTGCGATATTCATCTTGAACATGTTTCTTTTTTGAACTTCTTAACTCTTTGTTGGTTTTATTGTTTCTTATGGATCCTGAAGACCCGAAATATAAATCATAATTGATTTTTAGTATATGTTCCATAAGTCGTATTCTTGCATGTAGTGGTGATAATCTAAATTCATATGCATCGGTATTATCTAATGATTTTGTCGGAACTTGGTTTAATTGGGTTTATGCTGCTTGGGATATAATGCAGCTGGATGCAGCCTTCGTGTTAGTCAAAGCCTGACCTACATTTCCATTTATCATTGTAAGGACTAATTGGTAGCTTACTTCAATTTGCTGCCCATCTAACTGTAATTGTAATGGCTAATGGTAGTGTTGCAATTTGGGCCTTTATATCACTAATTTCTTTGTTAATGGCATCACGAGTTTCTTCTTTGAATTCAAATTTGATTGGCCTGCAGTATTTCGTAGAAGATGGTGTCTCATTTTTCCAAATATCCATTGTTTGCATTGTACTAGTCGAAGGCTCTGAATCTTCCAAAATCTTTTTCAATCGCAATGGTACAATTGATACCATGAACATATCCGAGTCCGAAATATTTTCACATACAACTTGTTTGTATTGGTTATGTCCCGAAGAACCATCACATCCCCACATGCAAAAAAGAATTAGCTTTGTGTTTCCATATTTCTTTAACGCATTTCCTGGTATTGATTGTAGCAAGCGTTCGGCTGTGTGATCAAGTAGAGATTGTAGTTGTACCTCTGCCGAAATTGGTGTGTTTGGTTAGTATCCTTTGATGGAAAACAGTCCATTTTAGTAGCAGTTATGTGATGATATGCTGGATAGATATTTGAGCCATTTCAATCGCACGCAATCTGAGCTTAATATATTGCTGTTTTGTTAATTTCAAATCCAGAAATAAGGCTAATGCCTCCTCATTTGTGTACTGTATTGCATCGCTTTTAACTTTTAAGAATTCGTTTTGTTCTCACTGGACTAGCTTTAATAACTTTTTCAATGATATCCACTTTTGTTAATTGGTTCTGTGATCGTAATTGATGTAGGAAAGATTCTTTTATATTTGTACAACCAATTGCATCGTTAACATCTTTAAGTTTCCGCCTCTTAGATTTATCGCTGCAGTTGTCCAATGATTTGCGTGGTCTTCCAACCTTATCTTGCTTTGCTGTTTCTGCAGCGACCACTTCTAAACAATTTTCACTTTTTATATAAAACTTTTGTTTACTGTAGCTAACTTCTTTGTAGCGTTTTTTTAGTACTTTTACAAAATTAGATAATTGCTCTTGTATTTCGGTGCTACACGAATTTAAGCTTAATTTTATTTTAACGTAAGTAAGAACATCTTCCTGGTTTTTATTTCTAAAATACTGTTCGGCCAGATCTTTATAACCGAAGCTCTCCATATTTTTCTGAATATTTTTATTTGAGTCTGTTATGATTTATCACTTGCAAATATACGTACGTACACGTAAAGGATTAACTTATTGTGTAATCCCTTATTGAATCCGTAGTTTTATATATTTTTAGATACATGTTATTCACACATTGATCTTCAATTTCATAGCAATTAGTACTTAAATTGAACAAAACTGCACGTGTTATCCAGACCTTAATATCAGGTAAAACTAATTAGTATCTCGCCAATATGGGGTTCTTTTTATCTTTAGTCGTTTAATGTCGCGATTATTATTATAAAATTGTTTATGACTTTGGCTGACCCTAACAGTTATATTAGAAAGAGATCATATGTTTACTGTAGAACCTATTGTGATATTTTTATTACTGATTTTTTGCTGATCAAAACAAAGCCATAAAACCCTTTCGCAGGTATTATATTTAATTATTTTAGTTTTAGGTAGTCTAAAGTAAAAAACATAAACCTTTAGGCAAAAAAGTGAAAATTTAATACACCATTGTATACGAGTAATTATAGGGCTGTTTATATTAGAGTAATTTGATTTTTTTTGGAGTAATTTCATTAAAATTAAAAAAGTGTTCTACCGGCGGGTCGTGACGGGTGCAAAAGTATATATGGGGTGAAAGAAGACACCTTCGCCTTTCTTCGGGTGGTATACGTTTCTTGTTCCCTTTTGTTCCCTAGAAGTTCTATTCCACTAAAGTTTAAATTTTAGAAAAATATAGTAGTTTCATAAATATTTCATAACACCTCTAATATTAAACGCTAGAGCGGTAACCACTTACAACAACTAAAGACTATAATCCTACCAATATTATAAAAAAGACCGCAGGCCATTATCGACGATAGCTTGCGAGTAGTGACCATTTATTTTTGACAAAAAACTGATAAAAAACACCTTTTACTGAAATAACAAAAAACAGTTGAGTTTGACAGCATGCCACGCCCACAATTATCAATAGTTTAACCTAAATTGGCTACCTTAATATGGATATATTAGCTCCAAAATGGCGTAAAAATTTTAAAAATCGGTGACAAAAAAAAATTTGACTTTTGGCCAATGAAAAACGATTTTCAGCCACTGTGCGATGGTGATCGAAATATGGAATAAAAAATAAAATTTAATAAAAAAAAAGGAGTTTTATTTAATATATGACCTAGAGCCTGAATAAAATAAAACAAAAACAACTACCTTTAAAATCAACTCACTTTTAATTTGTTGGCTCCCACGGAACTTAATCCCGAGAAAAGTATTTTCTCTGCGGAATATTCGTGATTGGGTTGTATATTTTATACAGATAGGGACGTTCCCGACAAGCTGTTGAAGTGCTTTTCCATAATCAATAACGAAAACCTAATCAGTTTTCCGAAAGACACAGTGCGGTACGGTTCACTAATTATACCTTAACAATTTGGCGACGTATATGTTCCTAAATACTTACCTGTTGTCATCGTCGACGTGCAGGGACAAGCCCTGTTGTTTTTTCCTGTCATCTCCTGCCATTGATTACTATGTGTAATAAATGACGTATTGCATATAAATCATGAAAGTAACTAAACAATGTACCAACACTTTATTGATACTTTGCACAGACGTTCAACATAACCGATCCTATACAGACATGTAAGTCACACTTATGACGCATCAGGATATTTGTGTACACATAACAGTAAAGCGTTAATAAAATGGCTTTATGATGCAGTTAGGAATATCGTAAAATAATAAAATGAATTTGCGACCAGGTAGTATACAATTCCAAATTACCAAGTGAATGTCTATTATATTGCATTATAAATATTGCTTAAAAAATTATGTACAATAACCATTATTAGTGTTAACTGAAGAAGTTTACTTTATTTTTATTTATCTTCAGGCTTGCTAAATACAAATGTCAAATTGCATTTACCGCAATAATGCCGATCCTCGTGTGCGGCCATGAAAACACCTGCACCACAATTCTCTCCAGGGCATTCGCGTCGTAAACGATGAATTTTTCCATTTTCGTCAACCTACGAACAAAAATTGGTTATATATTAGTCAGCTTATTCAGAATCTACGTGGAACTAATCAATTCAAAAAAATCTTTTTGTTTTATTTAAATAAATAAGTACACATAGCCCACAAAGTCTGCGTTCATATTACAAATTCGTATTACTGGTACAAAAATTAAACATAAAATTGTAATTTAAATGAAACTTTTTTCATGCATTTTTTTATTTACATCTTTTACTACGAAAACCAAAAATAATCCAGACCCGTCTCTTCGGTTTACGTTATGAGGTTGTAAGTGCAACAACAAGTGAATAAAGCACCCAAAAAGTCGGCGTTTGTTATTACAATACCTTCATTTCTTTTTAAGTAGTTTTTTCTTGTTTCTGGTCGACTTTATTATTTGTTATTATAGATAATACTTTCACAAGATCATTTGCAAATAAGATAATTATTAAACTATGGAAAGATGGGAAAAGCTACGAAAAATTGGTGAAACTATTGTTACTGTCCAGCGCGTAATATATAATTTCATCTAAGCCGCGGTCTGGACACCCAAAAACATTATCATTATAACAAGAAAAGCGCAAATTAGTCAATATGGCAAAGGTAAATCCTCGGATAACATTTTCCAATATACAGGCATGTTCTGAAAATCACTTTATCCTAAAGTGATTTGAAATCACTGAAAAGGTGTTCTGCACACAAAAAAAATTTGAAATCTCGTGATTTAAAACCGGTCAGGTTAATGTCTGACGATATCAAATCACTTTGCGTTTTTTTAGCATATTGGTTTGATTTCGATAATAAAATGATTACATACACTTAATATGATTGGTTCTTTATTTGTTTTAGTAATAAAATCTATTATTTTACAAAAAAAACTTTAAAATTTATAAATTTAGATAGACGCTTTATATTTGGTGTACAATTGTTTAGTTTTGTTTGTATTCTAAAAAGGTTGCTCCAGGCATTTTTTTCACTTTTTCTGAAATAACTAACGACACTCACAATTTAACTCTTAAATTTGTTATATTTTTCTGATTAATCACTTAAATATAAAAAATGTTAAATGTAAACAAAGCAAATCAGCTGTTAGCTTGTGATTTAGAACATGAAAATCACTACTAAAAATTAAAATTCTGATTTTCAGAACACCAAAATATCAATCTCGTGATTTCAAAATCGTTAGTGATTTAAAACCACCGTGTTTTCAGAACATGCCTGATAGTTGCAAATGTAAATCAAACATTTAAAAAAATCTATTTGCGCTAGAAAAATATTGTGTAGGGCTGAATATTATGGTGGAGTCGGTCGACGAAAACCATACATATCGCTAATGAACAGCACGGAATTTTTTCATACTTACATAAATAAGCAATTTCTGTATATTTGGTATAAAAGACTGTCAAATTGTGTGGCGCAAGGCATGAACTGCGTTTGAGAAACAAAATCTTGTTGGTACTGTCAAAGACGGTTGTGGTTAAGTTATGGTGTGGGAATGCATGGCCGCTTCTGGTGTCGGCCAACTGCAGTTTATTGAATCGATAATGGATAAATGGGGGATGTTTGAACATTTTGAAACACAATTTGGTACAAAGTGCAGAAAGTTTTGGTTCCAACAAGATAACGATCCAAAGCAAACATCGGAAATTGTTAGGCTTTGGCTCTTGTAGACAACTTAAAACGCCCCCAAACACCCGATCACCAATATACAATAACAAGTAAATAAACTTTACGAAGTGTCATTAAGGCGGAATGGGTGAAGATTACAGTTGAGAAAACTGAAAGATTAATATACTCAATGCTAAATAGACTGAGTGAATTCTTAAAACATCGGTGCTTTCTAACAAAATATTAAACGTAAATTTTCTTAATAATTTTGTAAGCATTTATAACTTTTTTTTTAATACTGAACGCAAACTTTATGGTTTACTTATATATGTATTTACTTGTAGTGCCACTCTTATCCCGTTAACTCAATACTGAAAAGGAATTAAATTTTTATAAACCAATATTTGTTGTATTTTTATATCACATACAAGTTCAAAGGGTGAACCCAGACTTTATGGGCTATGTGTACGTATTTTTTTCGATAATCTCCTGAGCTCAAGAATTTTGAGAATGCCACATACTTGTAATATAGTTCACAATAGTTCTGTTAAAATTGATCAGTTTAGATTAGAATGACCATAAACGAAAAGGATTTTAATGGTTTGAGTACAACCAATATTAGTCTTATAATATACTAAATTATTTATAAAATGTTATGGGTTTAGCTGTTCATAGGTCGACTTTTCATTGGCCGCTAAACCAAATCGACAGTGAAATTTGAGCCAGTTTGAAAAACATTCAACCTCGTATAGTTATGCCAAACAATCTCTACATATTATGTATATAAAAATTACGTGTATGTTCGTGATCGCTAAACTCAAAAACTACTGCACCGATTTTTACCAAACTTTATATACATTCTCTATGGGGCGTGAGGAGTGTTTCTGTGCAGTTTGAAGATCCTCCAACAGATGGCGCAATATTTAGTTTTTTTTTTTAGTGTTTTGTCCGATAGAGATTAGCGCGATAAGTCTATGCTGTGTTTCGCTGAAGGCGTTGGGTCCTTAATCAGCGTGTAGTGGCGTTAATTAGCCCGATACCGGTATTTGAACAATAATTGCTATGTCGATTTGGTGCATCTTTCATTCTTCTTCGAAATATCAATCCGCCATGACTTTGCAACAAAACCAGACTTGCAGTGAAAATAAAATTTGAAGTCAAAACAACGTTTGCGCGGGTCAGCTAGTACAATATGAAAATTCTATATTGTATATGAATTTTACAAAGTACATAATCATAGTAGGCTTAGAATGCTGATTATACCAACAACACAACAAAGAATTACACTCAACATGAGTATTTTATTTTTCTTGCAACATGTATACAATTAAACTCCTGTTTGTCGCTAATGATTGTATTCAATCAAATTGTTTAAAGTTCACTGACGATTTGTCGGTATATGAACAGCCAGACACAACAAACAAAACATTTTGCAAAAGTTCTAATTGTTTTAACGATTAGTTGTGGAGAATATCCCGAAATAATATATTTCAATATTAAATATATAAAGTGTTTATTTTACTTCGAGATCGTTACACAACCAGAAATTGTTTTTCTTCAAAACTTCGGAAATTACGATTTTGATTTGCAACTTGTATTTTTTGAACAAATTTTGTATCACCATTATATAAGAAAGAATGCTAGTGGCAATTTGCTTTGCTCTTTTGTTTTTAACTTGCACTGCAGATATTTTTTTCAAATATAACTAAGCAAGATCCAAATTTGTGTGCATCAACTTTAGTGAGAGAACGAAAGATTACTTTGAAAGACATGCAATTCTGAAACCATAAGAACACTGTGTCGCGATAATTTTCTTGAAAGAACATCAGGTAACATATTAAAGTTCGCCAATACAAGTTATTAAAAACCTGCTCGAATTTTGGAATACTTTTTATTTGATATTTAAAATAAATATTTTAAAATAAAGTAATCTTTGTTTGTTTGTGCAGAATTAAGCTCTTATTATATATGTATGTAGGCTTCTTGAGCTGCAAGTAAGCATTTAAATTATTAACTGTACTAAAAGTTTCAATTAAGTAACCGTTGTATCTATTTTATATTATTTTTTTTATTAAAAAGGGGGACCTTCGTAGACTAGTAGGTAGTGTACTACACTCGTAGTGCGAAGGTCCCAGGTTCGAATCCTGCCGCAGAACTCTGGCAGTTTGTGCCTGATAATTAAAGGGAGCGCACAACAAGCCTTCACTGGCTAATTGTATGTCGTATGACATGGGCTATTATCACACCCCTCCAATCAACCTAACCTATTAAAAAGGGGGACACCGGACGATTTTTTTTTTTTTGACCTTGCTGTGACACTATGATGAAATAACTCTACAAGGTGACCTTCTCTACACCTGGAGATTTTGTGTGATCGGGATTGAGTACTTGGGCTTTTCATGGAACGTTTTGCTGCTGAGTTGTTTTTGTTTTCACTACCATACATTCACAAACCAAAATATTTTTTTGTACTTAGTCATAATGTTTCTCTCTTCCGAAGATATTTCATCATGCGCGGTACCTTAATTGTTGTTTAATTTATCGCACATACTTGTAGTGTTTTATTTTGATTGATTGACAGAGTAATGGGTTCGCTCTTAAATGCATTACTCCGCTGCAACAGAAAAGCAATTCTAAACACCGTTTGAATTAAAAACACATCACTGTTGCAGAGCAAGTAATACATTTATGAACGTACACTAAAAAATTTCAAGCGATCGGCATCATTTTTCAATGATGTGGAATTGATGATGTTAGATTTTTTGTGTTAATTTAATCTTAAACTATTCTTTTAAACGAGTTAAGACCATCGTTTGAAGAAAAATATGTTTTAGCACAAGATCAGAGACTCAAGAATTCCACCTGAAGCCGATCGATTGGTTTCAGTTATGTCAGTTCAAAATATACCTTGTAATATTTTAAAACGGCAAGCTTGACCTTCTTCCTCTTGTGCTTCATTTTTTTAGGGGTTGAATAATTCTTCTTCTTGCGTTTTTTTGCACCACCCCGAAGGCGCAAGACTAAGTGTAACGTTGATTCCTTTTGAATGTTGTAGTCGGAAAGTGTGCGACCATCTTCTAATTGTTTTCCAGCAAATATCAAACGTTGTTGATCCGGTGGAATTCCCTCTTTGTCCTGAATCTTGGCTTTGACGTTTTCAATAGTGTCAGAGGGCTCGACCTCAAGAGTGATGGTCTTACCCGTCAGGGTTTTGACAAATATCTGCATTGTCACTCAGCGTTTCCTAAAAAAAGAAACAACATTTGAAATCACTACCACAAGATTTTGATGAGGAATATATCGATAAATAAAAACATTTAATTTCTTTGTAACATTTTATTAAAAACATCATAAAAATATTGGCGTTTAAACTAGTAAGACTGCATTAATGACCCCATCATTTTCTGGATTGTTGGTTACTTGTGCGTATTTACCCCACACAACTTTTCCCGTTTGAGTTACTAAACCAAGTTCTGATATGTTCACTTCAATCACTGTACCTTTTGTTATTACACCCAGTGATGTAAACATAGGAGAACTTGGATTCTTTTTCACGCCAATAATAGGTAAATGAAATGTTGCTTTTAATTCAGGATGTGTAACATGTGCCTTTTTCATCCGCAGACCCATTGGTCTTATAAAGCGTTCGAATTTGGGTGGTTTTCTGGTAAATCCATCACCAACAAACGTAACTTTAGTCACCATTCTTTTCCACGCCTTGCGCTTTGTTTTGCCAGTTTTAAGAACTTTGAATACTTCAGAGTCCGATTGCGCGCGAACTTTCGGTATAGGAACGTCCCATTTGCCAGCCCTCTCCTTTCGTTTTTGCTTAATCATATTTGACAAAACCTTCGCACTGGATTGAATTCCTCGATCCAATAAATAGTGTGGTAAAGCACCGTCGGACACATTCTCAACATTTTTCTTAATTTTTTTCTCCTCGTGAGCTTGTATATTTTTTTTGATTTGAATTTTTTCGTTCCTTCTCTCCTTATTAAAAAGTTTTGCTTTTATACCACGAAGTTTTTGGGCTTTTTTAGCACGCTCTTTTGGCAGGCGAGCTTCTCTTTTGCGTCTTCTTTCCTCATAATCGAGCCGCCTACCATACAGCTTACGATGACGTTCCATATATTCATTTTGTGGCATTTTTAAACTTTATACACACAAAGAAAAATCCTTGTGTAATACCTTTAAGGGATATGGATTGCTACTACCAATATCGAGAAAGACGGTACCAATATTCTGCAACTAACTAATAATGATCACACACTTTATAACCACATATCCTTCATCCCAAATTTAATATAATACATACAACAAAACGGATGGGTTTTAGAATAAAGCAAAATAACACACCTTCGTTCACACGCGGCACGATGTAAAAAGGAAGAGAGTTAAGTTAGCTGCAGATAATTTAATCTAATATAAAATTCGTGCTGCCAAGTTTAAAAGTGAGTGTATGGGTAAGCCAATCCATCAAGTCGATGTAAACGGAGGCAATAAATTTCTATCTAATTGTCTAACATAATTCATCCTTGATTTTCCTAAGACATATATGAATAATTTTTTTTATTTTTTAAGAAATATTCATATTGGCCTTAGAGTAATTTAGAGCAACTTGAGAAAGCAATTGGCAGACATACAAATTCGGATATTTTGGATTCACGTTGCTGGATTTACCTAAAGTGCATGTATATATTAAATGTAAAAATTACAAGAACAAACAATATTATATATACTTAATATTGAAGTTCGTTATTTGGGATATTCTCCAGCTTCACTGACGATTTGGTTTTAGTAACCAATGAAATGTCGGCATATGAAGAGCTAAAGCCACAACAAACTTGATTTTTTCTATATATTATATATATATATATATATATATATATATATATATATATATATATATATGTATGTATATATGTATATATATATATATATATATATATATATATATATATATATATATATATATATATATATATATATATATATATATATATATATATACATATATTTAAATACATCTATTTGGCTCTGTCCAATTAAATAAATTTGGTGAAAACTGTTAAATATTCAACAATTCAAATACAACTATTTGACGGTGACCAATTAAAAACTACTAATAAGCACTTTTGGTATTCAGTGAAGACAAAACTGGAATTTTAAGATCAAGGTTCAAAATTGTTATTATAACATTATTTACAATAAATTTTTACATCAAGATACTAAATACTACAAACAGTATATATGACACTCAAGAAAACTTTTGAAACTTTTCAACCTAGTTTTAAGCCTGGCTACAATCTTATTAGATAAGTATTATCTTGAACACAGAAGGTTTGATTTTTAAATAAATTTGATTTATTAAATTTATTTACAAAATTGTGCATTTACACACGTTCACTTCATATTTTAATGTTTTATTATTGCATATTTAAATTTTTGTTGTTAATATAAATTACATATGTATGTATATATTTCCACTTCAAGTACGCGTTTTTAAAATATGGTACTTATTACATCATTTGCACGAAATAATAATATACTTTTGGATCCTCCACAGTCAGACACAACAACACGCCTAAATTCTGCGATAGTCAATCCACTGTTAGAAAGTACTCCTAGAACGAGTACGGAAAACACACAATACACAATGAAGATTTCTCGAATATGAACAACTAAGCTTTTACTATTCCTACTAATTATAATAATTCTCTTAAAGTACATTGCTTCTGGACATATTGTCCAGAAACGTGGTTTATCCAAACTGAAATTTAGTTTAACATCAAAAAAAAAAAAAAAAATTAATGATGATGCTGAGAAATACCAACATATTATTGTTGCTCTTGCAGGCTTTAGCTACCCTGAAGGAAACATGGGGACAAGTGTACCCAAGTCACCAGTTTTGTCGACTATTTTGGTGACTCATATGTAGACATCGTCAACGGAGTTGCCAATACGTTTTTGTTTGATGAGCAGAGAAATTTCTGAGAGCACGCTTATGCCTCTTCATTTTTTAATTGCGTTCTATGGTGAACCTTTAATCATTTATTTTAACTAAAACTGTAGGGATAAATGTATATCAAAAATTGTTTACATGGACCCATTAGTAGTGGGTTTTCAATGATAAGTCCATCTTAAATTTCAATGGAAAGAAGTATTGTGTAGAGTATGTCAATAATACTGGTGACAATGTCTACAGGGAAGTACTAGTTCTACGGTCGTCATATGGTCCCATTGGAACTAGTTCGTCAGTAGTTCCAACGTCACTAGTGGATTTTCAATGACAAGTGCATGTTAAATGTCAACAGAAAAAAGCATTGGCTGGGGTATAATTTGTCACTAGTACTGGTGACTTAGTCAATAGTGAATCACTAGTGAATCACTAGTGACATTTCCTTCAGGGTATTTTGCCACACACACACACACACACACACATATATATATATATATATATATATATATATATATGTATGTATATACATATATATATATATATATATATATATATATATATATATACATATATATGTATATATATATATATATGTATATATATATATATATATATATATATATATATATATATATATATATTTTTAAGAGAAGTTACACTCAGGCAATTAATGCCTACTACTTAAATTATGGTGGTGAAAGGGTTAGAGTAGAGAGGACAGGTGGTGAAGTTAGAAGAAGAGAGAGAGAGACTTTTTTTAATTTCTGTGTTACAACTCAGCTATTCCTAGTTGATTTATTATTATTATTATATATTTTTTTTATAGCAGAGTTGCAGCGCCTCTGATGTTAATTAAGTAGACGCATTTTTTTTTAGTCTCTTAAGCTGTATTGTATTATGTGTAGCCATTTTATTAATTGTTTTACTTCGCCGACGGTTCTTGCTAACAATACCGACGAAGGAGGGCGCTTGATACTGTAAACATTAGTATAGAGAGTATGAAATTGCTGTTACTGTTAAGTGACCAGTGTTATGCCTTCATCACTTAAACAACAGTACAACAACAATTAACACAACCCCTCACTAAGCAGATCAGAAAAACTCATGATGTTATAGTTTTGTTTATCTTATTTATATTATATGACTTGTCTTGAACAGGATACGAACCCGGTTCTCGTCAGTCATAAATTGCTTTGTAGTCAACGCGCTAACTACTTCAGCCATATATATATATATATATATATATATATATATATATATATATATATATATATATATATATATATAAATATATATATATATATATATATATATATATATATATATATATATCTTATATATATATATATATATATATATATATATATATATATATATATATATATATATATTTGAATATATATATATATATATATATATATATATATATATATATATATATATATATATATATATATATTGAATATATATATATATATATATATATATATATATATATATATATATATCTTATATATATATATATATATATATATATATATATATATATATATATATATATATATATTTGAATATATATATATATATATATATATATATATATATATATATATATATATATATATATATATATCTTATATATATATATATATATATATATATATATATATATATATATATATATATATATATATATATATATATATATACATATATTTGAATATATATATATATATATATATATATATATATATATATATATATATATATATATATATATATATATATGAAACTCGAATTTCTAGTGTAGTAAACGCTCCTATTCCAAATAATACCTCAGAAGTTAAAGGTTTTATTGGAACGGTGAACTACTATTCGAAATTTTTAGATAACTTTTCGCAGAAAATGACACCCTTATATGAATTGTTAAAAAAGGCCACTAAATTTAGGTGGTCCTAAGAGTGCCAGAAAACATATGACACTATAAATATATATATATGGACATATTTTGAAAATACAATAAACTTCCAACATACTGAATTTATTCTTACAAGTGATAATACAGAGCCAATGAAGGGTTTTGGTGTATACCAAAGTATTTCACCTGTGAATGTTGACAAACAACTTGATTGTTGATTCGAATGGGGGAACAAGTATCTCTTCGTAGGGTAAATGTGACATGAATACATTTTTGTTCATTTACGTTCACTAGTATTCGCCCAGTGGTTAAAATTCAACCATTATTCCAATAATACAAAACCGCTCAGATAAAATTTCATATTTTTCTTCACTTCTAATAAAATGAATTACCGTACTTACTCCGTTCTTTAATAGTTGTATCTATTAATGTGAGCTCTCCAAATAAATAATAGAAACGGTTTTAAAGTTCATTTAAGAAACATAAATTTATTTTAAAAATATTAAAATTTTTTGATTAACTGAAGAAAAACTAAAAGTAAAAAAAAATCATTTTATTCAAAATATTTAAATTAGTTGTACGAATTGCATCTTTATCTAAGGAAAATTTCTTTATATACAATATTTTTCGTAAAAACTCTATTGTCATTGAGAATATTTCCTTGACCATTTTCATTTGAAATATAAAATTTTAGGCCATCGAATGAACGAACTCTACTCGCAGCTACATATAATTGTCCATGAGCAAATACAGGTAGTCTCGAAAGCACACCTATCTTTTCAAATGTTTGCCACTGTGACTTGTTAATGGTCATAGCAAATGCGGGTATAATTGAAAATAGTGTCCGCTAAAATTTAAATGGAAGAATTGTTTCAGAAAATGTTAAATTTATTCGTGGAATCAAAATTCTTTTATTACGAACTACTCCCGTTAATACTTTGCAATGTATGGAGTTGCTGTGCAAGCATTTTATTCTCATTCCAGTTCCATTTACTATGGCTTGTGCCGTGTTCAAATTACGAATCAGCATAACAATGGAATTTATTTTCAATTTTAATTTATGCGGTGGCATACCGCTTACGTTCAGTGAATTTAAAAATTAAGAAGGATATTCATTTAAGTCATTGACATCATTAGAAACTTTATCAAAAATTTAATAAACCTTCTCCAACCCTGAAAGACGATTGAGTATATCATTATTTATTGAAGCGCCGTCTTTATTGGTAGGAGCTAAAATAACGGAATTAAGAATTTGATCCGATAATATATTCTCGCGAATATTATATGTTGTGGCAATTCAATAATGTCATCACCTAACTCCGTATAATTTCTTAGTTCACTATTACCAAGATTATTTAGAAATTCGACAAATTCTACTTCTTCTGGTCTAGCTCTCGTATTTTGTGTTAAGATAACTTTGTGAAAGGAATTAAATTCCATCCAAATAATGATGCAATTTTCAATTAAAGTAAATCGGGTCCCGTGTGGAACAACAGGTAAAATTTGCATTAAATCGCACCTTAGTAGAATAGTTGTACCACCAAATGGTGGAATAGAATGAACAAATAAAATAAGTTTTTCCTTCTGAGTTTTTACAGAGTTGCCAAGCCAAATTTAATTTAGTTAATTTTGAGTTTTTTGTTGTAATTTTTTTAGCAAATTAAGAGAGAAAGAGAGATCATGGCTTTATGATTGGCTAATATTCTTAACTGTTTTTAACTATTTTAGCACAAAAATGTAGAATAAAAAATAGATTCTGCACTTCTCCTATTGACAATCTATCACAGAAAAAAAAACAATCGAATTGAAATAGGTCAGTTAAAATGGTTCTTAACTTTTTCAATTTGCCTATTTATATATACTTAGATTATTTTTAATGATTACATTTCGCGATCGTACTGTACATGTTTTTTCGCAGGTAACTAAAAGTGTAAAAAAAACATACAAAAGGATTTCACAAAAATAGCGCTCTTGTTTGCATTTAAAATACAACTGTTATTATATATTTTATAATATTCATATGCCAATAAGCAAGTTGTTATTTGTTTTTGTGACCTTATTATAATAACATATGAATATGTACATATGTATGTAAGTACATACATAAGTATGTATATTATTATATCTTTGACAATTCTAGAAATATTTCAATATAGAGTTTCACATTTCTTTCAATATTCTTATTTTTAATGTAGAGGCGAACTATTTTTGAAAATAAACCATAACTCGTTGTGTTTTAATAATTGTCATTTTTATATTGAAATCCCATTTTTAAGTAGCTTTTAGAAAATTTTCAACGGTAACGCTGACCGCAAATAATATACATATGTATGTAATAAAAAACAATAATTTAAGTAAGCTCAACTTATCATTGTAGATGGATCGATCAGTAGTTTTGTGTCTGTTCATTCAAAAAGTTGTAAGGCAAGATTTCTTATAAAGCCCAAGCAATTAGCAGCATTCACATTAAAAGCGAAATTATTCAGTGATTTTGATAATAGGTAATTGAAAAGAGAAATCAGTAATTGTGAAAAATAAATGTTTCAAAACAACTTCTATGATGTTTTTAAGGAACTATGTCATATTCCTAAGTTCTTAATATAGTACATACATATGTACATACATACATAAGTATATGTATGTAAGTATACATTTGTATTTACGTACCTAAATATACATGTATGCATGTAGAGTATATACCCTGAAGGAAATGTCACTAGTGATTCACTAGTGATTCACTATTGACAAAGTCACCAGTACTAGTGACAAGTTATACCCCAGCCAATGCTTTTTTCTGTTGACATTTAACATGCACTTGTCATTGAAAATCCACTACTGACGTTGGAACTAGTGACGAACTAGTTCCAATGGGACCATATGACGACCGTAGAACTAGTGCTTCCCTGTAGACATTGTCACCAGTATTATTGACATACTCTACACAATACTTCTTTCTATTGAAATTTAAGATGGACTTATCATTGAAAACCCACTACTGAAGAGGTCGTTCTAATGGGTCCATGTAAACAATTTTTGATATACATATATCCCTACAGTTTTAGTTAAAATAAATGATTAAAGGTTCACCATAGAACAAATAAACGCAATTAAAAAATGAAGAGGCATAAGTGTGCTCTCAGAAATTTCTCTGCTCATCAAACAAAAACTTGTTGACAACTCCGTTGACGATGTCTACATATGAGTCACCAAAATAGCCGACAAAACTGGTGACTTGGGTACACTTGTCCCCATGTTTCCTTCAGGGTATGTACTTACATACATGTATGTACACACATACACACATATGTACATACGTTGATTTTTATTCATGGTAGTAGATGACTTCATTCTATCTTTTTACCAAACTGCTACCCACATAAATATTTTGCTAAATCGTTATAAAAAAAAGTGAAAAAAGCTTAAAAACTCGCATATTTATGCAAGAACTATTTATCCATGTACATATGTACATATGTACTTAGTACATATTAGAAAAGTTAGTTTTAAAATACATAAGTATATTTCAAAAATATTTCAATGTTAAAATTATGTGGTTAATAGGAAATATGTATTGTTATATATGTATGTACTAAGATTTGTATAAATGGAATGTACTTACATACATACATATATATACAGTGAAAGCTCCCTTAGCGGACAGCTCTTATAAGCGAACATCTCTACAAAGCGGACAATTCCCAAAATTTTAGAACCGATATTATAAACCCGAACAAAAAACATTCCCTAAAACGGACGCTCCCATAGCCAGCGGCGGACATGAAAATAAAAATTTTTTTTGGCCACAACATTCCAATAAGCGGACATTTAAAAAAGAAATAGAACATGTGGAACTAAAAACTGTAGTTGCTGAGGCGATACCACCTATTAAATAAATACCTCTTAAAATAGTCATATTATGGAGTTGCACCAAAGCTAAAATATTGAATTTTTTGTGATTTCCCTATCTAAAATTTGTACATACATACCTGCATTTAGTTGAGTGAATTAAAACAAATTTAAAATGCCATATTTAAGAGAAAAAATTGAAAAAATAAATGTTTTAGAAAAAGGAAAAATATCAGTGCGTAAATTAGCAAAAAGGTACATAGTTTACATTAAATTTCAATTAGAATATAAAAAGCATAAGAAAAAATTATTTTCTGTTAAAGGTTTAACATTGGAAAAACTCAAGCGGAAAATTTATTCGATCACAGTGGCAATCGGAAACCATAAATACAGACCAGAAAAAGAGATTTTTAAGCGCCAAAGGCTATTTTGTTGACCAAAAGTGCATTGAATGGTCTGTTCACGCAGGAAGTCTAAGCATTCCTATATCTGGGCCAATAATTAAAGCAAAAAAGATAGCTATGAAAGGCTCCACAAGTGGCGTAAGAGGCATACCATAAATTTCAAGTGTATTTCTGGGGAAGATTCCAGCGTAATCCAGTTAGAAGTGACAGAGTTTAAAGAAACCCATAAATACTATTGATGCTTTGTAACATACGAAACCATTAAGAACTTTTTTGGCAAAGCAGGATTTATGAAATATTTGGATAATACAGAATAAAACGCAGAGGGTGATATCTCTTTATTCTCTCAGGTTAGACAAAATATAGAATATAGTTAGCTTACTGCTATTGATTAAAATCTTCTAACAGAATATGACACTATAGAAGTTTTGGTTAATAGAATGGAAATAAGCTCGTCAGAAAATAATGATATATGCATTTTAAAAGAAGATAATAAAAAATGTCTTCATTTAAAGAAACCTCAGAAGAAGTTAGACGCTTATTGAAGTTTGCAAAAGAAGACTATACAGGATTTGAGCCCTTAAAACATCTAGAATGCTATTATGGAGAAAAAATGATTAAAGAAAATGAGGCAAACTGGAAAAAATATTTTAGATTTTTTTTCCAACTTAGTAAGTTTTTTGTTTAATAAAAATAATTTAAACTGTTAAAATGAAACAAAATTATAAAAATTATTTTTTTATGCCATTCCAATAAACGGACATCTCCACTTCGCGGACAAAATTTTAGCCGACGGAAGGTGTCCGCTTATGAGAGCTTTCACTGTATATACACTGTACAAGCATTCACTGTAAAACATTTATTTTTTAAATTTTTTCTCTTAAATATGGCATTTTAAATTTGTTTTAATTCACTCAACTAAATGCAGGTATGTATGTACAAATTTTAGATAGGGAAATCGCAAAAAATTCAATATTTTAGCTTTGGTGCAACTCCATAATATGACTAGTTTAAGAGGTATTTATTTAATAGGTGGTATCGCTTCAGCAACTACAGTTTTTAGTTCCACATGTTCTATTTCTCTTTTAAATGTCCGCTTATTGGAATGTTTTGGCCAAAAAAATTTTTATTTTCATGTCCGCCGCTGGCTATGGGAGCGTCCGTTTTAGGGAATGTTTTTTGTTCGGGTTTATAATATCGGTTCTAAAATTTTAGGAATTGTCCGCTTTGTAGAGATGTTCGTTTATAAGAGCTGTCCGCTAAGGGAGCTTTTACTGTATATATATATATATATATATATATATATATATATATATATATATATATATATATATATATATATATATATATATATGAAAGTATAATGCTAAATTTGTAATACGTATGAAGCGAAACAAAAACAATAAAGTTCATAAGGCAAGCTAAAACAACTACGGTAAAACACGTTTATAACGAACATCATGGGTTAGTAAAATTAGTGCATTATAAGAGAATTTAGTGATAAACACTAATAGTGCCTTAAAAACACTACAAGACATAAAATGCATACAAATATGACATACAAACCGGCTATTAGGTTGAGAGATTTCGTTGTCAAAAAATTTTATACAATCTTTAACTAGCACAAAAATTTGGGAGCTTTTTGAACTTGAAAGTTTCTAGGATGGCCTGCAAGGGCAATACTTTAGGTTTTTGATATTGTGCACTAATCTGTGCTGGCATTATTATTTTTATTTGTTTACAATATTTATTCTCAATTAATTATTACAAAGTTTTTATTTGTAGTGGATAAAGGTGGCTTCACATTGTACAACAAGTATTTTGATCTGTCAAAAATATGTGTAGAATGGAAAAAAGAAAAGTGAAAATACTAAATGTAACAGTAGAAGAGAAAATACGGATAAAAATCTTACAAGCGGATAGCAAATGGTCATCAAGTCATATTTAAATATGTCCTGATGTCCATTTTCTAAAACATTTAAAAAAATGACTGGCTCTCATCAAATGAGAAAACATATTTTTTTCTTTTTTGTCTTCTTTTATTTAATATAGAGAAATGTTTGTTTTATTAAAGCCACCTTAAGATGTCTACTTACATAGGTATTACTCGTACATGCATTTCATTGAAACTAGTGCCAACCCATCAGTAAAGTTCAGCTATCATGTTTGAAACATTTATATAATAACTCTAAATAATGCCACTTGTTTAAAACGTAGTGAATTCAAATACGAAACTTGTCTGAAAGTTTCACTTAGTCATGATATTTGATTACTTAAATACATATTATTATGTGTTATTGTTGAGAGTTTTGCAGAAATTAATGTTATGTGGGTGTAAAAAGTTTATTGATGTGTTTCCCCAAGTTGCCTTATGTCTCCAAAAGTTTAATTTATATTACCCTCCATTATTTAATAAATAATATATTTTATTCACATCTTTTGCGATTTTTAATACATTAAAGTAATTGTAATATTCTGAATTGGATGTACATACATACTTATGTAGCATATAAAATTATATGTTAACAACTATGAGGTACATCCAATATTCAATAGTATTTTTTATAAGTATATAAACGTCAGCCTATATAATAAATACATATTACATACATATTTCTATACTATAGCGCCAAAAATCTATACATACGTACTTCGGTTAAAAATAAAATAAAAAAATGGGAATGGGACCTCTTAATGTATAAAACAAAATTTTATATGTCTTTGAATTAGTTGTTATTATTATTATTTTCCAGCTTGCACGATTTTATGAAAAACAGCTTTTTTTTCATTAGAGTTTATTTGAAAGTGAAAAATTGGTGACAATTATTGAATAAAATTATATCGCTCAAATGACCACCTCCCGATGCATAATTGCGCTGGTCTTACGGCATATTTAATTGTTGCTTGGAAGACATCAGGTGGCAATTAAAATTTTTAGATTACTTTTCGCTGCCTTGAATATTCTCACTACTAAAGATGATTAAGCTTACTTTTTAAGGATTGTTGCACAAAATTGTTAACACTACAATTATTGCATTTCGGTTTGACCTGTTATTGGATTTATTAAGGCCGATACAATAATAAGAAACAAATTTCCAAGGTAAAAATATTATAATCATTAAATGATCAAATTTTCGGGATGTCTTTTATATATTGATGAAACACTGAGCTTATTTTAATCTATATTTTTGCAAGAATACTAGCCTACTGAGCTAATGAAATTTTATTTGCCTCAAAACTGCCAAAATTTTACGCAAGCGAGTAATTTTGTTATTAGCTGATATTCATTTTAAGCCGAAACAACGAATGAACAATTTTTCCTTCATCAAATTTTTATGACTAAAATTTACAAACTATAAGAAGTTATAGTTGTTACGGTATTCGTTCTCATTCTTCAGCAAACACTCTAGAATAACTGCCAAGACTAACATTTAACTTATTAAAATATGTAAATGTTTTACTTTGCATTTCATAAATGTGGAAATTTTGTGTGTTAGTTTGTATGGTTACACATGTGATAGTTTAATTTTTTAGGTACTCGTAGTTACATTATGTTCAGCTCTCATAAATAAATTTTAGCTGCAATAACTTAATTTTTATTTATTTCAAAGGAAATATTATTAAAATCTTCTTCATAGAACTCTTTTTAACAAAGATATTTTGTATCTGTAGAAGGTGGCGTAATAGTAATATGTAAAAGATTTTACGTCAGTACCTGCCCGAAGGCCTTACCTGACGGTGCTCTTCGCACTGGGTGAATAAAGCCGTTCACCACCGTCCCGTCGCCCCTCCCAGGGGCACATGCTGATGAGGCTCACAACATGTGCGCCTACGAGGGACAACTTGGTAGCAAATTCTGTACAGGCTGCAGAACCATGTACAGACACTTTGCTGAAGTGTTGAAGCTATCTAACCTTCTACTACCCCAATGGCCCGGCAGCAAAATAGTGCCCCCATCTTACCTGAGGCTTCGCCAACCGCAAAACATTAGGGCAGCTTTGCCGAATAGCAACAACACCTAGAGATATATGGCATGAAGAGAGCATCTACAATCGGTCACTAGCGCCTTTTGCAGACACACTCATCCGACTCATACCTCCTCCCGCGTATCTTTGGGTTTTAACCACAGCCACCACGTGATCCCCGAAGGGGCCTCACCAATAACCAGTCTAGGACACGTCCTAGGGGCTACTGGTTCCCGTGGCACCAGATAGGACTCTGGTCAGCCGCGTGTTAAAAACACCTCCGATTTTAGGTCCCTGCAAACCTGAGGTATCGGTAGCACCTCTACCCAGACAAGCATAGGCAGAGCTACTTCCTTAAATTAAATATATGCACGCCCGTTGCCCTGTTATGTCCAGGGATAGGGTAGTGACATATAAGTTCAAGGGGTAATTGGCCAAAGGTCAAGGTCTGGAAAAACCAGATTACCCACTTACCGGACGAGCGAGCGAGCCCACTTTCACCTTTAGTTTACTTGCATGTGCGCCCGTTGCCCTGTTGTTTCAGGGATTGGGTAGCAACATACAAGTTTTTAGGGGTTATCAGCAAAAAGGCCTAGGTCCAGGAGGTTCAACACCAAGCCACCAAGACAGGATGAATTGACCGCGCCCCCTGGGGGGGCGTAATAGTAATGTAATAATTTTAATTGGCTGCCAGCTTTGCAGATGACACCAACTGTCACTGTGCCTTGATATAGAGAAGTAGTTGTCAACAAGCCGCCGAGTGCTACGCACCTCAAAAGTGTGAAATTATTGTTATTTCATATTCGATCAATTTTCACTCTGCTGTTTAATGCATTGTGAATTTCGTCAACGTGTTCCATGTGCTAGAACAATTAATCGTGCATGAAGTGGCCGCTAGAAGAAGAAGATGTTTTCGTATCAAAAATCATAATGCGCAAGGAAGCCCACATCCACTTAAGTGGTTACATTAACAAAAAAATGCGTGTTTTTGCGGCACAGAGAATGCACATGAAATGCATGAAGAGATATTCGTTCTCTTTAAAGTGACTGTTTTGGTGCAGCATATGCAGTTAAAAGTTGATTGGGCTTTATTATTATTATTTTTTTTTTAAGACGTCGATGGCATCAGATTTTGAGATACCAATTTCAAAGACGAACGATCTCCCGTTTTGGAGATTTGAACTGTCCGTCCAAATCTAATCGTACTAGACTTCTTCCTTTGGACCTTTTTAAAATTTTACAACAAATCTCGAACCTTGACAGTCTTAAAAGGTAACATCGAAGAAGAAATGAACAATATGAAACAATATTTTTTCAAGCAATGATTAAATCAATTTGATAAATTTTATGCTTTTAAATACACTTTTGATTCACTGTAATACTATTGAAGTGAATATTTTTTGTACTTAGTAGCATTAAAAATCGGTACAAACAGTTACCTACATACCATAAAAATAAAAACAAAAATATTTGTTTTTTCTCTTTAATTTTTTATTTTCGTGTGTTGTTGTGTGTTAAGTACATACAAGAGCCCGAAACAAATTAAAAACAATAATCATACTCTAATGAGTAATGAATCAAAAATATGAATTAAGAGAAAAAAGCAAAATAAATAAAAATAATAAAATTCATCACAGTTGGTTATTTGCCAAAAGAGACGTATTTTGCACGCGGTCATGTTCTGAGGCTGCAAATTTAATTGCTCCGGTGAGTACTTTGGTAAGTTCGGCCGTAAGTAACTAAAACAACAGACAACATCAAAAGCCAGAGAGAAAATTCCAATATAAAGCAGAAAGAAGTACAGACTTTGGAGAAGTGTTGAGGCTTCAGTCACGGCCGATTTAGAAATGACAACCACGTGTATTAAATGCTTAAAATAAAGGAAATATCGCAGTTCCCATTGCACGGAGAATATTTTTTTTTTCACTAATTTTATTTATTGTATCTTCATTAAAACTGAACTAACAATAAGTATTCAAATCTTAATGCAGATGAAATTCTTTGAAAATATTTTTTGTGCGTAACATGAATTTTATGTATTATTAATTATTATCACTAAGTTTATGTCCGACACTGGTTGGGCCTAATAATTATTTATATATTTAAGATTTGAACACTTATTGTTAGTTCAGTTATTTGAAGATACAATAAACATATATTAGCGTAAAAAAAAAAAAAAATCTTAAATATAGATATATAATTAGGCCCAACCAGTGTCGGACATAAACTTAGTGATAGTAATTAAAAATACATAAATGTAGTGTTAAGCACAAAAAATATTTTCAAAAAGTTTCATCTGCAGTGTGGCGTATTAAAGCCGTAGTATCCCTCTTTTTTAAGCGGATGTGTCCAGTAAAGTTCAAGATATTACGAGCAAGGGGATTAGGATGGAGCTCGAGTTTTGTTAAATATTTGCCTGCATATTTTGCAATTTCAGCGGTCACAAGTGGCATATTTAAATCACGATGTAAAACAGAATTTTTTATGTACCAAGGAGCCGATGTTATTAACCTTAAAATTTTGTTTTGCATACGTTGTATTCTCTCTACATTGGAAGCTGAAGCAGTGCCCCATAGGTGAACTCCGTAACACCATATGGGTTTCAAAAGCGACTTGTATATTAAAAGTTTACAATCTAGACTGAGGGTTGAATTTCTACCAATCAGCCAATGTATCTGGGTTAATTTAAGTTTTATTTGTGTCAGCTTAGAGTCAATGTGGTGTTTCCATGTAAGCCGTCGGTCAAGGTGTATACCAAGGTATTTCACCCGTGAATGTTGAGGAACAACTTGATTGTTGATTCGAATGGGGGAACAAGTGTCTCTTCGTAGAGTAAATGTGACATGAACACACTTTTGTTCATTTACTTTTATTCTCCATAAGTTCAACCACAGCTCCAACAGGTTAATATGTTCCTGAAGATATCGGGATGCCTCGTGAGGGTTTTCATGCATGCTAAGGCAGGCTGTATCATCAGCAAATGTAGAAGTTAGGATATTACTGCTTAAAGGCATATCACAGGTATAAATCAAATACAAAACTGGCCCCAGTATACTCCCCTGTGGCACACTGGATGAGATAGTTTCGGGCACACTCATGAAGTCTCCTTCCACAACAGTGAACTTCCGGGCAAGAATGTAACTTTCTAAAAGATTTACTATGTTTATTGGTAGATATGTCTTCAACTTTAAAATAAGGCCTTCGTGCCACACTTTATCAAATGTCTGAGAAACATCAATAAAGAGGGAAGAGCAATACTTCTTTTCTTCAAATGTTCTTCTTATAAAATGTACCAGTCTATGACATTGTTCAATGGTGCTATGCTGACTTCTAAAACCAAATTGATGGTCCGGTATGCAACCAATATCATTTAGAATTGGGGACAATTTTGTCATGAGCAGCTTTTCGAAGAGCTTTGAAATTGTTGACAGTAAACTTATTGGCCTATATGACTCAGCCTTGGTAAGATCTTTGCCCGCCTTTGGAATCATTTTGACCATGGCAAGTTTCCAGCTGTGTGGATAATACTCCAGTCGTAAAATGCCATTAAAAATAAACAACAGGATTCTAATAGCAATACGAGGCAAATTCATCAGCATCTTGTTACTAATTCCATCAATACCCGGGGCCTTCTTTGGATTGGTTTCAGCAATTAGTTTATTTACATCACGCATCTTAAACTTTATGGGTCGAGGGGGTAGAGCAACTACACTCGGCAAATCAACAGCACCAGTACATGTGTTTGGGGTAAATACGTGTTTTAAATGCCCAGCAAATATGTTACCTTTTTCTGTATTGTTTCTTGCCCAACCTCCGGTAGAAGTGCGCAGGGGTGGTTTAGACTCAACGGGTGTTTTAAGTTTTTTAGCAGCGCGCCACAAGGAGTAATTAGATGCTGCTGTGACATCGAGACCTTCCAGATAGTTCTTAAGAGAAGCAGATTTTTCAGATGCAAGCAACTCTTGGAGTCGTTTAGTGCATTCTCTAAGTCTGATTTTATGTTGTGGTGATCTGTGCTGTTGCCATTCCCTTCTAGCTCTTCTTTTTTCACATACGAGACGTTCAATATCCGCAGAATAAATTCTATTAAACCCAGTCTGCGGATGGGAGGTAGTGGCATGTTTAGCAGCCTCTTTAATATTCTCGGTAAGATTGGCAATGTTAAGTTCAATATCATCGGGAGTTCTAAGCCTGATGTTTTCCGCACAATGACTACTGAGATATTTTTCGAACCCCAGCCAGTTAACACGATTTGTCATCTTCACATATGGGTGAGGTAAGTCACTTCTTAGTGGGCAACAAATTGTAACGATCGTGGGAGTGTGATCGGAGGAGAGATCATGTGAAGCTTCAACATGAATTAAATCCCTAGGGATATTTTTCATGACCCCAAAATCTATAACATCCGGAATTTTTTGTATGTCAGTAGGCCAGTAAGTGGGCTCCCCGCTCGAAATGACATCCAAACCCATTTTTGAAATTGTGTTGAACAATGCTCGACCTCTAGGTGTAATAAGACGCGATCCCCAGAACGTATGTTTTGCATTGTAGTCTCCAGCTGCTACGAAGCAAGGGCCAAGAGTTTTGTAAAAATCCTCGTATTGATCCTCACTGATTGAAAATCTGGGAGGGGAGTAAACTGATGATATTACGAGATTTGAACAAAAATTTTCTATGCAAATATTTGTTGCTTGAAGATGGTCTTCACAAGTGTTCTCAAGAATATAGTGTTTGAGTCTTGACTTTATTAGAATTGCTGATCCTCCGCATGCTCTTCCTCTAGGGTCCTTTGCATCATATAAGGTGTAGCCACTCATTTTAAAAAGGCTTCTCGAAGTCAAATGAGTCTCAGATACCAACATTATATCAATATTCTTCACCGTGAAGAAGTGCTCTAGTTCATTTTTATGTTGGCGAATGCCGTTTGCGTTCCAGAAACATAATTTTAACGTGTTCATGGCTTGTTAACTAATGCTTGAAGCAGTGTGTTCTGCATTCGCAGCATTTCTTGCAACATGCTAGTCATATTTGTTGTAAAGCTGCTTATAGTTTGCACCAGATTGTCGATAGTAGCTTCAAGGCGACTGAAATTAAAGCTTGTGTTTGCACTTGTTGTAATAGTTGGTGGTGAAACTTTTTGAGCGAGAATAGAGTTAATCTTCACAGCGTCAGCATACGATACATGTGAAGTAATTGGTTGGGCCATTAGGGGATGAGTAGCGGAGTACGTATTTCCTGCTTGCACTGGGGTTACTTTAGGCTTTTGACTCATAGCCTGTTTAACGAAAGAATATACAGGACATCCCCTGTAGTTAGCAGTGTGATTACCTCCACAATTACTGCACTTCTTTTCCTTCTGGTCCTTCGACTTATTGCAAATAGCAGTGTTGTGTAATTCACCGCACACAACACAAACAGTAGGTAATTTACAATAAGTTTTTGTATGGCCATATTCTTGACAATTATGGCACTGTACGGGTCCAGAACGCTTGTGTGGTTCTTCAACTGTGATTTTTCGGTATAAGAGATATTTTAGGTTATAAATTGGATGGGTCTCATTTTTCTTCAATTTAATATCATTAGGCTCCAGTTCAACGCGAAATAAAGGTTGGGGGATCTTCTCCCTGTTTATTATGTTAGACACATTCTTTACCTTAAATCCCTGGAGGGTGAGAGCATCTTTTATTTCCTCAGGAACAACATAGGAATCTATGCCTTTCAATACGATCTGTAGGCCTTTAGCACTCTTCAGCTGGAATGTGTAGAAACTTGTTTTATTTTTCTCAAATTCAGTGACCATTTTGCGGAAGTCTTTTTCATCGTATATTTGAATCTTTGTTTCATCAATATTACCACGTTTGATTGGGACAATGTGAAATGCCTTTTCACCAATGGCCGAAATTAATTTTTTAATAAGGGTGTGTCAACGTAACAAAGGGTAGTAGATACCTATATATGCAACACTGTATAATACAGCAACCATGTTACTTTTTAAACTTAACCGTAGAAGATTATTCGAGTACACGACGCCGTCCTGATCGTATTAAAAATAACTTTTGTACTGAATCAAATTTTAACTTCAAATAAATTTTTATCTTTTTATTAAATCATTAAATTCAAGATTTTCAATTAACTTAACAATTCTCAGAAGTGGGATACGAATTACTGAACGACAATATGGAAAACCTACGAAGTTTGACCGTCAAACAACTGCAGGCGAAATGCAGAGAAAAAGGTATTTCATCATCCGGAAAAAAAGCTGTATTAATTGAACGTCTTGAAACGAAGAACGCTGTGGCACGTAATGGCCACAAACCTGATGATTTGGCAGAACGCGTCCTGCAATTGGAAGAGTTGATTTCCAATATGCGAACACAAGTAAGTACGAATGAACCGGTGGGTTTTGTTCCAGAAGTTGCATCATCTCCGCTAAATGATTCTGGCCCACTCACGGATAGCGCTTCATTCAACGGTTTTACGACAGCCTCATCATCAACCCCTCCAACAAACGTATCGCAAATGAACCCGTTCCATGTTACAATTGCGTCACCACGTCCCGTATATGGCGAACGATACGCCAACGTTGAAAACGTGATTGCTGCTCCGTGCTCTATCACAACGCCTATGATAACATCACGAAATGTATCATCATATGACATTCCTACAACTAACGTTCCAGTTGTTACACAGTCAAATACGTTTTTACCCAGGGGTTATGCTCAACAGATGCCGCCGCACACTTACGGGCAGCAAACGACAGCATCAACTTACGTTCGACAACCAACTTATAGTTATTGCAACGCAGTACCACAACCGTATATTTCGTCACATCCGTATACTTCAGCACAACCGTATATTTTGACGCAGCCTCATATTTCGTTACAACCGCATATTTCGACACATCATGTTCCCCAAAACGTCTACAACAGTGGAAATAGCTACGCAAATATAAGAGAAATGATAAGCCTTCTACCTGATTTCAACCCAACATCGAACGAATCACTAAACTCCTTACAGTTTGTAAAACGTGTGGAGATGTTAAAATCTGCGTATGGTTGGGATGACCAATCCGTAATTTTTGCTGTGCAGCAGAAAATGAGTGGTCCTGCAAAGCATTGGATTGATTCGATGCAGGAAGTATTCCTCTCATGGCCGCAATTTACTAATCAATTTCTTTCAGATTTTCCGTGTTCAGAAAATGTAGCCGATATACACATAAAGATGTCACAAATGACTCGTCGTTTTAATGAGAGCCCCCAAGAGTATTATTACAAAATGCTGTGTTTTGGTAAAAAGGGTGGTTTGACTGAAAGTGCTATTACCCGTCATATAGTAAATGGCATCAACGATCCCGACTTGAAAAAGAAAATCTCCAATGACTATGTAACGTGCAACCAACTCCTCTGCGACATCAATAGCTACTGTAACTACAACGAAATCAAGAATCCAAATGCAGCGTACAATAAGGTAAAGAAAAATTTTAATGAAGCAGCAAAAACCGAGGTCAACAGCAGTGAAGGTAAGAAATCCTTGGATAAAATTAAATGCTACAACTGTTCAAATTACGGACACTACTCTTCCAAGTGCCCAGAGCCACAGAAAAAGACGCGTTGCGCAAATTGTAATAGAACATCGCACAAAACAGAAGATTGCAGAGCCAAACAAAATGAAAATGCAAATGTAAACAAAGTTGTTAGCAGCATTTCAAAGTCGACTGAAAATCTTACTAAAGTGGTTAAAATAAACGGCGTTGAAACAGAAGCATTTGTTGACTCTGGCAGTGATTACAGTCTTATTAGAAAAACATTTACACATAATTTTGCAAATAAATTTAAGTGCAACCAAAATTTAAGAGGTTTTGCAGGTGGAGAATTTCACAGTGACGAAAAGGTAGTAGTGACTATGGAAATAGATGACATAAAATTTGAAGTGGAACTAATGGTGGTCAGCGATGAATTATTGTCTCACGATATCTATTTGGGCCGTAATGTGCTGTGTCAAGAAGGTAAGAGAATCATCATAGAGGGAGGTGACTGTCGGGTCCAGGATGTAATAGCAACAGATACGAACGATACTACAACCGAAGATGTTGAGAAACAATTGCAGTCATTGCTTATCGACCGTAAAGCTTGTTTTGCTGAAAACGTCAACGAGTTAGGTAAATGCAATCTACAACAAATGGAAATTCAAGTGACCACTCCTCAGCCGATATGTGTAAAGCCGTACAAAATACCTTTTGCCAAACGGGCCATTGTCGCTAACATTGTCGAAGAACTACTTGTAAACGACATTATACGTAAGTCAAATTCACCATATGCTTCTGGTGTTGTACTTGTTGAGAAGAAAAATGGAGAGCACAGGTTGTGCGTGGATTACCGCCAGCTAAACAAGGTCACCATGAAGATTCCGTATCCAATGCCTGTAATGGAGGAACAATTTGCAAAATTGTCAGGTAATTGTTATTTTACAACGCTTGATCTGCGCATGGGTTACCATCAGATCGAAATAGCGGAGAACTCGAAGAAGTTCACAGCGTTCGTTACATCTGAAGGCCATTACGAATTTAACAGGATGCCTTTTGGGCTCGTAAACGCCCCAGCAGTATTTCAAGCCGTAATGAACCGGGTTGCCGAAAGAATGATGCCAGGTGAAGTGCTTATCTATTTAGATGATGTAATAATACTCAGTAGAACTTTAGCTGAAGGCATTGAACGTTTAGGTCGATTCCTAAAAATTTTAGAAGAAAGTGGTCTCACTTTGCGCATGGATAAATGCAACTTCCTGGCAGAACAGATTACATATTTGGGGCACAACGTTTCGGCTAATGGCATCACACCCGGTGATGAAAAGATAAGTGCCATTCGTAATTACAAGGTACCGAAAAATGTAACCGAGGTTCGCCGATTCCTTGGTTTAACCGGGTTCTTTAGGAAATTCGTAGAAAACTACGCACTTATAGCAAGACCACTCACATCGTTGCTGCGGAAAAGCGAAGAAAATAATTTTCATTGGGATGAACCCCAACAGCAAGCATTTTGTAAATTGATTGACATTCTTGCCAATCAACCTGTGTTGGTGACGTATGATATGGCAGCAGACCACGAGGTTCACACTGATGCCAGTAGTTTGGGACTTGCGGGTGTCCTCTTGCAGCGTAATACTGATGGCAGATGGCAACCGGTGATGTATTTTAGTCGACATTGCTCAGATACGGAGGCGAAATATCACAGCTATGAGTTGGAGGTACTGGCAGTAGTGGAGACGTTAGAGCGCTTCCGAATTTATCTATTGGGCAAACCGTTTCGGGTCGTGACTGATTGTGCGGCAATCACCAGGGCCAAAACTAGCAAAGAACTGCTTCCGAAAATTGCCAGGTGGCTAATGAAGCTTCTCGAATTTGACTGCGAGTTTGTTCACCGCGAGGGCTCACGTATGGCTCATGTCGATGCCCTAAGTCGATCGCCCGATTTACCAGCAAGCGAGCCGGAGCCAGCAGGATTTGTGATGAACATAAATGCCGAAAGTGAGGACTGGATTTATTCTATGCAAATAAAAGATGAAAAGTTAAACAACATAACAAAAATTTTACGTGGTGATATAAAGTCAGATCAGTGTCGTCAACTTAAAACGGACTTTATATTACAAAATCAACGACTGTATCGTAAAACGCCGAATGGTCTACGGTTGGTGATACCGAAAGCAGTACGATGGCGTATTGCGAAACATTGCCATGACGATGTAGGTCATTTTGGCCTTGAAAAGACAATGGAACGAGTCCAACGATCGTTTTGGTTTCCACGTATGAGAAAGTATCTCAAAGAATATATAGCCGCGTGTACCGAGTGTTGCTACAATAAAGCAAAGGGTGGTAAACGTGAAGGGGAATTACATTACGGTACAATAGACCCCCTTCCTTTCCGTTTGATACATATTGACCATTTGGGGCCTTTCGTTAAAAGCAAAAGTGGTCACACTCATGTCCTAGCAATATCCGATGCATTTACAAAATTTGCAGTTGTAAAGGCAGTACGTAATACCAGGACAGCCCCAGTAATAACGACTTTGAATGAACTCTCTAGTTACTTTGGTCTGCCAAGACGTATAGTAACAGACCGTGGCACAGCGTTTACTTCAAAGATGTTTGGTGAATACTGTGATGTCAATAATATTCAACACACGAAAACGGCAGTCCGAACGCCTAGGTCGAATGGCCAGGTTGAACGGCTCAACCAAAACATTTTAAACTATCTCCGTACCACTACTGAAGAAACCAAGGATTGGGACAAAACGTTACATATTCTTCAGTGGTCTATCAACTCACAGAAGAATTCAACCACCGGATTTTGCCCAAACGAACTAATCTTTAATTACAATCCCATTGATGTAACCCAAAATCGATTGCTAGCTGCTATACAAGACGACGTGATGCCTGATGATGCAGTAACTATAGATGAAAAGCGTGCCTTGGCTGCTAAGAACATCCTACAAGAAAGAGAACGGTGGAAAAAACGTTTTGATGTCAAACATACTCGACCTACAACATATAGCGAGGGAGATTTAGTCCTTTTAGAAAATGAACCTCAATCTTCAGGCGACTCTCGCAAATTGGAACCTAAGTATCGCGGTCCGTATACCGTCACGAAGGTGCTAGGAAACGACCGATACCTAATCGAGGATATACCAGGTCTTCAAATAACAAACCGCAAGTTTTGTTCAGTATATAGCTCCGACAAGATGAAACGATGGTGCAGTGGCGATCCTGAACTTGATATCGATGATGACGAAGTCGAGGACGACTTAGACTCAGGATTGGCCGAGCTGTCAACGTAACAAAGGGTAGTAGATACCTATATATGCAACACTGTATAATACAGCAACCATGTTACTTTTTAAACTTAACCGTAGAAGATTATTCGAGTACACGACGCCGTCCTGATCGTATTAAAAATAACTTTTGTACTGAATCAAATTTTAACTTCAAATAAATTTTTATCTTTTTATTAAATCATTAAATTCAAGATTTTCAATTAACTTAACAGGTGTTAGAATTTTTTTCCCTCAACGGAGAATATGCTGCTAAGAATCCCAGCGGATACAGATGTGTCCATTAAAAAGTTTGAGGCAAATCCTAAACAAACTGCTCAGCATGCTTCTTCCACCCATTGACAGGTGAGATATAACCGTGAAAAAACTAGAAGAACTAGAAGAGAATGGCAACTAAAAACGAGGCTCAACAGCTTAAAAAACTTCTAGAATATAAAAAACCGAATTGCAACAACAACACCTATGAGAATTAGACGCATCTCCACAAACAGATCATTCATTATGGCGAGCTACCGGAAGGCTTAAAAGGCCCACATTAAGTAAGCCTCCTTTGTGTTGTCTGACTGGAGACTGGGCAAGAACTGATACCGTAAAAGAAAGTCGTTTCATAGAGCATTTAAGAGCTGCCACCAAATGCTACTGCAGCTGTTATTCCATTATGTTTTGATATTCTGGAGATTGAAAAATCTATTGCTGGCTTAAACTTGAAGAAAGTCCCAGGTGTTGATAAAATTAGTAACAAATTGCTCGTGGAATTCGCGAGTTTAGCAAAGAAAATTTTCTACTAATTTTTAATGCTATCGTCCGGCTTCAACACTATCCGGCTGAATGGAAAATTTCGATGATAACTATGATCCCTGAGCCCAGAAAAAATCACACGCTTATGAAATCTTACAAGCCTATAAGTCTGTCATCTAACATGTCAAAACTGTTTGAGAAACTACTGGCGAGATGCTGACCCCAATACTGAACAGTACTGGGTGTATTCCTATCACCAATTTGGTTTCAGATAGAAACATACTCGATGTTGGTATGGTTCTTCTTCTATTTAACTGGTCACAAATTTCTCATCATTATTATTATTTTTAAGTACACCGCATCCAATATAAGCAGGAGTTCCTCAAGGCAGTATATTAGGTCTAATACTGTATGTGATATATGCCTCTGACATGCCAATAAGCAGTAATCTTCACATATCAAATTTTGTTGATTATACAATTTTTCTAAGCATTCACGAAAACGCGCCGCAAGAAACATCTCTCAATTTGCAGGAATACATTTTAGTATTGGAAAAGTTTCTAAAAATATGGAGAATAACAGTGAACGAGCAAAAATGTGTTCGTTATCATCTCTGCATTGCGAATCGAAACATGTCCCCTCATCCACATTAATGGGCAATCAATACCGTATTACGATTGTCGCTTAACATTGAAATCACACATAGACGCTAAATTGATACAAATGAAATTGAAGGCTTCTCAAACTAATTGGATTATGGGTAGAAATTCAACATTAAGCCTAGATTTCAAACTTCTATACAACGCGATCCTACGGTGCTATGAAATTCAGTTGTGGGGCACTGCCTCAGAATCCAATATAGAAAAGATTCGAAGGCATCAAAATAAAATTCTTCCAATGATTACAGCCCTCCCTTCTATGTTAAAAATTCGTGCATTCATCAAGATCTAGATGTTCATTTGACTAAACCATTGGTTTCATAGCAAGTAACAACAACATAAAAAAACTACAGTATATGTAAGGAGGGACACTCTTCTTCTTAGCTCAACAAGAGAGATGTGAAGATAGCACGGAAGAAAACATAGAAACATAGAAAAATAGAGACTTCAAACTACATATAAAAAAAGCGTTCGGAACGTTCAAAACGAATGGATGAATTCACCTTAAGAGATTTTAAAGTTAAGAAAAAACCCTCTGTTCATCTTTCGGGAATAACACAACTTGTTCTCTTGATTGTTAAGTACCGAATGCTTATGCTCACGGTGTTCTTTATTATCATTCGTTCATTTTCAATTTGGCCGAGACTACACAATATATACATAATGTCTATGTTAAAGTAAACATATGATTTGTATCGCAGGGATGGCACTATCGGGTACGTTCCAGGTTCCGACTCGGATTGAAAACGAAAAATTTTTTGAATCCCCATAATTTATAAAATGGTGTTCTGAATTCAGCATGTTTTTCCACATTCGAGGTTTATGTTCGAAAAAAAAAATCTAAATGTCAACGGCCACAGCTACGCAAAAATCGACGGCGGTCGGCAAAAAAGTTGCAAAAAAATTAACAAATTACAAAAGTAACACCCAATTTTCACGATGATTTTTTTACTTGTCTTTAAGACATGTCTTTTTTGTTTGTAGGCATATTAGGTAGATAAGAAAGAGGGGTAGCAAAAGAAACGTGGTTTCTGTTTTCGTGATTTTTTTACAACAATGAAGAAAAATACATCTCTTCCTTTTAGCTGTCATTCGCAATTTTACTATTATATTTTATTTGCATTCGTCTGTTAAGGTGGTTATTTCTCTGTGTTCTTCTTTATTTTTCTTGTTTTAAAGCGAAAAGTGCTTGTTTTTTGTTTTGTGTGTATATAAATAAAATAAATATAAATAAAAAGTTCAAATAAATATAAACCATGTTGAAAAACGAAATTGTGGAGCTTTTAATATCTAAATATTAGGAACACGAAAACTTGTATGATGTACGTAATCCTACATATATGGACCGTGTCAAGCGATCTAGCTCTTTGTTCACAATCTGCCAAGAGCTAATGATATATACTTTTTAAAGTTATATTTTAATAATAGACGAAATTATTTCAATTAATGTACTTATAATAATTTAACTTGTTTTATTTTAATTTCAAAATAATTGTTAAGAATCTTCGCCTTGGGCTTTCTTCCAAGCACTTGTAGCTCAAAGAAATGGGAAGATTACTTCAAGGGTTTTGAATAATGAATTTTTATATTACTTCTCAAGCACTTTAACCTGGAAGTGAATTGATTTAATTGGCGCAACAACAGCACTTGAACCGTGTTGCTAGCTCTTAATTGAAAAAGACAGTTTTCTTTTAGTTTCAAAGTAAGAGTTGTTTTATTCAGAAATTTCTTAGTCTTATATACTAATTTTATGAAAGAAATATGATTACTTTGCACAACAAATTAAATTGCAATAATAAATGTGTTAAACGTGTGCCATATTACATTACAATAGTGAAAGAAAAGAATAAAAAATAAAAATAAATTGTAATAAAAAAAAAAAATGTTTTAATTTAGAACAAGTGTGCTGGCGTTTACTTAAATAATTTAGTGTGCTAAAGTTTATTAAACTTAAATAATTAAAAGTGTGCTGAAGTTTATTAAACTTAAAAAGTGCTAACGTTTTATTAAACTTAAATAATTTAAAGTACTAAAGTTTATTGAACTTAAATAATAATGCTCGTGCATTAACATCCTCCCCCCGTTGAGTGCAGCTCAAAATATCTCTTGCTGTAGGGTTATTATTGAAGGTTGTGTTGGTTATTATATATGAACGGTGAAGTCTGAGTCTGGTTGTTGCTTGTGAGTTGCTGAAATTGGAGTTGACCGTTGTTTGCACCTTTGTTTTACTAGTAAATATGTGATAATGCTAAAGGCAATCACTAATGATGTATACCCAACCGTCATGTGATGATAATTGTGAGCTTCAAGTTTGTTTGGAAGTCTTAATATTTCTTGTGCTTCTAATGATTTTTGAAGCGCTGTTAAATTTTTAACTTGGGAAATATATTGATTCGCATCTTCTTTTGGTAACAATGGTTTGATGCGTTCTTCGTGTCGTTGTTGCGTGAGTTCCCAGAAGCTGGTATATGATTTTTCAAACTTGCTGGATATCAGGTTTTGTCCACGCAACGTCGTGAATTTATATTTAAAGTTGCACTCTGGTTCCAATTCAAGCAAGCCAGATCCTTCAAGTGTGAATTGTGTGATTTCCGTTTTGCATAGTGCTGTTGCCTGGGATGAACTTGAAACTGAATATATCCACTTGTTTTGATGATGAAGGGGGATCCAAACTTCTTTGTTTTTCATTTGCTGTACTGGGCAGTCTGATTGGGTGTTGTTGTGAAATAAACTCAGCTCGCAGGCACATGTTGATGAGCCATCTTGATGCCTTATTTGACCTTTAGAGCACAGATATCTATTTTCTGTGATGAGTGAACATAAGCTGAGTTCAGATTTGCTAATGGTAAAATATTGATTGAGAGCAGTGTTAATGATTAAAAGAGGTGCACATGGTTGTATTGCTACTAATGTGTCATTGATCCACGTTGGCACTGGGATAATATTAAATATTTCATACCGTTCACGTTGAACTAGTGGTAATGTTATACTGAAAACTACTATATTGTCAGTGAGCCCTCCTTTAACCTTCATGAGTTTGTATAGTTGTAACGTATTTTCCTGATTTACCGGCAGTTCCAGTGATTCGCTAAGATGCATTTTGATTTTCCTTACTTGTTGCTGTAATTGATGAGGAGTCAAGAGTAGTGGGCTTATAATACCATGATGAGTGTTTGTTAAAATATCAAGTATTGATAATTGTGTCTGTTGGAGCTTCGCTGCTGTAATGGTTAATTGTATGCACAATGACAAAAAAATACGGTAAATCCTTTCTTGCTGCCGATCGTCACTTAGCATATTGCGTACTTGTTCAATTTGGAAATCAATTTGATCGAATTTTTTCTTTACAGCTTCTTGATCTAATTTCATTATGTTTATTGTAGCGTCAATAATTGAAGTTTGATTCTTTAATAGATCGAGCAGATGTTCTTCGTTTTCCTTAATTTGAGAAATTGTATCAGCCATGTCTTTGGCGTATTCGGAGTCCAATACACCAAAAAGTGAATGAGCGATATTTCCAACTAGATCAATTGCTGCTCTTTTTTTTATCCGACCAGACAACAGAGTGCTGTCTGATTTTAATTCCGCTTCTGTGTGTTCAAAATGCTTGACCAGGCTTGTGCATGTAGTTTTGTCCTGCATTTGCTTGCATAGATTGTTTAAGGTTTGTGTTCCTTGTGAAAAGGTTTGCCGCTTCAGTCCAAAATTCTTTTAAGTCATAGTAAACTAATAATTGCCATTCTGTAGTTGAAATTGTGGCAGATCCAATTCCTTCAAAATGTATGCCCAGACGATTTTCGAACCTTTTGTTATGTATTTGTGCCCCTAATACTAGCGGCATTAATATGATCGCCATCATAATAGTGAAGATGCTTTGGCCCATCGACACTCTTCTCCGTTTTTTGTCACATTCAGGCTTTTCGTTCTGATGAATGCTTGTGCTCATCGAGTCATCTTGTTGAGGGATTTCGTCAAAGGTGGAAGGATCGTCATCTTCAGAGTTACTTATTGGTAATAGTGCCAGCCTAGAAATTGGTCTTCTGCAAACTCCTTTTAATGTTTTGACATCAACTACTCGAATGAAGCCATTATATTTAATGTTGTAGATCACACTATCTGCAGGATCACTCGCTGATGTTGCTGCTGCTACCTTTTTTCGCTCTGCATCAAAATTCTGATCGATAATATTTGCTTTGGAGAATTCTTTTGGCCATATCTCTTGTTGTCCATGTAGAAATATGGGGCCGTAGAACCACAAATTGTTTGATGCGAGTTTTCTTGGAGAGATGCCACGCGACAAAATATCTGCAGGATTATCTTTTGAGCTGACATGTCGCCACTGTTCTGCTATTGACACTTCTTGTATTGCAGCTATTCTGTTAGCTACAAATGTTTGATATAATGATGATTGTGAATTGATCCAGGCCAAGACGATCTCTGAATCTGTCCATAAATAAGTAGGAACATCCTTGTATTTTAAGTCTTTCTTTACTCTTGATGTGAGCTGAGCGCTTAATAGTGCTGCACAGAGTTCGAGACGGGGTAAGGTTTGACGCTTTAAAGGTGCTACTCGGGACTTTGAGCATAATAATCTCACAATAATCTGTTTATTTTTCGTTGTTGATCTAATGTAGACTGCTGCGCCGTATGCCTTTTCTGATGCGTCTGCAAAGGCATGAATTTGTATGTTGGATGTCACATGTCCTTCGAAGATATGTCGCGTGATTCTTAGATCCTTTATGTGTTCTAACTCTTGTCTGAATGTAACCCAAGTTGAATGAAGATTTTCTGGCAAAGCCTCATCCCAGTCTAACTTTTTTTGCCATAGTTCTTGGATAAATATTTTTGCAGTAACTACAATTGGCGATAGTAGTCCCAAAGGATCGAACAAACTAGCTAAATCTGAGCTAATTGTGCGTTTGGTTACGTGGTTAATCTCCCTTAGGCATATTTTCACACACAGTTTGTCATGTTGTGGCATCCATGTTAAGCCCAAAGTTTTCACGATATTATTGTTCTCACTATCGAAGTCAAAATTAACCTCTTGTTGTTCCTCGGCGACGTTTTGAAGTAGTTTTGGATGATTTGCTGCCCATTTTTGTAATTCAAGACCATGCTGGTGCAGTATGTGTTGTAGTTCTGACTGAATTGCTAGCACAGTGGGCAAGTCATCACCTCCGCCAATACCGTCATCTACATAGAAGTTTTCGAGTAAAAATTGGGCTCCATATGGGTATCGTATCATGTTTGTCTTAGCGATTTGTTCTAAGCATTTTGTAGCTAAATAAGGTGCAGATCTCGTTCCATATGTGACTGTATTTAGTTTATAATACCTTATTGGTTTGGTGGGATTTTCTCTCCAAATAATTATTTGAAAGTTTCTATCATCTGGGTGCATTATTATTTGGCGGTACATTTTTTTTATGTCGGTTGTGAAGACAAATCGTGGACACCGAAAACGTAGTAGAATAGAAAACAATTCACTCTGTACTATGGGTCCTGTGTACATTATGTCATTCAACGAAGCTCCGTTAGTAGTTTTAGTGGAGGCATCAAAAACTACTCGTAATTTTGTTGTTAGACTCTCTGGTCTAAGTACACAGTGGTGAGGAATGAAGTAATTTGGTGTTTGTATAGAGTTTATGTCTATTTGGGCCATGTGCCCTAGTTCTTCATATTCTTTCATGAAATTTACATATTGAGCTTTGAGTTCTGGAGACTTTGATAATCGCCTTTCTAATGATAGAAATCTGTTGAAAGCTATTCCATGGGATTCGCCAAGAGCGTTTGAGCTAGTGCAGAATGGAATTTTGACCACAAATCTTCCATTTTTGTTAATGGTGTGAGTCTGCGAAAAATGGTTTTCACATTGTCTTTCAGCCACCGAAAGACATTTGTCAGATGTGCTGATAGTTTCCAGTTCCCAGAGCCGAGCAATAGCTTCTTCCAAATTAACTTCGTCTTCAGTACATATTCCGCATGCTGCAGTTGATGATTCATGTTCTCCAATTCTACCAGAGATTACCCAGCCAAGTAAAGTGTTATTTAAAATGGGCAAATCGTTACCAAGTTGAATCTGCCCACCTGACAGTAGTTGGTGATGAAATTCTGCCCCAAGTAGAACATCTATTTTGTCAGGACGGTTGAATTGTGGGTCTGCTAGCATAATGTTCTTTGGAATTGGCAAATGATCTATATTGATAACTTGTGATGGTTGAGGTGAAATTATGTGCGGAAGGACCGCTGCTTCAAGCCGTGCGGTATAATTATTGATTCTTGAATGTAATGCTACGTTTACTCGGCGTGTTACCCTAGTGTCACTAGAAGCGATGCCACTAATGGAGATTGATGTTGGTTTAGTTGAAATTCCGAGACGTTTAACTAGACGTTCGCTGACAAAATTCAGTTGGGATCCTGAATCGAGAAGTGCTCTATATTGTATCTCCTTCTCATTAGCTCGTATTTTTATCATTGCTGTGCTCAGAAGAACGTAGCTGGGACTTTTGGATTGGTTGTACGTTGTAAGTGATATGGCGTCTTGATTTCTAGATGATGAGTGATCGCCTTGTAGATCTTTGTTGTTTGAAATGTTTGTTGCTGGTGTTGATGATGTTGCTGAATTATTGCCTTGATTCGAGCTCTCCAAGTGTAGCAATGTATTGTGCTTTTTGCTGCATTCCTTGCAACCCCTTGACATACAGGTTTTAGAGTTGTGACCGGGCTTTAAACAGTTCACACAGTATTTTTGCTTTTGAATGAATTGTAGTCTTGCTGATGTGGATAACTGACGAAACTTGGTACATGCGAATAACGGATGATTTCCATTTTTGCACATAACACATGAATTGTTGACTTGCTTTGTGGTGATGGAAGTACACACCCTTGATTTTGAGTGCGGCGTTTTTTCAGAGAACACTTCCATTGATTGGAAATTTCTTTCCAAGAATTCCAGGAACTCTGTGATTGTCGGAACCTCCCGAGGATTCTTCAGGGCTTGCTCATATCGGAGACGCGTTGCTTGGTCCAATTTCTTTAGTAGTAGGTAGCATAATATTGGATCCCATGATTTCGTATCCACCTGAAGATTTTGAAGCGCTAAAAGACACTCCTTGGTTCTGTCATGGAGCGACTTGTAGTTGTCGGTATAGCCTTTAATTGGGGTATCTACTAGCTCTTGCACAAGCTTGTTGACCAGTAATCTTTTGTTGTTATACCGCTCCACCACCATGGTCCATGCAGCATCAAAATTTTCTTCAGTGGCAGCGAAGTGTTTTATTAAGTTTGCTGCTTCTCCTATTAGCTGTGTTTTTAGATACCACATCTTTTGAATTTTGGGCATTGATCGCCTTATCACCAGAGATAGGAATATGTCATAGAATTCTTGCCACTTGAGGTGATTTCCGTCGAATTTTGGTAGTGCGACCTTTGGCATAGGCAAGGATTCTGGATCACTGATGTTCTGCTGAGACTGCTCAATCATGCTTACTGTATTGATTACCTTTCGCAGCTTAGTCTCGAGTTGTATAAAGCGCACGGAGTCGTAGCCTAGTTGCTCTGGGTTGTCATAGAGTTCAAATATTTGGAAATGTATGGCTTCAATGCCTTGCCATATGTTCAATGCGATGTTTCGATTCTGATGAGTAGATTCGTCATTAAGCAATCGTTCTAAAGAAGACATCATTACCGCTTGTCGACGTTTGAGCCTTAAGAACTCATTCGTCTCAGCTGGTAATACATCACAGCTCTCTCTTGGTGGAACTTTGCCTGATGTTGACTTTACCTTCATCATAGATTTTTCGAATATATCTTTATATTGTTCTACAATCTTCTGTATTGCGGCATAATAATTTTCCGTGAAATAGCGGTGATCTAGGGGTTTGTCGTCAAGTAGCCGAATCTGGTTGTCATTTGTTTCAAACGCCATCCATTCTTCATCTAGTCTACGTAGTCTCTCTTGAAAGTAGCTCACCGACTCCTTTCGGGCTTGGGAATCCTTCTTGTAGTTTCTGATAATCGTTTCAATGTTCTCCCCAAGAATCTTTTGATTTTGGATCAATTCTCCGAATGACACCATTGTGGATGATATTTAGCTGGCTATCACTGCTGCTAGTATTTCCACTCGAATAGTGTGTTGATCGACTGATGATATGATGAGTACTGCGGGCTCAATGAATTTAGACGTCCTGCACTTATAACAGGATCACGTCGGGGTCACCAAAATGTCAAGAATCTTCGCCTTGGGCTTTCTTCCAAGCACTTGTAGCTCAAAGAAATGGGAAGATTACTTCAAGGGTTTTGAATAATGAATTTTTATATTACTTCTCAAGCACTTTAACCTGGAAATCAAAATGTTAAGAATCTTCGCCTTGGGCTTTCTTCCAAGCACTTGTAGCTCAAAGAAATGGGAAGATTACTTCAAGGGTTTTGAATAATCAAAGTATTACATTCTATGAATAGACACAATAAAATAAATTATTTTCCATATACATATGTACCTACTCAAAAACCTTTAAATATTCATTTTTAAAGTGTTTCCAAATTGCCTGGTATACTTCCGGAACTGCACGACAAAGAAAGGTTTCACATAGTCGCGTCTGATAATTTGTGCTTTTGATGGACTCTCCACTAGCGAGGTATTGGAGCGTAGCTGCCAGTTTCTCTGCTGGAGTTATCGCTTCTCTCAAGATGGTATCTTGTTTTACTATATCACCTTCGATTTTTGCGAGTATCAAATTAAATGTCTCTCGGCTTATTCTGATATAGTTCAGAAAAGACGACTTATCTCCCAAGAAGTCGTTTATAAGAAACGAAAATGTACCTCGCTCCACTCAGCATTTCCGCCATTGCTTCACCCACTCACTAGTTTTAGTCAACTAGTTTTACCTCCATTGCTTTCTTCGAGGTTTTTCCGTATAGCACCCAATTTTGATTTTTTAAGAAAATTTACTTTTTTAAATAATTTACTTCTCAAGTTATTAAATTCCGTTTTTGGCGCCCAAATTATAGAAATAAAAGGAATTAAAGATAAAGTAAAAAAAAAACAACTCTGGCTGTCAAATAAGAGTTTTTTTTACAACAACAGTGAAGAAATAGACATGTTTAAAAATCATCATGAAAATATGACATGATTTTGGGAGCAACTTTAAAAGGAAATAAAAAAAGACATGTCTTAAAAAATCCTCGTGAAAATTGGGTGTAAAACAATTTACAGAGCAATAAAACAAAGATGTTCAAAGTTTTCAATTAATTTTCTACGCGAATAAAAACAAAATTAATACTCTTAAAGAAACATAGAATGAAAACATAATTATTCAATACTCTCAAAAAAGACAAAGAACGAAAATAAAATTATTTGCTTTTGGTTGATCTGTTTGATTTGATATACCGTTACATCGTACAACTTTTGAACATGAAATATGCTCTTGTTAGTTTAAATTCACATCAACAAATACAAAGACCTTACAATCTGACTTTGATTTTACAATTTTTTAAAAGAGATTATTAATTTTATTCTCTTTTCTTCTTTTAGTTGCGTTATTATCAGCGCGGCTGTTTGCCGGCTATAGGCATATCGACTACCGTTGTCTTGGCACCACATGTTGTTAAAACAAAGTATTGCCTGATTTTGCGATTGCGATTTTACAACTTAATGCAATCGTATTATTATAATTATTGTTGAAATAGATATATATAAATGAAATTAGTTTTAATTTCCTTCAAAAAAATTCATTTTTCTTTATCAATAAGATCTAAATGCATTGAGATTTAGTTCAAAAAAGATTGACATATCAAACTTTATTATGTAGGGCAACTTTGTGTTTTCGAACATAAACAAAATTGTTGTATTTTTTTCATGTTTTTTTACACAACTGTGATCTGCCAAAACCAAATTAAAATTTAATTTTTTTGATGAAGTTCAATAAAAAACACTTCAAAATAAAAACCAAAATTGTATTTTTCTTAATAATGTTAGCATTTATAAGAATAAAGTACGATTCGTTTTACTTTCACACACCCCTTGCTACTCTAATTGAAAACGAATAAAAACATGGGGATGTGAATTGCAGAACACCAAAAATGCTAAAGTAATCCACTTTCGAGTGAATTCGGATTCTAGAACATACCCGTATAACTCCCTTTTATTACAAAAGGTGTAGTTCTTATATTGTACAGATATGAAAGTTTTCTTAAATTTAAAATTAGTTCTTATATTGTACATATATGAAAGTTTTCTTAAATTTAAAATTAGTTCTTATATTGTACATATATGAAAATTTTCTTAAATTTAAAATTATCAGGGTTAGACTTTTATCCTTCCCTTTTTCTGAAAAAAAAGGACGAAATGAACAAGGTGATCAGGCTTGGTCGTTTCGTGTTTTTTTTTCTTACTGGTAATATAAAGTACTTAAATGTAGGTTAGTTTTTATTGGGATTACTTCCCTTTTAATTAAATTTGTTTTTCATATTTAATTGCTGTGTTACAAGCTATAAGTATGTTTTGTTATGTGTTTTTTTTTTTTTTTTTTTTTTTTTTTTTTTTGTTAAAATGCAAATGTTATTAATATTTCCTTACTCTGTTTTTGTGTACGGTTTTTTCTTTTTTTGTTTCTCGGTTGTAAATTGTTACATTAGTATCATCAATCTTTGTTACTATATATGGTCCATCATAAATATTCTGATGTTTATTATATGGTTCTTTCTTTAATAAAACTTTGTCGTGAATTTTTACATCTAAGGGCTTTACAAAATTGTCGTAATATCTTTTGTTCTTATACTTGTGTTTTTCAATCAGTTCTTTCGCAAGAGCATTAGTTTTTTGAAGTCTAAACTTTACTTCCTTACTATAATTGTCGATATTGTATATGGGGTCAATATTTCCATATATTTCGTTAGGCATTGTTACGTTCTTGCCAAAAACTAATTCGAAAGGAGTAAACCTATTGTCGAAAACGGTGTTGGGTGTGGTGTTGTGATAAAAGGTAAAGTATTTTAAATATGTGTCCCAATCGGATAAATTTTCATTAAGGTAAGCTCGAGTATATTCATTAAAAACACGATGATTCCGCTCCAATGTGCCAAATGTTTCATGATAGTAAATGGTTGAAAATTTAATTTCAATTTCTAAGAATTTGCATAGCTCAGTAAGAATTTCGTTTTTGAATTCAGTTCCTAAATCAGCTTTTATTATATGCATTTTCCCATATACTAGTATGAAGCTCTCGAAAATTGCTTTAGCAACAGTTTGAGCTGATTTATCAGGTATTGCTACGGTGACCAAATACTTAGACAAATCACACGTGATCGTTATGGCATATTTGTTTCCAAACGCGGATTGGGGTAACGGACCTATGGTATCTATTACAACTATTTCAAATGCTTTGTTGGGAGTTGGTGTCAAAGTAAGTTTCTCTGTGTTTGCGGGATTAACCTTATTTAAACAACATTTTGTACAATTCCTCACGAATCTAGCTATGTCCTTTGTCATTTTCTTCCAAAAATATTTCGAATCTTAGCATAAAGTCTTTTTTGTCCACATTGACCTCCCAATACTGGATCGTTATGATAAACCTGCATAATCTTCATCTTTTCGTCTTCATTTTTTACTATCGCAATAGGTTCAATTAGGACTATTTCAAGAGTGTTGAGAGTTTTATTACCGTAATCTTTCAGTTTCTGTATAGTAAATATTTTAAAAAATAAATCATCTTTTGGCCATTTTGCCCTATAGATTCCTTTAACGTTGGCTTCTTTTTCCAGCCTCGAAAGCAAATAGTCAAAACTAATTGTTTCGTTAACGAAAGCAAAGTCTATAGACAGCAGTTTTTTAAATTTGATATATATATATATATATATATATATATATATATATATATATATATATATATATTTACGCCTACTGTTTTGGTATTTTGCTCCCTGTGCAATATTTAAGTTCTTATTCTGGCTACTCTCTTATTGGAGATATGAGAAAATTGGTCATAAACTTTTAAGTTTGGTGGTTCTACATTTCCATGGTGCTTTTTTTGTTCGATATTGTTTGGTTTCTTTGACATTGAACGTGTAGATATTGCAAGCACTTGATTATTTGGACTGTTCTTTAACTCATCTACGACGTATGGATAAAGCATCTGGTGCTACATTTGATTTACCTTTGATATATTCGATGGTGAAATTGTATTCTGAGAGTTCTAGTCTTATTCTGGTGAGTTTAGATGACGGATCTTTAATGTTAAAGAGATAAACTAATGGACGATGATATGATCTGACAATAAAATGTGCACCGTACACGTATGGTCGAAATTGTTTGATTGCAAAGTGGATTGCTAGCAGTTCTAGCTCAATTGTAGGCTTTTTCTGTTCTGACTGATTGAACGATTTTGATGCATAATAAATCGGTAGGTCGTTACCGTTGAAGGATTGGCTCAATATAGCTCCACATCCAAGTTTAGAAGCATCTACAGTAAAAAAAGCCTTGAAAAGTCTGGATATTGTAAGATTCTAGGTGATAATAACATCGATTTCAAATAGTCAAAGGATTGTTGACAGTTTTCATCCCACTTAAAGTGTATTTTTTCGGTGTTAAACGGTTTAAAGTTGCCGCTATTATGGCAAAGTTAGGTATAAAGCATCTATAGTAGTTTGAAAATGCAACAAAGCGTCTCGCTGCATATTTGTCTAATGGAACAGGATAATTTTTTATGGCGTTCACTTTCGTATCATCTGGCAAAAGACCATTCGAGGTACATTTGTGCCCTAAGAACGTTACTTCAGAACGAAAGAAATTGTATTTGTAGGGGTTTAACTTTAAATTATGTGCCCTTAAAGTATCAAAAACGTCCCTCAAATTGTCTAAATGGTGCTGTTTACTACAACCAACTATGACAATGTCATCCACGTATAAAAAAGCTTTATTAGGAGAAAGTCCAGCAAACGCTATGGACATCATCCTAGAAAATGAATTAGGTGCCACATTCAATTCAAAGGGTAAAACCTTCCATCTAAAAGATCCTTTGTCAGTACTGAAAGAGGTAACGTCACGCGAGTCAGGATGCAATGGGATCTGGTGAAAACCGGAAAACAAATCGACGATGCTTAAATATTTTGATCGACCTAAATTATTTAAAATATCATCAATGCGAGGCAAAGGGAATTTGTCTGCTATTAACTTTTTATTGAGTGCACGATAGTCTACGCACATCCTATACAACTTTTGATCATCAGATGGTTCGATCAGATCATTGGCTAGTAAATTGTTCACTTGTCTATTGATTTCATCTTTTTGAGAATGAGCAAGCCTATAATTTTTTATATATATCGGGGACTGATCCACTAATCGGAATTTTTGTTCGTAGAAATTATTTATTGACATTTTGTCATCCTTCAAAGCGAAAACGTCTGCATACTTTTCACAAAGTTGCATCAGACTATCTTTTATATCATTTGGCATTTGATTTTGTAATATGTTCTTTAACTTAGTTACCCGTTCTGCTGTTGTTTCATTCTTATTGATTGAGTATATGTAAAAATTTGATAACCGTTCTGCTTTGTCTTTGTCATTTTGTACACATTTAAATTCATCAGTGGTGTTTGTTATTCTTACGACAGGATTATTCGAATCTATGATGCCTTTACCGACAAATACACCATTGCAAATTTGTTGTGACTCAATAAACATGGGTTCTGTAATTCCACACAAATTAAATATCCGATAAACTTCACTTCTTGGAGGGATAATGCACGTAAAAAAGCAAGAAACTAAGCATTATTGGCAATATTAGTCTTTTATATCTATAGTGTCCCGAGTAAAACACGTTTGATCATGTTTAATTCACGTTCACTCTTGTAATGATCTATTTATTCATTCCATTTTATCTTATTGTCTAAATCCTAGTTTTCTACATGGTGGTTGCCATATTACTTAATTAACAGGGGGATTATTATAAATGTGTAATACTCAAAATCTCATACAATAATTAGATTAATGACTTCTTAATAATATTACACATATACAATACGCTCCCCTTTAAGTTGTACAAAAATTAAAAAAAAAAACTTTGTTTAGCGCATACAATATAAAAACAAATGATATAATGATGATGAGTGTTAATAAGAAATATAAAATCAAATTTTAATGATAAAATATATATGTATGTATATGCAAATTAAAATTTATTATTGTTACTACGGTCGAACTACTCTGCCGTGAAGACGTGGTCTTAACTGGCGTTTAGGCGTATCATACTGACAAGTTGAATGTGGCGTTTCACCTCCGGTAATTCGCTAAGAGTGGCTTTCGTTTTGGTAATTCAAGACTGCAGAATGGTTTTCTTCAAATATTTGCTCTTGTGTCTTGGTTTCATTAGAGCTATCAGTATGTGGCTTTGCATTTCTAATTTGGTCAAGATGCCTTTTGATCTGCCTTCCGGTTTGAGTTAAAATGCAATGGTAATATCTGGGACCAAGTTGCTTACTTATCGTCGCAGGGGACCACTTTGGTTTATTCGGAACTCTATAGTCCCGAATCCACACTTTTTCACCTCTTTGAAATGTAATATTCCTATTTCCACGATGGTTTTCAATGCTCCTCGCCTGATTTTGAATTATTTTTTCCTTAACTAGGGGTGGTTTAAGCAAGGAAAACCTAGTTCTCAACATTCTGCCTAAAAAGATTTTGGATGGTGATTCACCTGTAGTGCTATGACAGCTATTGCGATAATCTATTAGAAACCTGCATATAACAGTGTCAATACAGAGACTGTCATTATTCTTTAGAGTGGAGAGTATTGATTTCTTTAAAGTTTTGATAAAGTTCTCAGTTTGCCCGTTGGTAGCTGGATGTCCAGGGGCTGTTAGTATGTGATTGATTCCATTTATTTTCAGAAAATTTTTGAATTGTTTGGAAGTAAATTGGCGACCATTGTCGCTAACGATTGTATTCACCAATCCGTAACGCGCAAACAACTCTCGCATTTTGTGAATGACAAAATTCGAAGTAATTTGTTTGGTCGTAAAAACTTCTACCCATTTCGAATGGGAGTCTACAATTACGAATAAAAAGTAGCCTTTAATTGGTCCAGCAAAATCAATGTGGATTCTGCTCCAAACAGAGTCAGTAGGTTTCCACGGGATTAAATAGCTCTTCTCAGGACTTGATTGTAATTCTTGACAGGAGACACAATTGGAAATAAGTACTTCTATTTCCCTGTCAATGCCTGGCCACCAAAAATAAGAGCGTGCTAAGGATTTGGTTTTCACGATCCCCAAGTGGGATGCATGTAGATCATTTAATATTTGTCTTCTAAACTTGGTTGGAATAACCGTTCTGTAGCCCCACATAATACAACCATATTCTACAGTCAATTCATTCTGTTTAGCCCTAAAAGCTTCATACTCAGATCCGCTCAATTTCTGTATTTCTCCCCTAATGATTGCCTCCATAACCCTTGAAAGTATTGGGTCTTTTCGAGTTTCTCTGGCTATATCCTTGAAATTTATATTCAAATGATTGTTGGACTCAATAAAGTGAATGTAGCTATGTTCTTCAACTTCTTTAATCTGAAAAGTTTGAGGCATTCTGGATAATCCATCTGCAGAATTATTTTTACCGGGCAAGTATTCCATTTCATATTCAAAGCCCGACATGATCACAGCCCAGCGTTGGATGCGTGCAGCAGCCATAATCGGTAATCCTTTAGTTTGGCCAAATAAGGATAAAAGGGGCTTGTGATCCGTACGGATAATAAATCGATTACCCAAGAGATATTGTCTCAATCTAGTGACACAAAATACTATAGCTAATGCCTCTTTTTCAATGGATGCATAATTTTGTCCACTCTTAGTCAACGCGCGAGACACAAATGCTATCGGTTTGATAATGTTATCAGAGAACTTGTGGAACAAAATGCCAGCTATTGCACTATTGCTTGCATCAGTAGTTAAGATTATAGGGACCTTAGGGTTAAAATGGGCCAAAATATTGTCAGATGCAATGTCCGATTTTATCGTCTCATAAGCGCCCTGGCATTCTTTTGTCCACTTAAATTTTACATCCTTTCGAAGTAAATTATACAAAGGTGTCATTTTCTGTGCAAAATTATTAATAAATTTAGAATAATAATTAGCCATACCCGCGAACGCTTTAACTTCCTTGACATTAGATGGAGGGGGTGCTTTAAGGATACAATCGACTCTTTCGGGAGTTTTACGATGACCATTCTTACTTATTTCAAATCCAAGATAGTTTATCTTATGCTGAAAGAATTGACATTTGCTGACATTTAACGTTAAGCCAGCATGGGCCAATTTTGAAAGAACTATTCTTAAGGTCCTTATGTGTTCCTCAGTAGATCTTCCCGTAACAGTGATATCGTCTTGATAGACGACGACATAAGGGATTCCGCGTAACAACATTTCTACCGTCCTCTGAAATATAGCAGCTGCTGTTTTTATGCCAAATGGCAACCGCTTGACCTTGAGCAAGCCAATATGTGTGCTCCAGGTGCACAAATTTTGAGATTTCTCATTAAGGACAAGTTGATTATATGCGTTAGACATGTCTAACTTTGTAAATAACTCACCCCCCTCCAGAGATGCGAAGACTTCTTCGATCCTGGGTAATGGATATTTAACGTCGATCAAGTGTTTGTTCACTGTTACCTTATAATCTGCGCATATCCTGAGGTCACCATTAGGTTTCAAGACAGGAACCAGGGGAGTTCCCCAATCAGAACTGTCCACTTGTTCAAGCACTCCCATGTCGATTAAATCTCTTAACTTCTTTTCAATCTTGTCTTTCCAAGCAAATGGGAGAGGACGTGGCTTATAAAAAACATGAATAATATTATCTTTCAAGTCCAAAGAGACTTCACATGTGTTACACTTCCCTAACTTTTCACTAAAAACACTTGAAAATTCTAATTTAATTTCCTCAATAATATGACCTAATTTTGTATCACAACTAATAGTATTTATTTGCAACAATTCGAAATCAAAAGCCTTCAGAAAAGATCGTCCCAGAAGTGGTGGGTTCTTGGACTTGGACACAACGATTTTCATCTCCTTTTGTCGTCCCAAATATTTTACCAATGCATTGTACTCACCAACAATTTCAATTTTATCACCACTGTAGTTAAGATAGTTTGATTGGCATTTCATCAAAGGTCTATCGATACCATTATTTTGAATAAACTCCTCTGAAACCAACACACAAGGCGCTCCAGTGTCACAGACCGCGATAATGTCAACTCCATCAATGCTCACAGGAAGGGAATACATTCCATTCAACTTATCACTTGCTACACTGAAAATTGAGGAATTAAAAATATTATTAGAATCTAAGTTTTTTACATTAATAGAATGTTCATGGTTCGATACATAATTTATATTATTTTGTGATTTGGCTCGGCAAATTGATGCTAGATGTCCCATCTTATTGCAAAAATTGCATCTGCTGTTTTTAAATCGGCATTCGGCTGAAACGTGGTTTCTCCAACCACAATGTGAGCAATTATTCCGTCCTTTTTGACCTTTGTTGTTCCTGTTGCTAACTTTGTTGTTTTTGCCTCCTTGGTACCCGCTTTTAGTATGGTTGCTGTTAATGTGTTTGTTTCTTTCATTGTGTTGCTGGGCTTTTTGTTTTACATAGCTAACTGTACTTATGTCGCCGTTATTTTGCTTTGATGTTAGTTTTGTCTCCATGATCATGGCCTTACGTAATGCTTCTTCACATGTTAGTTTTTCATCTTCCTCACAAATGCGCTCAAAGATTTTTTCAGGTAGACCCATTATAAATTGGTTGAGTACAAAAGCGTCTAAATGCGATTGAAATTTGCAATTTAGGGCGAGCTTTTTCACTCTCGCATACCACTCAGCAATAGATTCATTGTCGTGTCTGGTGGCTGCATGAAAATTTTTCCGCTCTTGGAAAATAATGACTGGAGGAGTAAAATGATTGTTTAAAATAGAGCATAAATCTTTGTAGGTTTTCGAGACCGGAGATTGGGGACTGCAAAGGCTGTGTAAAACACTATAAGCCTGATTTCCAATTAACTTTAATAAAATCGCTTTCTTTGAATTATCCTCGGAGACTTTTATCTCCGCAAAATGTATTTCTAAGCGCTCTATCCAGAGTGTAAAATTGTCAGTACCAGCATGAAATTCAGATATACCATGAGTTTGAACAAGTGTTAAGTTTGATGGTTCTTCTTTTGGTGACATTTTTATGTAATTGTTGCTATAGTTTTTAATTTGTTAATATGTGCTTATTATGGGGTTTAATTTTGTTGTAGAGGTTATTTGTAAAGATTAATACATATTTATATGTACATATATATAATGTATATTACTGGTATGTAAAAAAAATTAAACGTGCTTATATTTATAACTGTAACAGCTCTTTATTTTAAAGTTGTGTTTTTTTTATTTGTAAAATGTAACTTTTAAATTTCTTTAGTATACATATGTACATAAGTATGTATTTACATACATAAGTATGTATTTATTTCAGAATTTTCATTTATATTTATTTATAATTAATTATAATTTAATTTAGTGAAAATTTCACTAAATTAAATAAACTTATTTTTTGTAAAGACAAAAACACTTTTTTCTCGTCGCCATTTATGGTGTCCCGAGTAAAACACGTTTGATCATGTTTAATTCACGTTCACTCTTGTAATGATCTATTTATTCATTCCATTTTATCTTATTGTCTAAATCCTAGTTTTCTACATGGTGGTTGCCATATTACTTAATTAACAGGGGGATTATTATAAATGTGTAATACTCAAAATCTCATACAATAATTAGATTAATGACTTCTTAATAATATTACACATATACAATAATATCTATTACAGATTGTTATTGTCATATTTTCGTAGTTAATTTTGCATTTATTATCTTTTAAAAAATCTTTAACCAATATTCCTTCGGATGGTATATTAAAATTGTCGCCTACAACATGGAAAACTTGTGAAATTAAGGCATTTGAAACGATTAAGCTTGTACAAATTGTACCTAAGGTAGTTAAAGAATTCAAAGTAACACCCGAAACATTGATTATTTCATTTTCCTTCAAGAAAACATTTGATTTCAAGCAAGAAATTTTTATTAAGGATATATCTGCTTGTGAATCAACAAGAAACGAACGAGGTTTATTAGCGTCAATACAATTTAGTTTGATAAAATCGGCATAATTAGGATTTAGACTGTAAACTGATTTATTAGGATTCTGCTTGTTTAGGTCTGATATTGTGTTTCGTCTTCCTCCCTCAACATCTGCTGTTGAGGGGCTTGGACGTTTAAAGTCCTCACTGCAGCCCTTTGATTTCGAGTATTTGGTGAATTCCTACCTCTACCATTGCCACGATAGTTGTTGTATGATTGATAGTTCGTAGAAAAATTGTTGTTCCTTCTAAAGTTATTGTTATTACTATGGAAATATCTACGGTTATTACCATGATAAAAGTTGTTACGATGACGAGGAAAATTGTTACCTTGATAAGAACTATTGTTTCTGTTGCTACCTTGATTCCTAATTGCCAAAACTTGACGTTCCTTAGTTTCAGCAGTTTGTTCAACTACTAGCTTCGCAATAACTTCTTTCGGATCGGAAAAGGACGAAGATGCCAAGATTGATTTCACCAAATCCGATTTAGCGTTTAATCTACACATCGCAACCGTTTGCTCAACCGCAATCTCATGAGCTTTTTTCTTTGTTATGCCTTCGACAGTTAAAGCACGTTTGAAAGCGTCGGCAAGATCCTCTGCCTGCTTTGAGAAATCTGCATAATTATTATGCTTAACTGTAAGAGCTGAAATTTTTCCCGCGATAACTTTTGAATTATCCGGTTTAATGTTCGTTTTTAAAGCAATTTTGATCTCATCTATAGAAACACTATCTGGCAATGCCTCGCGAGCCTTTGCTTCCAATTTAGATTTAACAAAATTCACAAAAGTTGTTGCTAAGTTAGGTTCAGTCAGTTCTGTTATTAGGTCAATCTTGTCAAGGCACATATGCTAATGTATGATCTTTTTTGATCGATTGTAGCCATTTTTCTAGAAATTTCAACTTTACTGCTTACTACTTTCCAATTCACTACCACTATCACTCTCCACAACAAGTTCTCTATTTATTAATAAAAATAGGTTTTTCCCCTCAGGCACTCTTATTTTACAATTTAATTTTGAAAAGCACTTAACGAGAAGCGATCGACAATTTTTAAGTTTTGAAAGAATTGATTTTCTACTAGAAGTTGATAATTGTTCATATCTTGGTATTCTAATAATGCATTATAAGTTCCTAATAGAAGTAAAACGTATTCGTTACGTTTATGTACGTTCTTCGTTAACGGCCTATTTTGTAAAACCCTTTTCTTTATTTTGTAAAATTCAAACACTAATTCGTTAAACTTTGTGTTATTGAATTGTGATATTTATAAAAGTTACGTTATTTAATTGTTATTTGTTTGTTTCTGAAATGTAGGAAAATGTTATTAAATTTATTTTGAAAGAAAAAAAGAAAAATTGTTTCTCAAAATATTTTGTATATGCAAAGTAGTGTTTATTTGTTTTGTACTTGAAACTTAGTGTTACCAGAATTTTTACGGAAATCAAACGAAATTGGCAAACAAATAATTATGTAAATGCATTTAAAATTATCTGAATACATGTATTTGATAATCAAGTTTTACATCAGTCTGTATTAAATTCTGAAAAGAAGGTTATATTTTCATTAATAATTAAATTTTCCTCCTTGATCTATGAAAAAACCGTCTGGCAACACTATATCTATATATATAAAATTGGATGTGTGTATGTATGTATGTATGTATGTATGTATGTATGTATGTATGTATGTATGTATGTAACGTAATGGCTCCAAAACGGCTGGGCCGATTTTGACGAAATTTTCAGGAAACCTTCAGAATACTCGGGCGGGTGACACTGTGAAGTCCGATTTTTTATTTTCGGTCTGTGGGCGGAGGGGCGTGGCAAAATGCAATTTTCATATTGCACCACCAATGACATATACATATATTTATTTTTGTGCTTTTTTTATTTTATTTTACTTCTTTTGGAAAGCCATTGTCATGTTCTTCTAAACGAGATATCAAACTCTTAAATCGGTTATGTAGTTCCGAAGATATTTTGAGCTGACGGTGTCAGCTATATATGTACATAAAAATTACGTGTATGTTCGTGATCGCTAAACTCAAAAACTACTGCACCGATTTTGACCAAACTTCATAGACATGTTCTATGGGACGTGAGGAGTGTTTCTGTGTAGTTTGAAGTTCGTCCAACAGATGGCGCAATACTTAGTTTTGTGTGTGTGTTTTTGCACCGTAACTCAAGAACTACTGCACCGATTTTGACCAAACTTTATAGACATGTTCTATGGTTCGTCCGACAGATGGCCCAATATTTTTTTTTTGTGTTTTGCCCAATAGAGATTAGCGCGATAAGCCTATGCTGCGTTTTGCTGAAGGCCTTGGGTCCTTAACCAGCGTGTAGTGGGGTTAATTAGCCCGATACCTTTATTTGAACAATAATTGCTATATCGATTTAGTGCAAATTTGAAGGCAAAACAAGGTTTGCCCGGGTCAGCTAGTTCTCAATAATCCAAATATCTGTATTTTGTTTTTGTAGATTTCTTTTTGTTACTCTCTTTCCGTTAAGTTTATTTATGTAAGTATATATATATATATATATATATATATATATATATATATATATATATATATATATATATATATATTTACATGTTTTATTTATATGTAAGTATGTACTTCTGTATTGTGTATTAATGTAAAGTATAATAAGTGGTTAAGTATTTTATAAAAAAATATTATGTAAATGTATATGTATGTGTGAGTATGTACTATAATAAAATAATTAAAAAATGAAGTAGATAGTATAATGTAGTATAATTTATATAGTATAATTAAAAATAGATAATATTATTTTTTGTTTTATTTAGATGCATTATTTATCATATAATATGTTGTTTGCATGCGGTTTTCTTACGCCAAATAATATTTTTGAAGATTGCTTCTGGAGATTATGTTTGCTGGGTAGTTTCTCTTACTTGTTGTTGTCATCTGGAAGGGTTTTTTCTAGAAATCTGTGTGCATATTTGGTGTTTATTTTTTTTGTTAATTGTTCATTCGGTATGTACTGATTATTTGTTTTTCCAATGCACTTTGGTAAAAAATTTTTTCCCGCTACATCGCCGCTGCTGTGGTTCTGCTTGTAGTTACTTCTCGTTGGTTGCCTCTTCCTTTGCATGATCCGTTATTTTTCACCGCTTTACTTTTTAATTTTTGGTACAGTTGCGTTTATATCATGTAGTTATTATACAATGATTATTCTATTATTTTTATTGATTTTTACATAGCAATCTCACTCCGTTAGTCCATAAATTTGTTTTTCTTTTTTTTTAGATATTCGAGTCAATAAAAATTTTATTCACATTATATTATTTTATTTATTTATTTCTATTTTATTTATTTATTTCTATTTGAATTTCACAATGGCCATTTATTATTTAATAAACAAATTCATAAATTTCACACGCACTTGTCGCGAACATAAAAAATGAGACCTGGCAGGATCGCCATTTAAAGTTAAGAAAAAGCCTTCTGTTCATCTTTCGGGAATAACACAACTTGTTCTCTTGATTGTTAAGTACCGAATGCTTATGCTCACGGTGTTCTTTATTATCATTCGTTCATTTTCAATTTGGCCGAGACTACACAATATATACATAATGTTTATGTTAAAGTAAACATATGATTTGTATCGCAGGGATGGCACTATAAGATATGCGTTTCTCAGAACATGGGCGATAATTTCAAAAAACAAAAAAACAAAAAAATACCGCAAACAAAGTGACTGAGGAATACTCTGCATGAGTACCTCAAAAACAAACAATTGTGCAGTGAGTTCTAACGGCAGAAATGCTTATTTTACTATGAGTTCTGATTTTTTTAATGCACACAATAAAAATAAAAAATCGGATGATAGTTTTTTCTAACGGCGAAGCCAATTTTGCGCGAGCGATCAACTTCGCTTACTCCAATGCCAAGTAGTGATTCGGTGACATTACCATTGCCTAGTTCGTATTTATTTAAGTCAGCGCCATTATCCGCTCCGGGCTCGTGTTCATCACTTAAACAAGTTATCACTACAGACAACAGTAGTCAGAAACCTAAGCTGCCTATCGGAATGGACAGATATATCACAGTGGTAAAGCGCGGGCGAAGCCTAAATTCTTCAAAGATCTCGTCTGTTCCCAAGATATCCAGGGATATCGACGCAGCTAACCGTCAAAACCGTTTCAAAATATTGCAAGATGACAGCGACAAATCCGAAGAATCCTTGAAAAAACCCTCGAAACCACGTGGTAACATTAATGAAACAAAAATTGAAATATACGAAGGAAAAGATTTCCACAAAATGGTTACTGAATTTTAGAAACATAAAACAAGTTTCTACACTTTCCAGCTTAAGAGTGCGAAAGGCCTACAGGTCGTATTGAAGGGCATAGATTCCTATGTTGTTCCTGATGAAAAACAGGATGCTCTCACTCTCCAAGGATTTAAGGTAAAAAATGTCTCTTATGTAATAAACAGGCAGAAGATCCCCCAACCTTTATTTCATGTTGAACTGGAGCCAAATGATATAAAATTGAAGAAAAATAAGACCCATCCAATTTATAATTTAAAATATATCTTATACCGAACAATCACAGTTGATGAACCACACAAGCGTTCAGGACCCGTACAGTGCCATAATTGTCAAGAATATGGCCACACAAAAACTTATTGCAAATTACCTGTGCGGTAAACTTCACGATACTGGTATTTGCAATAAGTCGAAGGACCAGAGGGAAAAAAAGTGCAGTAATTGTGGAGGTAATCACACTGCTAACTACAGGGGATGTCCTGTATACCCTTTCGTTAAACAGGCTATGAGTCAAAAGCCTAAAGTAACCCCAGCGCAAACAGGAAATACGTACTCCGCCACTGGCCCAACCAATCTCTACACAAGTATCGTATGCTGACGCTGTGAAGATCAACTCAGTTCCCATGGAAAAAGTATCACAAATAACACAACAAATGCAAATGCAAGCTTTAATTTCAATCGCCTTGAAGCTACTATTGATAATCTGCTGCAAACTATAACCAAATATACAACAAATATGACTAGCATGATGTAAGAAATGCTGCGAATGCACAACACACCGCTTCTAGCATTAGCTAACAAGCCATTAACACGTTAAAATTATGTTTCTGGAACGCAAATGGCATTCGCCAACATAGAAACGATCTTGAGCACTACCTCACGGTGAAGAATATTGATATAATGTTGGTATCTGAGACTCATTCGACTTCGAGAAGCCTTTTTAGAATGAATGGCTACACCTTATATGATTCAAAGGACCCGAGAGGAAGAGCATGCGGAGGATCAGCAATTCTAATAAAGCCAAGACTCAAGCACTACATTCTTCAGAACATTTGTGAGGACCATCTGCAGGCAACAAATATTTGAATCCAAAATTTTTGTACAAATTTCGTGATATCATCAATTTACTCCCCTCCCAGATTTTCAATCACTGAGGATCAATACGAGGATTTTTACAAAACTCTTGGACATTGTTTCCTAGTAGCTGGCGACTACAATGCAAAACATACGTTCTGGGGATCGCGTCGCGGAGCCCACTACTGACATACAAAAAATTCCGGATGCTATAGATTTTGGCGTCATGAAAAATATCCCTAGGGATTTAATTCATGTTGAAGCTTCACATGATCTCTCCTCCGATCACTCCCCCACGATCGTTACAATTTGTAGCCCACTAAGAAGTGACTTACCTCACCCATATGTGAAGATGATAAATCGTGTTAATTGGCTGACGTTCAAAAAATATCTCAGTAGTAATTGTACGGAAAACATCAAGCTAAGAACTCCCGATGATATTGAACTTAACATTGCCAATCTTACCGAAAATATTAAACAGGCTGCTAAACATGCCACACCTCCCATCCGCAGACTGGGTTTAATAGAATTTATTCTGCGGATATTGAACGTCTCGTATGTGAAAAAAGAAGAGCTAGAAGGGAATGTAATGTTTTCTCTTTTATTAGAAAAAGACACAAGCGATTGTTGTTTCTGATCAAAGTTAATTGATGATTTATTCCAATTTTGAATGGGCTTATATACCTACTTATCGGAATAAACTATTCCTTTCTAACTTATTCTAGCTTATCGTAAATGTACATTTGTTTCTTTTAGTTTCATAGTAAATCGATTACAATATTTCTTTTGACCAATCGCTGATTAGTGCATATGAATGTACTCAATTTAATATGACACTCAAAAGTGTGTCACTCAGAAGTATTATAATTTTACATGTTTTAGTTTTGCTTTCTTAATAGCAGGCATTCAGCATTCTTTTAGTTTTTAATTATGAATGAATACGATACTCCAAATAAATGAATATGACAAAATCAGTTCAAGTGGACAATGAACTGCATTCAAACAAAAATTATTAATGTTGGAATATTACTGCGCGGGCATCAAGTTGCACTAAAGAATTGAAGTGGTTATTACCACAATAAGTGTTACTGATATAGGTTAATGAGACATTGACATTAATTGGGGTTGGTTTGTTTGTGTAAACAAAACCTTTTTGTTTTTCTGTGTGGTCGCATCAAGTACACAAGTGCCGATGTGACTACACTACACCCCCAATCTTTCAGTTAAAATTTTATAATTTTGTTACTTGACGAAATTTTAAAATTTTAATTCAATATTTATGTATGTATATGTATACAATATGCTGTCTGCGTGGTACAATACTTACAGGTTTTCTTAAGCGTGTGTACATGTTATTGTTTTTTTTTCTTTTGAAACTTATATTAAACATTTTTTTTTGTTACATTTTTTTGTTATTATAATTCTTATGCTCTAGATGTCTTATTTATATTCTATTTTGTAATTTAATGTTACAATAATTTTCATTTCTTATATTTCTTTAATAATTTTTTATGTAAAATTTTTGTTTTTCCATTCATTTTTAATTCTACATTTACATTATTTATATTTATTTCGTAAGGACCATTGTATGGTGGCTCATTTTTCTTTCTATTTTCTAATTTTATTAAAACTAAGTCTCCTATGTTGAGATTTATACTATTTGTTTTGTTGTGTGATTTTGAGCTTCTATTCTTTTTTGTTATTTCTATAAGTTTTCTAGCGTTTTCTAATGATTGCTTTAGTCTTAATTTTACTTCATTTGCATAGTTTTCCAAATTATATATTCCGTCTCTAGTCTTGAAGTTTTCACCAGGTAATTCAGGCAGTTTACCAAAAAGTAATTCAAATGGTGAATAATTTGCATCTACGTGAGGGGTTATATTATATGCAAAAGCATAATATGGTATCCAATGATGCCAATAATCATCGTTTACGAATGACAAAAAGTATTCATTTAGAACTCTATGATTTCTTTCTACGGTACCAAGTGTCTCATGATGGTACGGTGTTGATGTTTTGTGGTCTATTTTTAACAAAGTGCATATTTCTTTCATTAATTCATTTACAAATTCTGTACCTCTGTCTGTTTTTAGAGTTTTAAATATGCCATATTTTAAAATTAAATTATCTATCAAACATTTTGCAACTGTTTTGAATTCTTTGTTTTCCATTGGTGCAGCGATTATATACTTAGTCAACTCACATTGCATTGTTAATATATAGCGATAGTTTCCAGAAGGTCGTAAGGGTCCAAGTGTATCGATAACTACAGTGGAAAAACTATCTTTTGGCGTATCTGTCACGCATAACGGTTCTCTTGTGTGTCTTACTTGTTTGTTTCTTTGACACAGATCGCACTCTAAAACGTATTTTTTTACCATTTTATACATATTCTTCCATATGTATTTGTGTTTCAGTTTTATTAAAGTTTTTCTTACTCCGAAATGTCCTCCGCATGGTGTGCTGTGATACAATTTAATTAATTCCATTTTTCTTTCTTCATCTGTTATTCTTTGAGGATTACTATACAATATTATTATGACGTCATTTTCTTTATTTCTGTTCATTTTCTCTTTGAATTTTTCTATACTTATCTTTTTAAATATTTCGTCACTTTTCTCTAGTGCGAACTTAACACAATTTGTTCTGCCTAAAACAGAAGGTAGTTTCTCCAACATATTACCTAAATAATCGGGATTATCGCTACATCTGACGTACGTTTCATTTAGAGCAGAATCGTTTTCAACTTTTATTTTTTTAGTCGACTTTTCGAATACAAACTTCAATTTTCTTGCAAGTTTCGTATCTCTTTTGGATGTACATTCCCATATTTTGAGTTGATCAGGCTCAATAGGTTTTGTATTACCATTTTTCTTTTCTTTTTTGTTTTCTTTATTTTCTTCATTTTGATTTTCCTCGTTCTGTATCATATTTTTCCTCATATTTCTAGTTATCATCAGCGCTTTATTTTCTTTTTCATCAATTTTTTCTGGTATCATTGATTTTAATATATCGGAGTTCAATTGTATTCTTGATAGTGCGTCTGCATTGGTATTATATTTTCCTTTTTTGTAAATTATTTCAAAGTCATAATCTGATAATTCCATTCGAATTCTAGTCAATTTTGAACTTGGCGATGATCTGTTACTACAATAAATTTTCTACCATATAGGTAAGGTCTAAAAAATTGTATTCCCCAATGTATACCAAGTAGTTCTTTTTCGATAACTGGTTTATTCCTTTCGTGCTTATTCAATGAACGACTCACAAAGGATATTGGTTTATCTTTTCCGATATCTCCTTGAGACAAAACAGCTCCTAATGCGATGTTTGAAGCGTCTGTTGTTAAAATGAAAGGTTTTTCGAAATTTGGGTATTGCAGTATTGGTGATAAGGGATTTGTTGACGATATTGTTGGTGCTGTAGCTGTTGATGGATTTCTGTATTACATTCATTTGTAGCAGCTGTCGCGATACTACTTGAAGTTTGCAACGCAGCTGAAGATGTTTGGTACGGAGTGTGCTGAGGATGATGATGTAATTGTTGCTGTTGAGCCTGAGCGTGCATTGTTTTGCTATACATCAATTTGCTATGTCTATGATGTAAATCGGTATACGGCTGTTTTTTTTTTTTTTTTTTTTTTTTTTTTTTTTTTGAAATGCCAAGTTATATACTGCTTCAGCTTCTTTGAAGGTGTGGTGTGAAACATATTTGGCTCTATCAGGTCGATCGAATACATTTTCCAATCTTGTTAATGGAAATGCAGGATTTTCTTTCTGCCATGTAATGTATTTTTCTTTGGTTTGAAAAAATGTATATACAAGGATTTATATACAAGGATTCAACCAAGCATAAGCTGTGTTTGTTGAACTCCAGGTATGCCCTTGATTTTTAAGCAAAACTGCTGTATTTAAAACCAAGTTGGCAGGATCGCCATGTAATGTTTTCTCTTTTATTAGAAAAAGACACAAGCGATTGTTGTTTCTGATCAAAGTTAATTGATGATTTATTCCAATTTTGAATGGGCTTATATACCTACTTATCGGAATAAACTATTCCTTTCTAACTTATTCTAGCTTATCGTAAATGTACATTTGTTTCTTTTAGATTCATAGTAAATCGATTACAATATTTCTTTTGACCAATCGCTGATTAGTGCATATGAATGTACTCAATTTAATATGACACTCAAAAGTGTGTCACTCAGAAGTACATATTATAATTTTACATGTTTTAGTTTTGCTTTCTTAATAGCAGGCATTCAGCATTCTTTTAGTTTTTAATTATGAATGAATACGATACTCCAAATAAATGAATATGACAAAATCAGTTCAAGTGGACAATGAACTGCATTCAAACAAAAATTATTAATGTTGGAATATTACTGCGCGGGCATCAAGTTGCACTAAAGAATTGAAGTGGTTATAACCAAAATAAGTGTTACTGATATAGGTTAATGAGACATTGACATTAATTGGGGTTGGTTTGTTTGTGTAAACAAAACCTTTTTGTTTTTCTGTGTGGTCGCATCAAGTACACAAGTGCCGATGTGACTACACTACAGAATGGCAACAGCACAGATCATCCCAACATAAAACGAGACTTAAAGAATGCACTAAACGACTCCAAGAGTTACTTGCATCTGAAAAATCTGCTTCTCTCAAAAACTATCTGGAAGGTCTCGATGTCACAGCAACATCCAATTACTCCTTGTGGCGCGCTGCTAGAAAACTTCAAACACCCGTTGAGTCTAAACCACCTCTGCGCACTTCTACCGGAGGTTGGCCAAGAACCAATACTGAAAAATGTAACATATTTGCTGAGCATTTAAAATACGTATTTACCCCAAACACATGTACTGATGCTGTTGATTTGCCGAGTGTAGTTGCTCTACCCCCTCGACCCGTAAAGTTTAAGATGCGTGTTGTATAAACACTAATTGCTGAAACCAACCCAAAGAAGGCCCTGGGTATTGATTAGTAACAAGATGCTGATGAAGTTGCCTCGTATTGCTATTAGAATCCTGTTATTTATTTTTAATGGCATTTTACGACTGGAGTATTATCCACACAGCTGGAAACTTGCCATGGCCAAAATGATTCCAAAGGCGAGCAAAGATCTTACCAAGGCTAAGTCATATAGGCCAATAAGTTTACTGTCGACGATTTCAAAGCTCTTCGAAAAGCTGCTCATGACAAAATTTTCCACAATTCTAGTTGATAATGAATGCATACCGGACCATCAATTTGGTTGTAGAAGTCAGCATAGCACCATTGAACAATGTCATAGATTGGTTCATTTCATAAGAAGTATAGTTCTTCCCTCTTTATTGATGTTTCTCGAACTTTTGATAAAGTGTGGCATGAAGGGCTAATTTTAAAATTGAAGACATATGTACCCATAAACATTCCACATCTTTTGTAAAGTTACATTCTTGCCCGGAAGTTCACTGTTGTGGAAGGAGACTTGATGAGTGTGCCCGAAACTATCTCATTCGGTGTGCTACAGGGGAGTATACTGGGGCCAGTTTTGTATTTGATTTATACCTGTGATATGCCTTTGAGCTGTAATATCCCCACTTCTACATTTGCCGATGATACAGCCTGCCTTAGTATGCATGAAAACCCTCACGAGGCATCCCGAGACCTTCAGGAACATATTAACCTGTTGGAACTATGGTTGAACTTATGGAGAATAAAAGTAAATGAACAAAATTGTGTTCATGTCACATTTACCCTACGTAGAGACACTTGTTCCCCCATTCGAATCAACAATCAAGTTGTTCCACAACATTCACAGGTGAAATACCTTGGTAAACACCTTGACCGACAGCTCACATGGAAACACCACACTGACTCTAAGCTGACACAAATGAAACTTAAATTAACTCAGATACATTGGCTGATTGGTAGAAATTCAACCCTCGGTCTAGATTGTAAACTTTTAATATACAAGTCGCTTTTGAAACCCATATGGTGTTACGGAATTCAGCTATGGGGCATTGCTTCAGCTTCCAATGTAGAGAGAATTCAACGAAGGCAAAACAAAGTTTTAAGGTTCATAACATCGGCTTCATGGTACATGAAAAATTCAATTTTACATCGTGATTTAAATATGCCACTTTTGACCGCTGAAATTGCAAAATATGCAGGGGAATATTTAGCAAAACTAGGAGTCCAATCCTAATCCCCTTGCTCGTAACATCTTAAACTTTACTGGACACATCCGCTTAAAAAAGAGGGATACTACGGCCTTAATACGCAATACTACAGATGAAACTTTTTGAAAATATGTTTGTGCTTAACACGACATTTATGTATTATTAATTACTATCACTAAGTTTATGTCCGACATTGGTTGGACCTAATAATTATATAAGTATATATTTAAGATTTCAATACTTATTGTTAGTTCAGTTTTGAAGATACAATAAATAAAAATTAGCAAAAAAATTTTTTTTACTTCTGTACAAATTTAGGTTCTGTGGCATATATATATATATATATATATATATATATATATATATATATATATATATATATATATTTTTTTTTTCTTAATTTTGCTTACTCTCAATCCGGAAGTGCCGCACGCCCACTGTAGTTACAGAAATTTTTTACTTTCTGATTTTTATATTTCATAACTAAATAAATATTAATTTCAATAAAAGTCGTCAAAGAAGCTGTTTGTTACACGCAGAGTTTTTAACAATTTTTTCTTTGAAACTAATTTTCTCAATTGCGTATTTAAAAAATTAACTACAAAAAATAGAATAAAGTTCGTAATATGAGTGCATATAAATGAAAGTTGTAAATACAACTTTATTATTTATTGCAACAAGATATGTGGCATGTCTTACATACATATACATAATAGCTCTTGACAAATGATAATGAAAATACAAAAATCAATCAACGAAGAAGACTTTTTAAATTAATATTTATTGAGTTATTTGTAGTCGTTTTTTACCGATTGGAGAAATTCAATTTTAAATTTAAGGTCCCCTAATGTATATATATATATATATATATATATATATATATATATATATATGTACAAAAATATATAAATATAATATATAAATATATAATATATATATAATATATATAATATACATATATATATATATATATATATATATATATATATATATATATATATATATATATATATATATATATATATATATATGTGTGTGTGTGTGTACAAAAATATGAGGTCGCTTCTTTTGCAAGCGTTTTACTAACGACCGGTAAATTAATATATTGTTACGTTTTTACTTTATTTAAAAACGTTTTCCGTGGGTTCTTTTATTGCAATGAAATTAAACGCTCAATACTTCAATTTTCAGCACTTAACAGCTACTACTTTATTTAATTCAATACCACCGTACTATGCTCAAAAGCAATAGTAACCAATTAATACACTTTACACTATCACTGTCAAGTCTAACAACTCACTCACTAATTACAGACTCAACACTGTCTGTCTGCTGACTGAACTGAACTTTAACTTATGGCATGTTTCTATATAACAAGTAAGCAAACAAACAAACAAGTACTACTCAGACAAGTACGCAACAAAATGAGTTTTTATAACCCACTTGTCTAACCTACGTGCTGTTACCTAGAACTTTACGTTTTATTACATTGCAGGATTGACACAGTGAAAATTTTAGTATTTCGTTTACTTTTTTCCATACAAAAACCAAATTTTTTTACTACTCAATGGCAACTCTAGACCGAATACAAGAGCAGCTGTTTTTTATTTATAAATCAAAATTTATTAATACATATACATATGTATATACATACATGTGTATATGCACACTTACAAACTTTTTATTCTTTAAATCCATATTTATATGTAGTATTATGTATATTGTATTATATATATTGTGGATTTTTAATTATTTTTTGAAAATTAATTTCTGTTTTTGGAAAAAATTTAACAAAATACTATTTTGCCATGCACACAATCACTTTTTTGTGATTGTCTTCTTTTGACAGTTTCGACAATTGAAATTGCAATGTAGAAACCACAGCTCTTACGTTTTCACTCAACAAAACTTGACATTTGTGTTATAAACCCCCAAAGCAAATTTTCATGCTCAATTGAGCAACATTTTTGAGTCACTTGTTATGTAGAAACATGCCATTAGACTGACTCAGACCAGTGATGTCAGATACAATTTTTTTATTTCCCTACGTTTTAAAGAAAAATTCTCTTTTTTCCCTACACCCAATTTATTTTTCCCCTACATTTTTCCCTACGTTATATTGAAATAAAAAAACTTAAATATTTATATTTTTATAGTAAATTTATTTACTTTATTTTGAACATTACAAAATTCAGGTCTGTAAATCAGGTATAAAAGTAAAAACGGTAAAAGTAACGTAAAAAGTAACAGAATCATTAACAAATAATTAATTGTACAGTTCTTGCGAATTCATTTTTTTTAAATGACTTTCTGTACATTGAAAATTTGTACAATTAATAATATTTGATTGTAAATGAGATCGAATAATACATATTGAATTTAGGAGATCATGACCTAATTTATTTCTTTTCTTTGTACGGAGATCTGTAACAATAGAAAATATTCATTCACATGTGGTAAACTCAAAAGAATTTTTGTCAATTTTGAAAGGTTAGGAAATACCAAGTCATCATTAAAGTTTTTAGATTTCGATATATTCGACCAAAACTTTTCTAAATCCAACTTAGAAAGCAAATTTTTCTCACGTTCAGCAAAATTGTATTCAACAGTTAACCATTCTTGAGTCAGCAGATTAATATCAATATTAAACTTCTGACATAACAACTTAAATTGAAAAACATTTTTATTGACACCACCCACAGCCAACTCAGGGTTAAGAAACTCCATTTCTTTAAAGACTGATTCACTTTTTAAAGGAAGTCGTTTTTTTGTTTCTTCAAGGGCGGTGATATAAAATTTCTATTGACATAAGTATTACCAGATTTTTATTGTTCATAAAAAAAATAGTTACCAGATTATCTATAAGTTTGTAAGTAGGCTGAAAATCCCTACATTTCGACCAAAGTAAAAAATCTGTCTTTTTTTCCCTGCACTTAATTTTTTCGAAAAAAAATCCCCACAAAAAGGGAATTTTCCGTACATCTGACATCACTGACTCAGACTGACTGCCGACGTTGATGTGCGCAGCTTATATACCCTTAATGATCATTTCTAGAACGATCATGATGTTTGTCGAAGCTGAATCACATCATCCTACACTTAAATTAACATGAACTCAAGACATACGTACATACATACATACACACACGCTCTAATCAGACGTACAAATGCCGCGGTTAACAGCAACAATAATCATGAGCTTATTCGCGGTTTCAATTACTTAGAAACCGTGCGTATTTAACATGTGTGTTGGTGTGTATATTCCCACCACCATGGCTCAGCAATTATCTATGTATGCATGTATGTATAGTTGTCATGTGCTCATTTACAATGAATAATAAAAGCAAATGACAATAACAACAATTCAATATCTCCTAGAGTAATTATGATGAATAATACAAGCAAATAAGAATAGGAATAATTCAGTAGGTTCTAGAATTATTATAATGGGACTGTTCACAACCAAATTCGTAACAATATATGTATATGTTACTTTCACTCCTGGAGGGAGCATAGGTTACCATAATCTCGATCTTCGGCTCGATGCTTAACTTCGTTTCACTTCATACGTAATCGCGAAAGTTCTGTTGTCAGTTGCCGCTTCCAGGTATGCGCTGGTCTCCCGACTCGTCTATTTTTCTGTGGATTCCAATCTAGGCATTTCCTGGCAATATCATCTACTGGTTTATGGAGGGTCTGACCTATCCAACTCTTTTCCATATTATTTCCGTTGTAAGACTTACTTATTTTCCGTTGGTTTGCCTCCATCCAGAGGTGTTTGTTGATATTGTTACAGGCCAGAAAATACTTAAGAAATTAAAATAAGCAAATTTATTATTGAACGGTACAGAATAAAGTGTACCCCATACAAAGTAATCAATAACTATTCTACATCTAGAGAACTGCAATAATGAGACCTTCAAAATTTTACATACACTATAAGGAATAAGGGGTGCATTCGAACATGGTAGAAGTGTAGGAGGGAGGAGACGGGTATCTCCTGCAAGGTAATTATTAATCATTCTGTATCTGAATATCTACTAATTATATCAAAACTCTAGAAACTTTGGAGACGTGATTATGAGAATAATATGTGACTATGGGAAACTCTGTATTCTAGCAAAATCAAAAGAGCAGTACCCTCATACAAAGTAATTATTAGGGCGACAATTTCAATGCAAATGCATATTTATTGTCGACACTTTAAAACCTATTCTGAACAATTTTCTTTGCGTTTCATAAGATTTCCTGTAAAATGGCATCAATTTGTTTTTGCATATTTTGCATATTTTAACAAAAAACTAAGTTCTGTGCATATTTTTGTAATAAGTGCATATTTATTTGCATATTTTCCAAGTTTTTCACACCTATAACAATATTAAAAATATCCTCCATTCTCTCAAACTTGCACTGATATCATCTCTGAAATAACCGTCATTTGATACAGGATACAACGTGCATACTATGTACATACATACATACATATGTACATATTTAAATGTTATTCATTATACCAGCTAATGTGTCAGTGCCGGTGAAAATTTATATAGCCCCCTTGTTAAACACAACGAAATCGCATTTTTACAGCCCCCGGTGTAAAAATCAAGCGCCATAGCCCAAGATGTATGTAGTCTACATACATCTTGCCAAAGCCGTCTAAAGTTTCCACTTAATTAATCTTCAAACTACAGTTTCCTTGGCGAATCCATAATAAAATTAGAGGGATTCGGATCTTTGAATGAGTAGATTAATTTGATTGACGATGCTGTTACCAAAATTTTTGATGTGGAAGGTGATATTGCAGAAATGGTAAAACAAAAATTTCAAAATCTACTACAGAAATATAAAGGATTCGACCAAATTAACAAAATTGCCAAAACGTTCAAACTAAATTTAGATGTACCTATTTCTTTAGAAAATTACTCCCCAAATGAGTATGCTCCAATAACTTCCGTCGATGTGCAAAAACTTTCTGCGCCCGAACAGACACTTTACATTTGGAAATTAAAGAAAAAATGTATTTATTTATACAAACAAAAATTTATGTTAATACTACCCTTTTAAATGTACAGATTCTATGGACTGATTTTATTTTTATCAGGCCTGTCACAGAAATCAATTTCGATCGAAAGTGGAATTGATTCCGTATTTTATTATTTTATTTATTCAATCGAGGAAGTTTTAAATTTGTTTTTGTACTATCAGATACAAAATATGCAAATTCGATCATGAAATTAAAAGTGGTTTCATTCCGAAAAAAAATTTCGTTTTTTTGTTTTCTGGAAAAGCAAAATACGGAATCAATTCCACTTTCGATCGAAATTGATTTCTGTGACAGGCCTGATACAGGCTATTTTGTTATGTTTTAATAAATCTGGTTAAAATTAATTGTTTTTTTGTTGCATATTTTTATTTATTTCCGCATATTTTCATTATTTTGGTGCATATTTTGACTGCTATGGTGCATATTATATGCGCATATTTTTAATTTTATAGTGCATGAAATTTGTCGCCCTAGTAATTATTAATTATCTTATATATGGCAAAGGAAAGGTAAAAATACCCATAACTATTTTCTACATCTGAAAAGTAAAAAGGTTGCGGTTTAGCAAGTTTGCCTAGAAATGGGATAAGGAACGAAATTTTCGTATAGGAGTTTATCCTTATGTTCGCAATTATGGTTTTGTGCTGATTTTACCAATTATTAATTTATTTTATAAGCATGTATGTATATTTGTATGTATGCATAAAACTTCTTTTAACTCAAACTTTACAGATTGGGTTGTATAATATGATGATGACTGTGTCAAGTCGAAAGTCCTTAATTTATTCATCTCTTAAGTTTGACAGGTCTAGCTGTACATAAAGAATGAAATCCTAGGAGACTGAAATTTCGGATTTAGTGTTGGAAATATATTAAACCACGAAAAAAATAAGAGAAACTTTACCCCTCCAGATTTTCATAAAGTGGGTACAAATCTGTACATAAATTGAGCATATAGTACTTCCTGAAACGCTCCAAGGGAAGTTACTATTAAAATTCCAAAAAATTGACCCCTAAAAATAATGGGCACCTTAGTGGCCTTGAAAAATATTTATGGTGAAGCTTATATGGTAAATCTTTCAAACTTCATGTATAAGGTTACCTATATGAAGTATCCTTATGTTTAAAGTTTCATTATTTTATAATTAACTGAAGCAAAGTTATGAGGGGGCAAAAAGAACACAAATGGTTTCGTGTAATATACTCACCTTATGAATTGGCCTGAACTTGGCTTGGCGCACTACTGTGCGAATCCTGCCGCAGAACTCTGGCAATTTGTGTCTGATAATTAAAGGGAGCGCACAACAAGCCTTCACTGGCTTAAGTGTATGTCGTATGACATGGGCTATCACACACCTCCAATCAACCTAACCTAACCTACATATATCAGAACAAAAAGCAAAAAAGTTATACTCAAAGCTCTTTTCATTCGAATAAATATTATCTTGCGAGTTATTCTTTACTCATTGCTTTATTGTTGCTCTATTATCATGATGGAAACAAATAATTAATAAAAAATAATTAAAATGCAAATATTTTCTTACATATGTATTTGACTAACCGATTGAAATTGTAATCGTTTTTATACATCATAATATAAATATTAGTTCATGATTGCGATTAAATATGAATAGAATTTCTCATCAAAAGTTTGTTAGGCCTGGCGAACATATAACATCTACCAACAATTTTGCAAGATGTTAAAATCTTCTCAAATGAATTATGCAGCGTTAAATATTAAAAATTTAGTTCGAATTTAATTAAAATTATATTTCTTTGCATCATGGTTTGAATTATTTCTATAATGCATCAACAATTGGTTTTGCTCTTGAATAGCAACAATTTATCTAATTATATGTAAAAGGGTTTTCAATATTAACTTCACTTTTTATTTTACACAATATAATTATGTTAGATGTTGGAATTGTAAACAAGTGTTTTTCTCAACAGCTTCTTATAACTGTTTTGAAATAAATATCCTTATTCTAGCATTCTAAATGGGAAAGTATGGCTTTTTCATTTTTGACTTTATCATTTGTATAATTTTTCTTATCCGGTTAAAAAAAAAACCCCTATAAATTGAAACTTAAATAAAGCCTTTTTATATAATTGAATCTGAGATTTTTCTAGGAATTTTAAGAATAATACATAATTCATTTAACTATTTTTTGGCTAATATAAACGAAATAGCACCCAAATCGGAATTGTTATTTAAATTTTAATTGTTATTAAAAATGGTAACAAAATAGGAATATTACTTAAACATTGTCAGCCAGGTTGCAATATCAAGTTTTGTTGCAATAATTAGTTTAAAATCCAAATTCAATTCATGTTTCTATATATGCAGTTATATATACATATATGCATATGAGGGCGGGTCAACTAGACTTTGACTTTTTGAATAAAACAACGTTTTTCCAATGTTTCGATCCCTACCGAAAATAAGATTTGTCGAGGTCATCAAAATAAGTACATATTTGTGAGATGATTTCTCTTTCCGCTGAGTCATTTTTTCAGGGTTGGAAGCAAGAAATAGTCACTCGAGACTAAGTCAGGAAAAAAGTACGGATGAGGGAGCAATTCATAGCCTAATTCATGGAACTGTGCCAAAAAAGAACTTTTCTTTGCCAAATACGGACGTTTTTTCATTTCCTCATTAAATAGACCCAATTATAATCGTCATTGATTGTTTTACCATTTTAAATGTAATAATGTGGATTTTACAACATGCATATCAAAAAATAGTCGGCATGACTTTATTGGCTGGCAAGCCCACCTTGGCCTTTTCTGTCGCCGATTCACTCCCAGAAACCCACTGTTTTGACTGCTGTTTGGTGTGTTTTGGTGCAAAAACTCGTCCATCTTGATATTTATCAAAGCCAAACATTCCTGTAAAGTTGTCATGCGATTGCATTTGTGCTCGATTGTGAGCAAACGCAGCAACTTACGAAAAGCTTTTTCACACACCAGTGATCATCCAAAATTTAAACCGCTGAGCCATGTAATAAGCCTGTGCCTTCGACAATCTTTCACACTTTCGATTTCACATCCTGCAAACCATACCGTGAGAGACCTCAACCGGGTGTCCAGAATATTTGGCATCTTCCGTGCTTGTAGGGTCATAACGAACCACCGGGAAATTCAATAAGCCACTTTCTTATTAACCCGACCTTGTATAACCAAATTAGTCATGCAAGTGAATCAAACAAGCTGATAGAAAATCGCATAAAACAAAGTCTATGAGATGTAGCTTCCATACAATACACTCGACCCAGAAGTGATTGAGCAAAAGATAGTGTATTGATGCAATGAAAACACTAGATTTCAATATAAGAGTAGCGACTTCTGAACCAATTAAAACAGAGTAGTTTTCGTCGTTCGTACCTTCAACACAATTTTGATTATGCGTTATAATATATTTAACTTAAAAGAAAATAGCAATTATAATTTTAATTTTTCTTTAATTTTTTCTTTCTCTACAAGTTCTAATTTCGTATTATGATACCACCCTGTTAATTGGTGTTTGACTGTTTGGTGACGAAGGTATGCGAGTATCACTAATCAGTTAGATAAACAGTAATTAATTCGGTTTTATTGGTGATACGAATTTGAAATTTGATTTACGTTTTTGTGCAGTTGATATGACAGTTGATATGCACAGACTTATCGCCACCGACCGGACGTTTTAGCTTTGTTGAGATCCAGGTCTATCAAGGTCTGGCATTATATATACTTATGTAATGAAATTGCGGTCCAGTGCCAGCAATCTCTAGCGTCTCACGAGCAACTACGGAACGTTAAAGAAATATTTTCGAAAAAGGTTGTTGCTGAGCTCAACGAATTTTCTGTGTGTAACTATGTCAAAATATTTTCCCGACCTTTCATAGAAATGGAGTCACTCAATTCATAATTTTGGCTTAGGTAATATTATAGCTCTAGATATATTTAAGTTGATTGATAAAGTATGACATGGTTAGTTTTAAAATCTGGTGGCTGTTAGTGCATGCATTAAAAAAATAATATTACTTGTTAGTCTAAAACTAGGTGTAATAAAATAAAATGTGCATATATATGAACATAGTTTTAAGTTAGATTTCAATACAAATAAAAATGTAAAAAAACTCTGTGAAAACTTACTGCTGTTGATTTTAGTGCTGACTTCTCTCTATTTATAACATGCTTCCTCACAGATCACACTTTACTAGTTTTCCTAAACTGAAACCCAATAAATAACTTCAAAATCGATTCAGACGTACTACTCTATAAGTCTCCGTTCTTTTTACTACAATATTTCTTTTACTTCTTAATTCCTTTTTTTTTTGTTAGACATTCAACCCGTTCTACTCAGATAACAGCAGCATTTACAATTCGTCTTATACCATTCATATTGTTTTCACAATAGTCCAAGCATGCCAGAGATATGAGGAATGAGAAAGAATATTATTGGTTCAATTAATCACGGTCTTTTAAAAATCTCCTAATGAATTCATACGATTATAATCGATTTTAATGCTCCTTATACTCATTGCTATATGCTAAAGCGAAAATGTATAATGCAACATATTATTCCATCTGTTACTATGGGTTATGTGTATAAGTACTGAGGAATCGGAAGCTCTTGATGTTTTTGGAATGAAAATTCAGTGTGATGTTTGTTCGACTGATCACATTTTGCATGATACTAATGGATTATTCAAGTGTATAGGTTCTCAAGAGATAATTCGGTCTTTCTGATTTTCTAACTATTTATTCCACCTATATCCGTTCTAAAATTAAAACAACTCTCATGTCTAGGCCGGTATAATAAAGTCTGAAGTTACTCAACTGCGTATAGGAGAAGGCGAAGAGCTTATAGGTGAAAGTAGTGCATCCAACTTTATTGACTCACTGGATTATCACCGCAGTATGGTGTATATTTTGTTGTTCTGTCGTTACTACAATAAATTTCGCTCTAATAAGTTAAGAAACCAGCTTCTTTTGACGAACAATTGAGATAGCATCCGTTACCTGTAAGCAAATGAGCAAATTCTACATGTAGCAGCGACCATGCCAAGACCAAGAATTTCCTCATGTCCGAACTGGTGCCTGTTAGTATTGAGTTCATAATAGGCCACCACATATAGCTTCTTGCCGAACCCTTCATTCTAACGATGCCAGGATGTTCGTCGTGTAGAGAATGAAGAGGCTTAACGACTTGGTGGAGGAATAATTCTTTATTACCCCACAATTTTCTTGCCCTCTCTATGGACGAGATCAAAATCGTGGGCATTCAGAAAAATGCATCGGCGAATCATAAAAGTAAATTTTTTGCCATGCAAATATTCGTGAAATTATTTACACCTACTACAGCAGCGGATTCTTCTCAATCGATTTGTTCATAATACCGCTCCGCCTTTCTTGTGTGACAAACCAAATATAAAAATGTCTTTCACTAAGTCTTCTCTCAATGGCTTAAATTCGCAAATCGCTCATTATCTAACTATTCTATTCAGCTTAGCTCATTTTTTTCTTAAACATTATTTCAGAGTTAATAAAGAGAACATCTTACAATGACAAGCCTATCTTAAAATTATTGGTAAAGGTAATTTTCACTCCTTCCGGATTGTATATTGTGGATCTTATTAAAATGTTTGGAATTTTTTGTTTATTGCATATGATAAATCATATAATAAATCTTAGAATCAATGTTTATTTTCTAAGCAATATATAATCATTGTTTTCTAAGCAAAATGTATATATTGAAAAATACAATATAAAAGCCTTGGCAAAAAATATTTCCAGCGCTAAAAAGGACTTCTCACTTCCGGACTTCTTGGAAACTTTTTTGTAGCTTCCTAGGAAGGACTCCACAAAGCCCCTACTTACAAATAGAGAAACATAAATTAGCTTAGTTGAGTTGAAAGTACATTTACTTGGTATGTAGTAGAGCAACTACTGCAAGTACAACAATACAAAAACAACATGGCTTTTTGTTGTAGTTTCTCACCACAAGCTGTCAAGAAATTATTGGTTTGTTTGGAAAGTAATTTCTTTTAGATTTATGAAATTAAAATATGATATTTATAATGTATCGTGTTTGGTGGTTGAATAAGAAGTGATTTATTATTATTTTATTTCATGCTTAATAACTAGTTTGAAAGATCATCTTTAATAATCACCCTTATCGCGAATCTCAAGGGAATAAATACTAACTAGGGAATTAACTTTTTATTCCCATGAACAATAATTTGGCATCGCCATTTATTAGGGAATAAAATAAACATATACTACGTTTATACGCACGTCTTATTAGCAAATAGAACTATTTGCAAATAACAAATTCAATGTTTATACGGGACATTGCATACAGAACTTGTGTTATTATTGGTGATGCCATGTGACGAAAATATGATTGTTTGGTATGTAAAACACAAAAAACGTTCATGAAGTGGCAACGTCTTACTTTTTATTTGCAAATAGTGTCGTTATTCACGACTTGTTTAAGTGAGTTAATAAGTTACAATAAAAAAGTTATACGGCAACATTCTTCTTTTTTATTTGCAAATAAGACGTGCGTATAAACGTAGTAATAGTTGGTAAGTCGAACATTCTATTGTGAATTGATATACATACATAATTTTATTCTTGACGCGTATTTTTATACCATAAACTAAACGTTATATTTGTGACTAAACTATACCATAAACTAGAAAGTATTCTGTGTTTTATACTAATATAATTAATTAAAAAAAAGATTAATATTTCGCTCCGTTTTAAGTTGTTGGAAAAAGAAAAAAACCGAATAGAAAAAATAAACAGAAGAAATTTGAGAGACGAATCAAATCCATTGTGTTTATCGGACGTAATGTAAGTAAACACATGAAGTATTATTGGCAGTATGTACTATATAAATAAATCCTTTACAGGTTCCAACAACATTTCCGAGTAAACAAACCAGCTTTTAAATACCTTTTAGATGTATTGGTCCAGAACAGCTTACCGGATAGAAAGTCGTCAGCGATTCCGTCGGTCGTGAAGCTTGCAGCATGTCTTCGCTTTTTGGCGAAGGAAGCTATCAAAAAGGTATTGGACGGCAAATGGACGTTGGTATAGCGCAATCCACTTTTAGTGAGGTGTTGGCAGAAGTTTTAGCGATTTTTGAAAACAAACTTTGTTCAAAGTGGATTTGTTGGCCAAATATAGAAGAAAAAAAAGCTATTGCCAGGGAATTTTTTGAAAAATATCGCTTTCCAGGCGTTATAGGATGTATTGACGGAACGCATGTGAGAATTATTAGTCCACAACATAATAAGCATTTGTTCTATAATAGGAAAGGATTTAATAGCTTAAATGTTATGCTGGTATGTTGGTTTTAGACTTCTCATATATGTAAGTATATATCATTACTTACAGTTGATTTTTAGATATCGGACAACAAAACAAGGATACGCTTTGTAGATGCTCTTCATGGTGGAGCATGTCACGATTCTGCAATTTGGAATAGCAGCGAATTGAGGAGCAAAATGGAAGCTGATTATTTAAATGGGCAAAAGCAATTCTGGTTGTTGGGTACGTATTTACACATAAATAATGTGGGTTTATGTATGTATTAAGTTCCATTTCTTAGGAGATGCTGGATATCCATTGGAACCATGGTTGCTAACACCACACCGAACTCCTAGTGCTGGATCAAGTGGAATGAAGTTCAATGAAACGCATTCACGAGTACGCAATATCATAGAAAGAACAAATGGTATTTTAAAAAATAGATGGAGGTGTTTACTTGGCGCTAGAGAATTGCATTATTCGCCAAAAAAAGCAATTCAAATTATTAATGTTTGCTGCGCCTTGCACAATCTGTGTTACCACTATGGTTGCAATGACTCGCAGTTAAGCGAAATAGTTGATGTAGATGATCAAATAGAAGATATAGATGATAACGCCACGTTGGAAACGTCATACAACTCGCAAGCAGGACGGATTCGGTTGCAAATTGGAAATTCACTATAGTTTTTTTTCATAAATTTCATGTATTTTTATTTATTTTAATTCATTACTTTATAATATACATACATATGTAATATACAAAAAATAAAAAGAAGAAATAAAAAAGAAACGTACTTTGATAAGATATGCAATTTTAAATATAGAAAATAATAAATCACATTTGTGTTTTTATTGTACTTCATGTATCACATTGAAAAATCTTAATAAAAAGGCACATACTTTTAAAACAAACAAAAATCTAATTCATAATATACGTTTTTAAAACTAAAAAAAATACCACATTCCTATAAGTTTACAGTCCATCATTATTATTAAATTGCTTGATTTTTAATTCCTCTAACTGGATTTGTCGCTGCAGCAATTCTAAATTGTTATTTAATTCCTTTTCTCTCATTTTTTCCATTGCCTTGTTGTGCCGTATTGTTTCGGCAACCAATTTATTCTGTCCGTCCCGTATTTCTAACAACGTGGTGCTTATTTTTCTGAATCTATGTTCAACTTCCTTATTATGCTCTTTGAACATCTCAATTGCTTCACCGAAATGCCGGCTGAGGTCTTTTTGAGTTTCTAGTTCATCTAGCAGCAAATCTGTTGTAGTTTTTTTAGTTTTCTTGCAAGGCTGCTTTATATTTGAGTTAGCTGGCGTATTTTCGTCGCCCGCGGTTTCACCGTAATAAGGGTTTTGTTCAGTTTCTATTTCATCCACTAGCAAACCTGTTGTATTTGTATTAGCTGTCTTGCAAGGCTGCTTTATATTTAAGTTTGCATGTGTGTCACCATCGTTCACGGCAATATCACACAATTGTTCAGCATTTCGTTTTGCACATGTATTTTGCAACCCAAACACTTGAGCTTCCCTTACGCCTTCAACACTCTCTTCTAGCGATAGCAAACTATATATTGCTTCTTCTGTAGCAGAAAATCTGTATTCTTTGTTTGGGCCGCCACCAGTTTTTCTCCTATTTCGCGAGTTTTGAATGGCCTTCTTTTTAACATAGCGTTTCTGATCAACCCAAACCTATTAATATACCAAAACAGTAAATGAATATTATTATGAACATGTAATAATCAAAAAAACGCTTACTTTTTTCCATTCGGCTATTGATTTCGAAGGCGGGCCTTGGCTATTTAACTGGGTTTCTACATTTTTCCAGAAGTCAGTCACTGTTTCCTTCTTCTCTTTATGAAATCCTTTGGCAATGTTGGGAGCTCCACACATTATTTCCACCAATGTAGCCAGCTGTAGCTTGTTGGCATTTCCACTCCTTTTAAATATCAAATTAAATAATTAAAAACAACTATTTAAAAAAATAACACGAACACTACTTACATTGTGCTTCTTTCTTTATTCCCAATAAAAATGTTTATGAAAAATTTCACATAGAATTTGGGAAAAAACCCACGGGAATAAAAATTGGCGATGCCATATTTTATTCGAACAAGCGAGTTTTTTCCCGTGGAAGTAATTCACAATTGCAACTTTAGGGAAAAGGGAAATATTTCGAGGGAAAAAATATTCGCGATAAGGGTGATTATATTAATGGTGTTGTAACACCACAACTCCCATCTCAAGTTTAATAATAAGTAATAATATTCATTAAATAAATTTTACTATAATAACTAAATTTAACAATTTTAAAGCCAATAGTTTTTCTAACTGATACAAAATATAGTTATACACAAAACCTCTTCTTGTATTTAAATACAAAAATGATAAGCATAACTTACACATAGTTTTCTATACTTTTAAATATAAAAATAATTTTGAAATCTATAAAATATAATATAATATAAAAAGTTATTCTTTCTAATTATGACGTTGCAAACGTCTTAAATTACGAGATCTAGTCTCTTCTTGTCACGGAATAACGTCCTGCTGTCCACCTTCTTCCCCAGAAGCTGATTTATCAGAATCTGATGAATTTTTGTCAATGGAAGCACTTGGAACTGTTTGCTCGCCCACCTCACGCTCTCATTTTCATTTTGTGTACCGCGAATCATTTGCGGACCTAAACGTTCTTTAACCGTAGCTTCTTGCCACGAAGCTTTATTCGGCTTAGAATAGTAACGAACAAAAACATTTCTACCGGTATCAAAATTAATAATTCGTGCCCCTTTATGATTTTTGGTGTTTGACAACTGACTCTCAACCATTTTGTCCTTCAGCAAAGCTATACTAAGCATACTAAAACGTGTCTTAATCTCTTCACCTAATAACAATTTAGCAGGCGTTTCACCTGTAGCGCAATGTTTTGTTGATCTATAATCAAACAAAAACGTATTTATGATCTCGTCGATATGCTCACCATCACGTAGATTCGCTAAAAGAGACTTTGCTTTCATGAAAACTTGGAATTCATCAGTCGTAAACTGTCGCCCGTTATCACTCACTAAAGTATCTATTAACCCAAACCTTCCAGACTTCGCGCAATTCGCTGATAGTAAAACTTGACGTTATTCTTTTTGTTTTAAATACCTCGACCCACTTTGAGTACGAATCGATGATTATAAGAAAGTGAAAATCCTTAATAGGACCCGCAAAATCAATATGAAGTCTGGACCACGCGGAATCCGTGGACCTCCATGGAATAAATGGACCTTTTTCAGAACTTGGTTGGGCTAATTTACACGGAATACAATTAGAAACTTCTTTTTCAATATCGTGGTCTACTTTAGGCCACCACACATACGAACGAGCTAAAGATTTAGTTTCTACTATTCCAAAATGTGAATAATGGAACTGCTGTAAAATTTTACTACGCAATTTTTGTGGAACTACCACTCTAAAACCCCATAAAATACTATCGTATTCTACCGAAAGCTCATCTTTACGACTAACGAAAGACACAAATTCATACCCTTCAACGATCCAATTTTGCCAACCTGAATGGCTTCTTTCACTCTAGCCAAAATAGGACCACGTCTAGTTTCCCTAGAAATATCTTTAAAATTTAAATTTAGCCTATTATCTCCACTAATGTAATTTACAAAACCAAGGTCTTACCTGACTTCTGCTAATTTTCGCTGAGGAAAACGAGATAAATGATCTGCAGAATTTTCTGCACCCTTAACAAAACGCATGGTATAATTAAAACCAGATAAAATAAAAGCCACGAGCTGCTGCCATAACAGGTAACCATTTATTTTCTCCAAAAATGGCTAAAAGCGGTTTATGATCGGACTCTGAAGTAAAATGAATACCAAGCAAATATTGCTTAAGTTTTGTTACGCTAAAAACAATAGCCAACGCTTCCTTTTGTATAGTACTGTAATTCCTTTCAGTTTGTGTAAGCGCACGAGAAACCAAAAGCTATGGGCTTTGTCGACCCATCTGCGCACATATGGGATAAAATACCCGCTACCGCGTAATTAGAAGCATCCGTTGAAAGCAATATAGGCAGTCTAGGGTTAAAATGAACCAAAATTTTATCTGACGTCACCCCTTTCAACGACTCAAACGCATTTTGACACAATTTAGACCATTTAAATTTTACATCTTTTCGCAAAAGTTCATAAAGAGGTGCCATTTTATGGCCAAAATTAGGAATAAATTTTGAATAATAATTCAGCATCCCTACAAACGCTCTAACCTCAGCCACACTGACGAACTGACGAAATACGATCCTTATTCACACTCAAACCATCCCGATCAATGTTGAATCCTAAATAAGATACTTTATCTTTGAAAAATTCACATTTAGTACTATTAAGACGCAAACCTACAGACTCTAGCTTAGTTAATACCAACTCAATAGTTTTGGCGTGATCCCCAAAATTACGACCTGTGATGATAATATCATCCAAATAGTTTACTACGTTTGGAATACCACGTAAAATATTTTCAATAGTCTTCTGAAAAATAGCTGCTGCAGGCTTGACTTCAAATGGTAAACGAGTCATTTTAAATATACCCATGTGGGTACTCCATGCACATAACAATTGAGAACTTTCATCTAACAACAACTGATTATAAGCGTTAGACAGATCTAGTTTTGTAAAAAGTTCTCCACGAAGAGAAGCAAATAGCTCGTCAATTAACGGAAGAGGATATTTAACGTCTTCTAAATATCTGTTAATGGTAGATTTATAATCCCCGCAAATACGGATCTGACCATTGGGTTTAATAATGGGTACTAAAGGTGTGCCCCACTCCGAATTGTCTACTGGTGCCAACGCGCCTTTTTCAACTAAATCCTGTAATTGTATTTCAATTTTTGAACGCCAAGCCAAAGGCACAGGCCTTGGTTTAAAAAAAATTGGTTTAACGTTTTCCATTAAATTTAACGTTACCGTACCCCCTGTGTAAAACCTAAATCTTCTTTAAACACGTTAACGAAACGTTCCTTTATGCTTAGTACACATTCATTTATGTCCCTTATTGAATCGCCATTCGAGAGACCAATACCGAACATTGTCATAAAATCACAACCTAATATAGGAGGGCTACGCGTATTTGTAACAACAAAACGTAAATTTTTAATTTGGCCACGAAATCTCACCGTTGCTAAAATCTCACCAATAACATTTATGCCATCTACTCCGTAGGCACATAATTTCTTAGTACAGGGATTCAATCTCTTGTCTTTAAAAAAATTACCAAATGTTTCACTTGACATTAACGAACAAACAGCCCCAGTGTCCAAAACAAATTCAACCATTACATTATTAACTTCAACCGGCAATGTAAATGGAGCAGCAGGACGTTCATCCGTTACCCTGTAAACAGAAAAAGCATTATCATTACTATATTCATTTACTCTTTCACCACAATTATTGTTAGGCGAATTCCTATTTGATACTAACCACTATTTGATATTAACCACATTAACTTAATTATTATTGCATACACTAGCTAAATGCCCCACTCTGTGACATTTGTTACAAACACTGCTTCAATCCGCAATGAGTACATTTCTTTTTTATCTTTTTGCTGCCGTTATTCTCGTAGACATTAAATTGTTTGTTGTTTTTACTGCTACTCGTTGCTTCATCTTTGCTGTTGTTGTTGTTGGTGTTATACTTTTTAAGCCCCCGTCAGGGCTGTTAGATGTGACGATTTTACGTCATTTTGACGTTTCTTTAGAGAAAAATCAGTAAAATGACGATTGACGGTTTTTTAAATGGATGTCACTGCATTTTGACGATTTTTTAAATGATATAAATGAGTTGTATTTTTGTTTTTTAAAATATATTCTTAAAGTTATAAATAATATAAATAGAACCTTTCAAAGTGAAGGTGTTCAAATTCATAATATGCACAGTGATATGTCAAAACTTTTTAAAATAATCTTAAAAAATTTTTTAAAAGAAGATTATGTTAAACAAAATTCTTTCAATAAAATTAATTTTGTTGACACTCAAAATTTTTTGAGTAGGGAAGAAGTCTATCTTGGAGTTTATGTTAAAGAAAAAACTTCTCAAGTTGCCATTAATGTTAAAGCTCACATACTACGTTTATACGCACGTCTTATTTGCAAATAAAAAAGAAGGATGTTGCCGTATAACTTTTTTATTGTAACTTATTAACTCACTTAACAAGTCGTGAATAACGACACTATTTGCAAATAAAAAGTAAGACGTTGCCACTTCATGAACGTTTTTTGTGTTTTACTTACCAAACAATCATATTTTCGTCACATGGCATCACTAATAATAACATAAGTTCTGTATGCAATTTCCCGTATAAACAGTGAATTAGTTATTTGCAAATAGTTATATTTGCAAATAAGACGTGCGTATAAACGTAGTAACAATCAATTTGTTGATAATTGTGTATCATTCTATGTTGAATTATGCATCCAAATAAAAAAAAATATTCGACTTTGTAAATTCTGTTACAAATAAATTACATTATTCTAAACAAAAATACTTCTTTGGTTCCTTTACTAAAAAATTTTCCTAATTTGGTACCTAAAGAGAGATACCAGTCAATAGAAAATGAAATACGAGAATTAAGTTTTATAAATTTTGATGAAAAAGTTGCTGATATAAATATCTTTTGGAAAAAAATACAAGTAATAAAGTTGTCAAATAATAAAAATAAAACAAAAATCAGAAATGCTCTGGAAACAAAAACAATCAAAGAAATTTTGTTTGGAAAAGATTATTTAAAAATGAGATCTTCAGATTATTTCTGTGCATATATTACAAAAGTTGGCTAAAAAAACACGGAACATTTAATTTGTACGATTATTATTAAAATAAAAAATATAAAACAACGTTGTTAATGTTATCTATGTATGCTTATGCATGGGAATATACATATACATACATATGTATATATATATATATATATATATATATATATATATATATATATATATATATATATATATATATATATATATATATATATATATATATATATATATATATATATATATATATATATATATATATATATATATATATATATATATATATATATATATATATATATATATATATATATATATATATATATATATTACTTTTAATTTCAAAATAATTTTTAATTTTTTAATAGAAACTGTTAAACTTCTTGTTTTGTACAATAAGAAAAGTTTTCCAAATAAAAAATTACATTTGTTTTTTATTTCTAAGGTTTAAATTACTTGACGATTTTATGACGATTTTGTTGAATGTTCGTGACGATTTTGACGAATTTTGTTAAAATTTTTGACGTTTTTCATAGAAAAATACCTAACAGCCCTGGCCCCCGTGCATATTTTCTTTGCACATAATTAACTTCTTCTTTGTGCCACTTTGCGCATACAGCTTAGCCTCCATAGTTAACGCCTTCTTCACCGCCACTTCTAAGGTAAGGGTCTCATCTTCCTCACACAGCCTTTCAAAAATTTTGCCATCAAATCCCGTGACAAATTAATTTAACACAAATTTTTTCAGCTGTGCTCCAAATTTGCACTCCATTGCTAGTTTTTTTAGACGTGCATACCACACTGATACGGATTCCTCATCCCTTATCTTTGCGTAAAAAAAATTCCTACGTCTCCGAAAGATTACCACTGGGGGTGAATAATGCTGGTTTAGCATGTCACATACATAACTCCTTATACTTCTTCTTGGCAGGTAAATCAGGGAAACACAATTCCCTCAACAAGCCATACGCTTCAAGGCCAGCAGCCTTTAATAACGTTGACGTTTTTATACGGTCTTCTTCCACCGCCGCCTCCACAAAATGAGAATTCAACACCTCTTGCCAAAGACACCATTTGTCCACAACCAGCCGGAACTCCTTATACCAGTTGCCATGGATGTTGAAAAAATACTCTCGTTTTGAGCTATTGTGGTATTACCGTCACCTGGCATCTGTACAATATTAAATAAATAAGACCACCAAAATTCACACGACCTTTTATATTATACAGAAAATCTGCTTATTTATATAATATTTATTATATAAAAAATTCTTCCTTTGTACATACATACATATGTATCTGTTTTGCACAATGTTGTTTTTTTTATTTTTTTATTTTACAAAAGCTCGTCGGCATTATAATGTATCGTGTTTGGTGGTTGAATAAGAAGTGATTTATTATTATTTTATTTCATGCTTAATAACTAGTTTGACAGATCATATTTAATAATATATTAATGGTGTTGTAACGTAACTCACACATAGATGGCGCAACACACAATATTGTTGTGAATAGTCAACATTAAACTTGATTAGTATCTGAGCAATCTCACGAGTTCTTATTTGCCTGGTTATAGTTGAAGTTGGTAGTGGAGAAATAAAGGTAATTCCTCTATTGAAAAAAAAAATATTTTATTTTACTTGTTCTTTCACCTACAACTTGGAAAAAAAGTAAATAAATTTTGACAGTACAGGATTAAAATGGTAGAACTTATATGAGTTACCGGTACCAGGTAGTATATTAATTTACCTGAGTTGAGTTTTTGCTTTGAAATAGAAAGCTTTCTAAGAGACTTTCAAATAGAAATCTCTCTAGAATGTTAGCCAGAAGAAGCAAGAACGGAAGGCGTACCTTGCCATGACATCATGTGGAACAAAATACAAGAATATGAAATGGAACGAGCGAAGTTTGCGCGTCCAAAACAGGGAGTATAAAGGCCTTTTTGAAGGCATCCACATTGCTTCTTCTTACTGCTGAGTTATTTATATCTGTTCAAAAGACATAATGGATCTTATTATGTTTGATGAGTTTTGTTTACGACTTCGATGTTTTGTACTAGATTAACGAAATATTCCCTCAATATATCTAATCTAGTACAATCTGTGGAATTTGCTGTCAAAAATCGCCAAACACGAGAAGAACGAATGATTTTTGCCAAACATTATGCTTTTTGAAAGGCCTCTTCCATGCTTTTATTTGCAAATGACAAAAAAAAATTTTATCTTCATCGGCAGTGTCTTTGGATGTCATGCGGATCATGTTGGATCGACAGCGCAAGAATTGAAAAAGGCATGCTGTAGCAGATGTTATTTACTATATACGGCAAAATGTGCACGACTCTACTAAAGACAAATTGCATTACAGACATAAATGTACTAACCCAGATACAATATAAAGAATACTATACAAACAACTGGGAATAACGGATATTGCTTTGTAGTAACACATGGCAACTGATTAATAAACGTTTTACATAACATTTCACAATGAATTATGGTCCGAAACGCATTCTGTTGTCATCGATTCTGGGAGAGGAGCAATAAGTGTTGTTGGATCTCTGCAGCGGCAAATGTAAATTTTAAAAGCGAATCCTTAGTGTTTTAGAAATTATTTATTAATTCAATTATATGAATTTAAGTATACAAGTATTTCTAAATTTCAAAATTTGCTTTAAAATTTTATTAATATTTTTGGCCGCGTGATCAACTGTCCAATTTTAAACTGTAGTTATTTCCTTTGTAATAATTCATTTTATACTACTTGATGGAATGTACATAATAAAATGCTTTAGTGACCGTTAGCGGAATACTAAAAAATATGCCTATTTACTTATATATATGTACGTGCGTTCGTATTAGGCTTGCCAGATGGCCGGGAATGAGCTTGATTGTCAAGATATTTTAGTGAATGTCAAGTTTCAAGCTCAAGCAATATTTGTCAAGCTGAAATTGAACATTTTCAAAATTAAAATTTGCAGTTGGTTACATCTAAAAAATTTCGTTTTTTGGCAGTAAAGTTTAATTGTTGGCAACATATAATTTTATCCCTGTATCAACACACATAATTTGACTCATCACTGTATTTAGTACGAACTAAGTCCATTTTTTTCCAAATTTAGTTTTCATTGAATTGAACTCGAACGGAAAGAATATAAAAGGTTTTTTAGTTTTATTTTTTCTAAATAAATTTTGTTATCGCTTTTAAACAATATTAAGAAATAATATCAACGATTGCGCTCACTTCGCTCAGTTTACTGTATTGTTCAATTGAGCTAGCTCGAAGCTGAGAGACATAATCTAACGGATATAGACAAAAGCTTTTAGACACACCTTTTAGGTGGGATACACCTTTTAGGTGTAGGCAGATAAAAAGAAAATTAAACCTCAGCATGGCTGAGTGCAATAAATGCAGATAATCAATCCGTGGTGAAACAGGGATTCAATGTATGGGTTTATGTAACAAAGTGTTTTATAATGCAAACAAGTGTTGTGGTATTGATCAATATTCATCAAAAATATTAGAAGCAAATAATTTTATACGTTTTCTTTGTGATGATTGCATGCAATACATACACAATGTCGATGTAGTATTAAAACAAATACAAGATAATGTTAATAAAAACAAACAATCATTAGTAGACTATAAACATGAATTAAAGAGTTCTTTACAACAAAATGAAAGTGAAATAAAACAATTGTTGGAAGCGATTGAAAAAAGATATGAAAAAAGAATGAAAAAATGGAAGGAATTCAAAAATCCTCAGAAAATAATATTGAAGAAATTAAAAAATTATTTAAACTTTATCAAACAATAGAACAAAAAAATGAAAATATGTGCAAGGAGATCAAAAAAGTCATAAGTGAATCAAACAAAAAAATAACATATGCAGAAACAGTTAGGAACATAGGGTTACCAGAAATAAGTAAACAAGTACATCTAATTGTAAAACCAAGGGAAAAGCAATCAGCAGAAAAAACGAAAGAAGAGTTAAATAAAATAAACCCAGTTGATTTAAAAATAACAAACGTTATAAGTAAGAGAAGCGGAACAATAGTGATTCAAAGTGAAAGTGGCGAAGAACGGGACAGAATTAAGAGTAAAATTCAAGATAAAATATCTGAAAGATATGAAATAAAAGTTCCTAATACAACAGAATATAAAATAAAAATTACGGGAATGACTTTTGAATATAATGAGAATGAAATAATTGAGAAAATAAAAAAACAGAATTGTAATTTAACAAACGCTAATTTTAAATTTATTGAAAAATATAAGGTAAAAAGAAATAATAAAACAATATACAATGCAAAATTAAAAGTTGACAGAGAATCTTATAATAAAATTATAGAAGCAGGAAAAGTAAATATTGGATGGGAAAAATGCAGAGTGTATGATGGAACAGAAATCACACAATGCATGAAATGTAAAGGATACAATCATCTGGCAAAGGAGTGTAAGAACCAGGAAATATGTGTAAGATGCCACGGACAACATAGAAATATCGAATGCGAAATGCAAGACAGAATAATGAAATGCATTAATTGTATAAAAGTAAATAACAAACTAAACATGGGATTAGATGAAAATCATTTTACAAATGATAGAGAATGTCCGGTATATCAAAACAAACTGAAAAACAAAATGAGAAATATTGGCCTATTAGCATAACAATTAAAGGAATTTCGAATAATGTATACAAATATACAAGGGCTTATTAATAACTATAACCAACTTGAAGTTATTGCAGCAGAGGAACAACCTGAGATTTTTATTTTATCGGAAACTCATATAACTGAGGAAAATGAGGAACAGGAATTACAAATTCAGGGATACCAATATACCAATGTGCTATCTACGTCCTCTAGAACTGGAGGTGTCATAATATATTTTAAGAGTCACTGGAATATTACTAAATTAATAGAAAAGGTAGATAATATGAAATACTGGATGTTATTTTGCAGAGCTACATTAGAAAACTATAGCTTTATAATTGGAGCAATTTACAGATCACCTAGTTATAGCGAATCTGAATTTTGTAATGTATTTGAAGAAATAATTGAAGAAATCAGTGAGAGGTACTTAAACAAATATGATATGATAATAGCTGGTGATTTTAATATAGATTGGTTAAAAAACTACACATATAAGAATAGAATTAAGAGTATGCTCGATGACAACGGTCTAAAGCAGATAGTAAATAAATGCACGCGTGTAACAGAAAATTCTAAAACATTAATTGATTACGTAATAACAAATAACTTTAAAACGATAGTGAATAACAGTGGAAAAAACAAGATATCAGACCACGAAATTGTAAATATAACAATCCCAAAGAGGAATAACCGGATGCAAACGGAAAGAAAAAATATCGAAATATTTAGATATAATAAAGAAACTTTCAATACAGAATTGTCTAATAACTTAATATACGATAACACAAGAGATATAAATAAGAATGTAGAGTTTTTTGATAAATGCTTGAAAAATACTGTGAAAAAATGCACGTTTCAGAAACAAATTCGTGAAAATAAAAATGTTTATAATTGGTTTACTGATGAACTACGGTTAATGAAAAGAGAAAAAATAATGAGATATTTGCAAGCTAAAACAGAAAACTCTAATCAGAAATGGGCAGAATATAAAATAATCAGAAATAAATATAAACAACAAATTGAAAATAGTAAAAATAACTATATAAATAATAAAATTAGTAACTCAACGGACCAAAAGCAAATGTGGAAAGAAATCAAAAGACTAGTACTTAATGATAACAAATGTATGATAAAATCTGTGATATTTGGCAATGTTGAATACAATGACAGCTATACTATTGCTAATAAATTTAATTCTTATTTTATATATAGCATAAGTAATATTCGGGAATCGATAGATAATGTGCAATATGTAAACCGAATATCATGCAATGTAACTGATTCTTTTACATTTCGTATAATAAATAATTTAGAATTATATAATATAGTAAAACAAATGAAAAATAAGACTGATTATGATAAAATATCAAATAAGATTATATTGGACAACTGGAATACAATTGGTAGTGTTTTATTAAAAATAGTAAATACATCGTTGGAGACTGGCTGTTTCCCAGACAATTGGAAAACAACAATGGTAACACCAATCAGAAAAATTGCAAATACAAAGAAATGCGAGGAATATCGACCAATTAACACTCTAAAAACATGTGAAAAGGTACTGGAAACAGTTGTGAAAACTCAATTGGAGATATATATAGAAAAACATAATATACTATCAAAATATCAATCAGGGTTCCGTAAAAAACACTCGTGTGAGACAACTGTTAACTATGTCATTAGTAAATGGAAAGATATAGGAAATGATAAGAAATTGATTGCGATTTTTCTTGACTTCAAAAGAGCATTTGAAACCATTGATAGGAAAATAATGTTGGAAAAACTATTTATGTATGGAATAAGAGGAAAAGAGCTGAATTGGTTTAAATCTTACATGGAGAACAGAAAACAGATAACGAAGGTAAATAATTTAATATCGGAGGAAATAGTGAATGACTTTGAAGTTCCACAAGGCTCCATATTAGGTGCAATGCTGTTTATTATATATATTAATGACTTGCCAAATATATTAGAAAGATGCAACATAGTCCTATATGCGGATGATACATTAATATACGCCATTGCAGACAATGAAGAAGAATGTCGGGAAATCATAAAATATAACATAGATAAAATAAATAACTGGTTAAAAATGAATGAACTAAAACTTAATGAAAACAAAACAAAGATAATAGAAATTAATTTCAATACGAACCAAACTATTGAAATAAATAACTCGGTAATAGAGAAAGTCGAGCATATAAAATATCTGGGGTTTATAATTGATAAAAAACTAAAATTTAATGAACACATTGAGCACATATGCAAAAAAATCGGTAAAAAAATCAGCTTTCTTGGAAGAATCAGAAACAAAATTTCAAAAAATACAGCAATAAATATTTATAATACCATAATAAAGCCACATTTCGAGTACGGGTCTACTATATTATATACATGTACCAACACACTCCAAATAGCAAGAATGCAGAAGCTGCAAAATAAAGCCATGAAAATAATATTAAAATGTGACAGATATACTAACATGCATACAATGCTGGACAGCCTGAAATGGTTAAACGTGAAACAAAGACTTCAATTCAACACGCTTAATTTTATTAAAAAAATGAAACAAGGTGATGCACCGAGATACCTATGTGAGCAAATAAGATATGTAGGCGAAAGCCAACCGTACGGACTAAGAAACGTGAACGATTTTCGAGTTAACAGGGTGATGTCAACACAAATGCAAAAGTCGTTGTTTTACAAGGGGTTACAACTGTATAATACACTACCAAATAATATGAAAAATGAAAACAATGAAAATGTATTTAGAAAAAAATGTATTAATTTTGTTAGATTTAATGCTAGTTTATAATATTAGAGAACTTAAATCATGTAACTATATTGTAAAAGTATTTTTAATACTAATAATAATAAATAAAAAAAAAAAAATAAAAAAAAATGTAAATGAGTTTGAAAACAATAACAAACAACTATGCAAATCATTAGAAGAAAAAATGTAGATATGTGCAATGAGATAAAGAAAGTACTCAAAGAAACGACTAAAAATCGAACAAATATTTCATATAAGGAATCAGTAAAAACGAAAACGGTGATACAAGATGCAAGCAAACAAGTTCCCTACTTATAAATCCAAAAGAAAAAGAAACGGTAGATAAAACAAAAGAAGAACTAAATAAAGTAGATCAAATTAATTTAAAAATTACTAGTGTAGAAAATAGAAGAAATGGAACGATTCTTATTCAAAGTGAGAACAGTGAAGAAAGAGAAAAAATTAAAAATGCAGTTCAAAATAAATTAACTGATGGGTATGAAATAAAAGTACCCAATCCCATAGAACTTAAATTAAAAATAACAGATATGACATTCGATTATGATAAAAATTAAAGAATAAAAAAATTTAAAAACAGAATCCAAGTACATATGTATAACGCTAATTTAAAAATAATAAAAAAATATCAAATTAAGATAGATAGATAGATATATTTATTAAGTAGTATTTTATTTTTATAATGATTAAGAGAAATACTAAAACTTTATATGGGGTAAAACTAGGCTTGCCAGATGGCCGGGAATGAGCTTGATTGTCAAGATATTTTAGTGAATGTCAAGTTTCAAGCTCAACCAATATTTGTCAAGCTGAAATTGATCATTTTCAAAATTAAAATTTGCAGTTGGTTACATCTAAAAAATTTCGTTTTTTGGCAGTAAAGTTTAATTGTTGGCAACATATAATTTTATCCCTGTATCAACACACAAAATTTGACTCATCACTGTATTTAGTACGAACTAAGTCCATTTTTTTCCAAATTTAGTTTTCATTGAATTGAACTCGAACGGAAAGAATATAAAAGGTTTTTTAGTTTTATTTTTTCTAAATAAATTTTGTTATCGCTTTTAAACAATATTAAGAAATAACTTTCTATTTTTGTTGCTTTTTTATTGTTTAAAACATAAGACATTTCTTTTGGCGCTTACTGTGCATACACCTATGTATGTTAAAAATATACAAACGTACATTTATAAGTAACGAACTGAATGAATTTTATGTAATTTTCCTGTAAAGAAATGACTGAATTGTTGAACTTTTTATGTTATTCTTGTTTTTTTTTTTTTTTTTTTTTTTTTTTTTTTTTTTTTTTTTTTGTAAGTAAACAGCCTTTATTTCTGTTTTTAATAAATAAAGAATTTTTAATAAATTAAAAAATTGATATTATCCCGTATTTTTAGTTTTTAAGCAAATATTTCAATTTGTCCAGTTCTCTTCTTAAAATCAAGCTCATTTGCACTAAATGTCAAGTTAGTGCTCATATTGAATCTGGCAACCCTAGTTCGTATGTACATATGTATACATATATGTTTGTAGGCCTAAGAATTATCACGGGCAAAAAAAAATAATATAAGTTGTTATGTATGTATGTTTGTACAAAAGAGAGACTTGTATGATTAACATTCAATGAGATTTTAAGAGATATTAAATGAAATGCATAAAACAAATTATTATAGCGTTAACCTATTGTGGACGGCGGCAACATTCCCCCACCCGTAAGCGAGTCAGGGTTGTAAGCTTACTCACGACCTTCGCCGACGTTCAGCACAGCTATCTTCGTCACGGGTCTCTGCATAGTTCCAAACTGTGTTTTGACTGTTACCCTTCGCACCTGGCCGTCCCTTGCGGCTACCGTATCGATGACTTTACCTTTTGGCCAACATCTTTTTGGAAGGGTTTCGTCTACAACAACGACAATAGAACCAATAGATACCGGCGGTACTTTATCAAACCATTTGGTTCTGCGTGATATTATAGGAACATATTCTTTTAACCAACGTTTCCAAAAATGATCAGCAAAGAGTCGTGTCTGTTGCCATCGTTGGCGCAAGTCCCCGTCGTTTTCAAAGAGTGGCTTGTAGCCGTCACTAGATCCAAGCAATAGGTGGTTCGGCGTTAGTGCGTCATCGTCTTCGTGCTCCACTGAAACAAAGGTCAAAGGCCGGGAGTTTATGATTGACTCTATTTCACACATTGCGCTCTTAAATGTTTCGTCACTAAAGTTTGCTGTAGGATACAGTGAATATAGGACATTTTTAATAGATCTAATGAGCCTCTCCCATGCTCCGCCCATATGAGGGGCGCCCGGAGGGTTAAATAACCATTTAGTTTTGTCAAATGTTGATGATAAATTTGAAAATTCTAGCTGCTTTACGCTGTCGATTAGTATTTTTTCAGCTCCTTTGAAATTTGTGCCGTTATCGGTGTAGATTTCACGAGGCACACCACGTCTAGCTGTGAAATTGCGTATACATAAGATACATGAGCTGGTGTCTAAACTATGTGCAACCTCGATGTGAATAGCGCGTATTGTTAGGCAGGTAAAGACCACTCCCCATCGCTTTTCATGCCTGCGTCCAACGGATACGAAAAATGGGCCAAAAAAGTCGATCCCAACAAATGTAAAAGGACGTTGATATATACCCAAACGAGCGGCTGGCAAGGGCGCCATCTGAGGGGCTTTTGGCGTGCATGCATTGTTTTTACACCTTTGGCATGACGCTCTCACGCTTTTATATAAAACACGTAGACGAAAAATGTGAAATTGGCTTTTAATTTCGTTAATTACGGCCTCGTGAAACTGGTGGTGAAACGCTTCGTGAAAAGAGCGCACTATTAACATTGTGACATGATGGTTGCTTGGCAGAACTATTTCATCGCCGTGATTGTTGAGTCGATTAATGCGGCTCTGACATCTAATAATTCCGTATTCATCCAAGTATGGTGTTAGCGGGTAAAGCTTACTAGACTTCTCAACATTTTCGCCATGTTTGAGGCTAACAATTTCTCGATTAAAACAGTTTTGTTGTGTTACTTTATATAGATAACGCTGCGCCTGTTGAATCATGTCATAGTTAACGCCAGTTGAACTAGAAGATCGCTGCACTGAGCTTTTTAGTTTAGCCATGTATAAAATAAACGTTGCAACCGCACGATAGAGCCTCTTCCAATTTGAAAAACGTTCGATGTTCAGGTAATTGTAGCTTTCAACAGTTTTATTCACCACCAGCACGTATCGCCTCAACTCACAGGCTGTCCTTGGACCTAAATCGTCACACTTTGGCCAGTAGCATGGCTCATTTCGCAAGAATTCGGGACCACTGAACCATAAGGTCATGTCTTTGTCAGTAGTGGTTTTCGTAGCAAGATCGGCTGGGTTCAGTTTAGTAGGCTCCCATCTCCAATCGTTTATGTTTGAATGTTCCAAAATTTCACCTACGCGGTGCATAACGAAATGTTGTAGGTTTCTTGGGTCCATGCGAAGCCACTGGAGTACTGTTTTGGAGTCTGACCACCATTGTGTTGAATCAATGCGCAATCGCTGAATCTTTTTGACTTTATTTGCCAGTCTTGTGCCGATGAGTGCGGCCTGCAATTCCATTCTGGGTATGGACATCGGTTTAAGCGGTGCCACTTTAGCCTTTGCGACGACTATACTGACATCGGACTTGTTATTGCGTTTTACGAGGAGGTAACATACGGCAGAGTAGGCATATTCACCTGCGTCAACAAAGGTATGCAGCTCGACTTTATCTGCACCACAGTGCTCAAGAGAATAACATCGTGGGATTTTGACATCTTTTATGAGTGGAATCGTTGACTTCCATTGAAGCCATTTGGCATATAGAGGTTCGTTAAGTTCGTCGTCCCACCTAATATTTGATCGCCAAACATCTTGCAGCAATATTTTTAAGCCGGTTGTGTGGCAAGACAAGAACCCCAAGGGGTCGAAAATAGACATCAACACTTGTAGGCACTCACGTTTAGTTGGTACGATATCGTTTTCAATTATATTACGGCGTAGGCGTACGAATCTGCAGATATATTCAAAAACATCACTAACTGGGTTCCAATACATACCCAGTATCTTTTCGGTAGCTCCCCATTGTTTAGCATGTTGTGATTCTTTTGATACATCTGACAACTGATTTAGAACGCTCGCAGAATTCGATGCCCAGTTGCGTATGTGGAAACCAGCGGCGGCGTGGATCTCTGACACTTGCTTTGCTAGCGCGGCAGCTCCCTCCTCGGTGTCTTCGTTGTCGATTAAATCATCGACATAGTGGTGATTTTGAATCGATGCGACTGCGCGAGGGTACTTAGACTTAAATTTTTCCGCGTTGTTATCTCGCACATAGTGAGCGATGAAAGGTGCACAATTTAAGCCAAACGTAAGTGCGCGCATGACAAATTGGCTTGGTGTATATAACTCGTCACCTTTATCCCACCACAAGAACCGCTGGGCATGCATATCACTTTCGCGAACATTTATTCTGTGGAACATTTCTGCAATGTCTCCACATATTGCAATTTTACCTATTCGAAAGGCCAAAAGAATGTCTATTAGGGGTGTGAGCAAATCAGGGCCACTCAACATAAAATCATTTAACGACACGCCACTTGATTGCGCTGCTGCGTCCCATACCAGGCGGATTTTGTCTGGCTTGTTCGGGTTTAGCGCTATAAAAATTGGTAGATACCACACTTTTTCTGTTTCCTCTGCTATTGCCTCTGGGGAAAGCTTTGTGGCGTACCCTTTTTGTAGTAAATTATCAATTTGAGACTGCAATTTATGATGTAGGGACGGGTCTTTTAAAATTTTTTTATGTAAGCAGATCAATCGACGTAATGCGTTATCGTAACTTTTAGGTAGTTTTATACCATCGTTTTTCCAAATTAGGCCGACCTCATACCGCCCATCTACTTGTTTACATGAGGATTTCAATGTCTTTAATGCGTCAGAGTCAAGCTTTGAGATCATAGCGGATGATGTAGGCGTTTCCATGCTGAAGTAATTTTTCACCAAATCGTGAAGCTCTTCGTCACGTTTCTGACACACACACGTATGTATGTTCAATATGCGTTGGTCTGGGTTGCCTAATTTACCACCTTGAATTGCCCATCCAAGTCGAGTTTTAGTGGCTATTGGTTGTTGCCAGCCGCCCTCACGAACTTTGAGTGGAACCGCCAGTTTCCAATTATTTGCGCCGATCAAGACCATTGGTCTTATTCTTTCATATGAGTGTATAGGCAAGTTTTGTAAATATGGATACCTTTTGGCGATTTCCGACATGTCAAGGGACTGAAGTGGCAAGTCTAAATGCTTAATGGTGTAGACATGTGAGAGCACAAACTTTTTGTTATTGTTTACGTTAGAAACATTCAGCGATGTTTTAAATGAACTATTTTCTACGCGTGTGGTGCCACCCGTCCATTGTAAGCATAAAGACTCTCGAACGCCATCTATCGGTAAGCCATCAAAAATGCTTTCGTCAACAAGGGTGACAGACGACCCTTCGTCTAAAAAGGCAAACGTGTTAATAGCAATATTTTTTAAGTGGATGCGGATTGGCAATATACGAAAAAATGGGTTATGATCGCTATGGTGTGCGTTTATTTGTACATTGCGCTGTATGTAATTATTTTCACTTGTACTTACAGTTTGTGGAATCATTTGATTTTTTACCGTTTTGTGTAGCAATGAGTGGTGTTTAAATTTACAGCCTGACACTCCACATACTTGGCTCTTATGGCATCTCCCCTTGTGCTGGTTTAGACACTGACGGCATAGACAGTGTGCCTTAACAATGACCCATTTTTGACTAAGTTGTAGGTCCTTAAACTTTTCACACTGATGCACCCTATGAGTGGCTATTTTGCAAACAACGCACACCTTACTTTCGTTGGTTTTAATTTGCACATGAGTGTTTAAACATGCATTTCCTTTGCCAAAATTTGGTGTTACAACTTGGCTTGCCGCTTCAGCAATTTGGTAAATCCAAGTGCTGAACAATTTTATTATAGGGACCCTTTCGTCTTTTTGAAACATTGCCCAGCCTAGTTTGTGCTGATTCGGGAGCTTATCAACAAGCTCTTTTACCAGCATTGGGTTATTGAGGTGCGACTCCAGCCCACATGACTCCATGGTAGCGCATATATTTTGCACGTTTATTGCAAATTCAATTATAGATTCGAGCTTATCCCTGGGAGACGGCATGTTTCTTGCTTTATTTATTACACGCTCCAAAATGTGTTCTGGTCGTCCAAAACAGAGTCGTAAGGTTCGAATGATGTCCGGTACGAGTGCAGGTAATAGCAACTTACTTTTAACGATCTCTCTTGCTTTGCCTTTTAAGCAATGTTGAAGTCGCATCAGGTTTTCGGAATTAGAAAATCCGGCAATGGCTGTACTTGTTTCAAAGCTGTTGATGAACATTGGCCAATCCTCTGGATCACCTCCAAAAGGAGGAAGTTCACGTGGTATTGAGCGTCTGGCTTCCATTTGTGAAGTCGTGGGGTAAATCGCTGGGGTAGTATATACGTGCTGACTATTTTCACCGCCGAGCATTGTTGGCATATATTCTGTGGTTTGTCCAGCTGAATTATTTTGAAAATTAATTTGCTCGTTGCATTGCGCATCGGTTTGCATCAATATTTTATATTTTCGTTCTAAATATTCTTGCTGAATTTTCCTTTCTTCTTCTAAAATTTGCAGCTTCAGCATTTTTTGCCTTTCAGTATGCTCTAGGGCGTTTGTCGTATTTTTCAAATTTGTTTTATTCAGTAGGAAATGCTGTTGCGTATTACCCATCATAGTTGTTTGCTGTGTCGAGTAGGGATACAAAGGGGCTGCACCCAATACGCTTGAAGGAGCCATTAATATATTCGTTGCGGCGCAACTATATATTTGGGATCCTTTTGCACTTACAGTCGATGCTGGGGCGAATACCGAAGTAGTTGATTTTTCCGTTTTTAGAAATTATTTATTAATTCAATTATATGAATTTAAGTATACAAGTATTTCTAAATTTCAAAATTTGCTTTAAAATTTTATTAATATTTTTGGCCGCGTGATCAACTGTCCAATTTTAAACTGTAGTTATTTTCTTTGTAATAATTCATTTTATACTACTTGATGGAATGTACATAATAAAATGCTTTAGTGACCGTTAGCGGAATACTAAAAAATATGCCTATTTACTTATATATATGTACGTGCGTTCGTATGTACATATGTATACATATATGTTTGTAGGCCTAAGAATTATCACGGGCAAAAAAAATAATATAAGTTGTTATGTATGTATGTTTGTACAAAAGAGAGACTTGTATGATTAACATTCAATGAGATTTTAAGAGATATTAAATGAAATGCATAAAACAAATTATTATAGCGTTAACCTATTGTGGACGGCGGCAACAAGTGTATTCAAGCAAAATGTGAAATCATCGCTGGTTTTCTGCTGGTTTTTTTTCTCTACTTCTGTCACTGATCACTTTTTGAAAAAAAAATTAGTTTGTGGAATAAATAATGTATAGTCGAGTTCGCTCATATTAAAACGAAAATTCTGGACTATGTTTTTGATTAATTTGAAAGCACTTTATTTCACTCAAAACAAACACACATTGTTTGTTAAATTGTAAGATTGAAATTTAAGTTTTCTTGCAACAGGCGAACATGAAAATTTCAAATATCTTTTGGGTACAATATCGATTAATTTTAGTTCAAACGAGTAGTTGGAGAGAATATCCGTAATAATAAATTTTAATAATATATTTATTATTTATTTATATAATTTTCCTTTTATTTATCATAATTAAAGAAATTCATGAAAAGATCTTGTTATACAGTGGTTTTTCTGTTCCTCTTTTTGCTTTTTGCCACTTAATATCAAATTATAACAACGTTGATAACGAGAAGTCGTTAGTGCAAACCATAGTAGTAATTGGTGGATTTAGATATTGTCAAGTCCTTAAAAGTTACATCCTTTCTCCATTGAGCAATTAAACGTACACAATTCGTGCGTTCTCCCTAGGAAATTATAATATTGTACAAACTTACCCGAATAATATTACGAATAAGATAACTTTGTGGTCTCATTCGTAATTGTATGCCTGTATTTAGCTTTCATATTATTTCATTTATAACCCCATTTTCAGTGCTTTTTATTATTTTGGATACAGTAATTTTTAATATATATCCATTCATGTGTAAAATTAAATTTGAAATAAACTGATTTTGGGGAAAGGCGCAGTTTTTCACACTCTTTGTATTTAGCTTTAGCGCTCTTTAGGGACAATATTGTGGAAATGGGGTATCTAAAAATATAATATTCTTGCTAACAATGATTTGTTTTAATCGCTATTAAATTTAAAAATAATTACGGTTTCATCCATTTCATTTAAATAAAATTTAAAAAAATGGATAAACTAAGTGTGGGTTGTTCCCCAGGAACTTATAAAATTATTGAAAGTGGTAAGAAAAGTTGTATATTTAAGCACATTGATTTGTTTATTGTATTTAACCTTATGGTTTTTAAGATGACGACTATAGGCAACAAGTTGCAAGACGTGTAGCCGAAAAGAAACTAGTTTCGAAAAGAAACGCTCAATTTTTCCCGAATTCGTATTGGATAGTGGGGATGATAATGGTATAGCTCGAAGCCCAGGAGCATACGAAGTCATATCGGAATCGGAGCACTCTACTAAGGGTATGCACATAAATTTATATTTGTTTATAGTATGTGATTACAAGTAAAAATAATGAAATGTTCATATTACAGAAGATGCCTTAAGTTTTACTAGTTCAACTTCTAGGAAGGTTAGACAAAGTAACATAAAAGAGCAACTAATTATCAAAATTGAAGAAATGAAGGAGGAAAAAAGGAATTCCACAGTACTGTCTTGGATTTATTAAATAATGAAAGGAAAGAAAATAAAGAAAAAAGATCTCAGAAGAAACTAGAGCTTCTTGAGATGCTGGTTAAGCGACGTACACAGTCATAAGCTTGAAGAATTGTTTTCTTTTAACTGTTTTCTTTTAATTGTTTTTTATAACTTAAATAAGTTTAATATTTTCTTGTTTGTTGTTGGTTTTGCTAGGTATATGCCTGCATTTCATTATCGCTAACCAAATCATCAGTACCCTTTTAGCCAAATCATAATTGAAAGCATTCAAGCTCGTATACTTATGCAAAAGACTACAAATATATATGAGAATTCCAGCAGAATTCAATCATATTTTTCTATTTGTATTCAACAAAAACACAATAGTATAATAGCTTTAGAAAACTTTTGTACAATCACAACACAACAAACAATTATAATTGACTTGCGTCTTTTTGTTTTTCTTTTTACGCCTTTATACAATTAATCGCCCTAATGAAAGTATTTATAAGGCAAAATGAAAAAACAAAATTTATAATAACAATATTTAGCAAATTTGTTATTCAAAATATTCTCCAAAATAACAACAAAATATTAAAAACAAACAATAAAATATTAACATATATAAAAATTTTGTGAGGTTATTTGAAATATAATTATTGATTTTTATTTTCTAAAAAGTCAGACTTATTTTACAAAACAAATATAACAAAAAATATTTCCAGAATATTTTAAATTAACAAAAAAAAAACCAAAATAATTCATAAATTTGCCTCCAAAAAGTAAGTGATCAGTAACAACTTATTCTAGAATATGAATGATGAAATATAAAACTAGTACTTAGTTTGTGATCCGAGGAATAGAATTTACCAGGTTTTGTGTTACTTCTGGCGGAATGTTGTCCCATTCTTAATTTAGATCGCAAATCAAGTCAGTTTTGTTCTGGATTTCTCTTTATCGAATTTTTTTCCCCAAATGATCCCATACATTTTCGATGGGATTTATGTCCGATGACTGAGGGGGTGTTACCATCCACTTTGAAGTATTATACATCAATCACATTTTCGTGTTGTGGGCCGTATGTTTGGGGTCATTATCCTATGTAAATATATAGTTTGCAGGTAGACCCATTTTTTTAACGCTTGGCCGGAGATGCGTCTTTTTAAATTTCAATATATTTTTTATGGTCCATTATATCATCAATTATATGCAATTTTCCAGTACCACTGATACACAAGAACGGACCTACCACCATGTTTAAATGTTGGACATACATACATTTTTATCATTAAATTCTTCATTTGCCTTACGCCATATTTTGTATCTTCCATCGTTGCCATAAATATTAAATTTGCTCTCATCGGTGAATATAACACGATTCCAGAAGTCCATACTTTCATTTATGTGAGCTTTGGCATTGCCTAATCTCTTCTGTTTGTTGCTCTTAATTATATATGTACATATGTATGGTTTCTATCTAGGAACACGGCCATGATATCCTGCTTCATACAGCGCATTTCGGACATTATTGACGGACACGCTTTTTCCATATGATAAATTTACGTATTTTGTGATCTCTGTGGCCCTAAGCTTTGGATTTTTCTTAATTTCTCGGACAATATAACTCTTTTCTACTTCATTTAAAATTTTCGGACGACGGGATCATGTACTGTTTTTGACTCCTTTTGTATTATTATACTTGTCTATAATTTTTTTAACTCTACCTCAAAGACCTCATTCTTTGAATTATTTCTCCAATTTCCCTAGGAGACTTATTTTTTTCATGTACATAAATTTAGTATAACTTTTCTTTCAGCTTCTGTGGTTTCCTTACGCTTAGAGTTTCGGTGTTTTTGAATATTATGTCTTAACACATCATTGAATGACTTAAAAATAACTAATTTGACTATTCGACTACAATTTTTCTTTTGGAATCCCGTTATTTTGTCCCGTTACTTGAAATTCTCAAAGTGAGCACTCACTTTTTGTAGCTAAAAATCTGTGTGTTTTTTGTTTTGTTGTTGTGCTAAGAATTCTGTAATACTTACACAGAATATTAGTTGACAAAACAATAGTAGATTAAACAAGCATTAAAACGTAATTATTGACTTTTTATTATAAAGCAACATTTTGAAAGGAAAAGCCTTTAAGTTTTCGGTGTGATTGAAAAAGAATAAGTACATATACATATGTATGTATGTATGTACATGTGTATTTTATTTTCAAGCAATCAAAAAGAACGTTCAAAATATTTCAACGCAGCAACATGAGCCAATATTGATATATAAATTTACAAAAGTTTCAGCTTAATTACAGTGAAACTTCGATATTACGAACTTCGTTATAACGAAAAACTCAATATAACGAATTTATATCTGAGTCCGTTGAAAAAACCTTTTTATTGCAAAGTTTTTCATACAAAAATGCTCTATAGCTATAACGAAAAAATTCTGAGCTATAAAGCCTCTATATACCGAAGTATTTTTTCAAAAGCCTCTATACAACGAAATTATAATTGAGAAATACATACATAACATTTTAATATAACATTTAAGTGTGTAAGTCATTATCAAAAGCCTCTACATAACGAAGTCTTGAATTATAGCCTCTATGCAACGAAGCCAGAATAAAGCAAAATTAAATTTTAAGCAAAACGGGGAAGTCCCTTTTAAAAATGGGATTTGGACAAAAAAAAACTGTATTTATAACGAATTTTTTTCGCATTTCTTTAAATTTCGTTATACCAAGGTTTCACAATACATATATATAACGAATCAATAGCTATAACGATTTTTTTTTCGATCCCCTCTAGATTTGTTATATCGAAGTTTCACTGTATTTTAAATATGTGTGTATGCGTATATAAAAATATTTCTTTTTCATTTTTTTCTAGAATGGCGGATATTAAAAGAGTATTGGCAGCCGCGATTCTAATTGGAATTCTAGCAGCAATAGAGGCGAAATTTGGAGATAAGTTGACAATAAAAGAGAAGGATCTAGTGCATAAAGCAATTGTTTTTGATAAGAAAACACCCGACTTATTTTACTGCCCAACCCAAAAACCGTCTTCTATGAATAAACTAATCGTGAGGTAAATCATATTTGAACTTAACACAGTTGAGATGCAGTGAAAAATTGAAATCATTCTCAAGGACCGACATCCTTATTGCTTAAAAAATCCATTAGTGCATCTTTTCAATTTCCTAGAAACTCAAGCTAAAAAACTTTGATTAAAAATCTGAATTTTTTACACATCACTGAAAAAAATTCATTCCTAAATATATCTTTTATATAAAAAGAATTATTTCCGTAAATCTACATGAAGAAAAAAATTTTCAATGTTTATATAATGGATACAATAATTTTCACATAAAAAAATAAATCGGTAATATTGCCATGTTTTCATGTGTGTGAAATCTATTCCCAGTGTAAATAAATAATGGTTATCTAATTTATTTTTTTATGTAAAATACATTCATTCTTCAGCGTACGTATGGAACGTTTAAGAGTAAGAACTCTATTTTAAACTCATTAGCAATAATCCAAATGTGCAATGCTTCCGGATTATAATCTAATAATTTTCCTTAGTATGTATATTGGGAGATCTTTTTCTTACGTATTATTGTATTATTGCACATCTGTTCCACAACTTTTCGACAAGTTCGGCTTAATGAGAGAAAGACAAAGTTTGGGTATAAACATTTTATTTGTGCTAATTTATTATTTATTCTAAAGTCTATATTATCACTTCAAACTATGCTACTAGTACTCTTATTAGTTTTCCAATCCACCTTATTTGTAAATTAATAAGACAATTCAAAAATAATAGGAAGAGACACAAATAAATAGCTTCTTAACCAAAATGTAGTTAATCAAATATTTTTGATTATAGAAAGTATAAAATAACTCATAAGATACATAAAGAATAGATACTCTTAGATTATTAACTAAAACCAACGATAGGAGCAAGAAATTCGATATGTGAAATATATGTATGTAGATTTAGATCGTACTCCTAAAAATAATGGAAAATGGGATGAGGTATATAGAGATAGTAAAACACAAACAAATTAAAGACTAGAATAGCTGGACAGGGGGGTTATTCTCTATTGCGATGCGTTTGCGATGCGTAAAGCACTAAACACATAGACGACAGCAGACTTCACGACTTCACGGCTTCAAATGCTGCCAACTTCAAATGCTGCTCTGAAGTCAGCTTCATAATTATTTTGAAGACAGCAACAGCATAATAGTCAGATGATGTGTATTTTAGCAATACAAATTTCAGGGATGCCGTACATATATTTTATAATGAATAAAATTAAAGTTATTGATAAAAAATGTAATAATATTACGAAAAACTATAAAAACACATTAAATTATTTCTTTATTGTATTTTTGTAATGTTCTTTTATGTTTAATATTTAAAAAGAAGTTTTTGTTTTTATTTTTTAAATTTAAATATATAGAGTCAACATTATATTTGTTTAGTGCTGCCCGTCAAAATAAAAAATAGCCTAAATTGGCAGCAGCAGCAAATGCTGTTGTGCAGTCGTGCTGCTGTGCTGCCGTCAAAATAATCGTTTTCATTTAAACACATGGATTTTATTTTTGACATATTGCTGCTTGTTGTCTGCTGTCGTCTATGTGTTTAGAGCTTAAGAAAAATGGTACCTAATCGGATAATTGGTACCCTTTATTGCGTCCTTTCGCACTTAATTTTTTCACTTTCGCAAACCTGGCATCAGTGTACTCTGTAATACGAAAGCGTATGTTAAAATCGTTCGTTAAAACTAAATATCTTGCGCTAACAAAATATCAAACGCATCGAACTAGCTTACGCATCGCAATAGAGAATAACTCCCCAGGTCAGAATAGAAATACAGGAGTATTATATCATAACAAAATAAAACTAGACTTTGCTGAGAACCGTAAAAATTCAAAAACGCCTATTAGATTTTGAAATGATCAAACCAATTGATTCGATTTCCAATTTGAAAATAATCGTATGTACACTTAGGATATGTGTGCTGGAAATTTAAATGTTTAAAAAAAATTTCTTTTAGTTCCATTCAATTGAGGTTCTTTTGTTGATAAAAATGAAATCTATAGAAACACTGATACGAAAAACTTTCGTATGCAAAAGTCATATTTGATATGTACAAAATTAAAAGCATTTAACGAAGAACCTATAGTTTTGTGCAGAAGTTACCAGACACAGAAGATAATCTTCGGATTTCAATTGAAAAAGGGTTTGTTGTTTCACTGGGGTGTTGGTTACTCAATCGAAATTTTTACAAGCAGCATATGTGATAAAATTAAAAGAAAGAGTTTGAACGTGCAACTCCTGCGTTAATAAAGTATATACGAATTGTTGGCATATGGTACAAAGTGGTTTAAAAACTTTTTATCTTTGAAAAATTTGGTATCTCGTGATTCAAGCGATTTCGATGAAATTTCGCACTGTGCTAAAGTGTTTTGCAATTCTGAACATCGATATTTATTTATATTTATCGAAATATCGATATTTAGAAATAAAATTGTTTAACCATTAAGTAAGACGTTGAGCTTAATTAATATTTGAATTAAAATTATAAAAGGTCAAAAATATAGAGATATGACCAACTAAAATTTAAAAAAAGTATTTGGTACAAAATTATGAGAGGTATTTTCTTTATAATTGTTACTGCAATAAAGAAAAGCTATTTTGATTTTCAAACGGAGAACATTTTTATGTGTTCTGCTTTCCCATTCCACAAGAACAAATGTTACCGCGTATTTTCTTTGTGTTTGCGTTGTCACTTTTGAACAAGACAAGAGCTACAAGTTTGCCTCAGAGAGTAAATCGAAATTCGGAACGGTTTGCAAGATATGAGCCCGAGAAAATGATCACTTTTTTGCGAAAATGATACCGAGACCGCAAATCTTTGGCGGCTAATAAAAAAAGTGCATGACTTTGGGAAAAATTGGGAGACACGGGTCTTTTTTTTAGTCTTTTATCACGTAGTGGTGTCCGTATATGGTTATTTTGCCACGACTTAAAAAATTACACACAGTGAAATTTTCCCTTTTCGCATTTTTTTAAATAAATTATTGGAACATATGAGGAATATGGAAAATGAGGGCTGCAATATCCACTTGAAAGCTTAAGATAGGCCTAATATAAATCTATTGGAGATATTTCTTAATTTGTACTAATTAATGCGAGTATTTTGTTGCAAGGAATGACTGAATTTGTTTTGTTCACAGATCACGACCTCTTCACAAGCTGTGCGAGTACGAGGGTCGTCAACTCCCCGAAAATCACAGCTCAGACTGCTATGACGATATTGATGAATCGAACTACGCTTGTAAAGAAAAATACAGAATAATGGTAAGGAAAAAATTGCTTTTACCACAATATGATTAGACGCTATCTTTTGTTGCAATGTCATCGTATGTAATTAAATACATTTATAAGCATTCAATATCAACTATTGAGTTTGAACATGAGCAATATTATTGTTCCAGCCCTTTGCATTAACTTTTTCTAATTGCATTTGATATTGTAGCAAAATAGCATTTTAACAAATACGATTACAACTAATTGGCAATGGAATAATGCTTTCTTTTACAGAAATGGGTATCCCAAGAAGATAATATACTACCAAGCACAAAATAATACATCACCAAAAGCTTATTTTACAAAAATATTAATACCTGATTACCAAATTAACAGAATTACACTCGTATTATATAAAATTTACCTCAATATTCTTTTTAACATACTCGTACCGTTTAACGTAATATATACTCGTACCACATACATAACATAAATGCACACAATATACATACATACATATGTATATTGTACTTTAATTAATATATAAGATTTTTTTATGGATATGAACATTAACAAAATAAAAGTAATATCATATCAACTGAAGCCAAAAATCACACTCGCCGAAGACTTCTTGCGTTTTTTGAATTGCTCTTGATTGAAGGTATGTATGACTAAAAGTTGTATTTTAAGTGAATTTGCAAATCATATCGTTTGAAGATAATTAACAAGTTAATATAACGAATTTTGCGTCAAAATAACCTTTTGACAGCGATGACAAGCTATAAACCTGTTTACGTAAACACTAAAATTATCAGGACGCACAGTGGCGGATTTCGTCATAACTTTTTTTCCACTACTATTTATTTATTGTATCTTCAAATTGAACTAACAATAAGTATTCAAATCTTAAGTATAAATATAATAATTAGGCCTAACCAGTGTTGCACATAAACTTAGTGATAGTAATTAATAATACATAAATGTGTTAAGCACAAAAATATTCAAAAAATTCAATCTGAAGTGTGGCGTATTAAGGCCGTAGTATCCCTCTTTTTTAAGCGGATGTGTCCAGGAAAGTTCAAGATGTTACGAGCAAGGGGATTAGGATGGAACTCGAGTTTTGTTAAATATTTGCCTGCATATTTTGCAATTTCAGCGGACACAAATGGCATATTTAAATCACGATGTAAAATTGAATTTTTCATGTACCATGGAGCCGATGTTATTAACCTTAAAAGCTGAAGCAGTGCCCCATAGTTGAATTCCGTAACACCATATGGGTTTCAAAAGCGACTTGTATATTAAAAGTTTAAAATCCAGACTGAGTGTTGAATTTCTACCAATCAGCCAATGTATCTGGGTTAATTTAAGCTTCATTTGTGTTAGCTTAGAGTCAATGTGCTGTTTCCATGTAAGCCGTCGGTCAAGGTGTATACCAAGGTATTTCAGCTGTGAATGATGAGGAACAAATTGATTGTTGATTCGAATGGGGGAACAAGTGTCTCTTCGTAGGGTAAATGTGACATGAACACACTTTTGTTCATTTACTTTTATTCTCCATAAGTTCAACCACAGCTCCAACAGGTTAATATGTTCCTGAAGGTCTCGGGATGCCTCGTGAGGGTTTTCATGCATACTAAGGCAGGCTGTATCATCGGCAAATGTAGAAGTGGGGATATTGCAGCTCAAAGGCATATCACAGGTATAAATCAAATACAAAACTGGTCCCAGTATACTCCCCTGTGGCACACCGGATGAGATAGTTTCGGGCACACTCATCAAGTCTCCTTCCACAACAGTGAACTTCCGGGCAAGAATGTAACTTTCCAAAAGATTTGGAATGTTTATGGGTACATATGTCTTCAATTTTAAAATTAGCCCTTCATGCCACACTTTATCAAAAGTTTGAGAAACATCAATAAAGAGGGAAGAACAATACTTCTTATGAAATGAACCAATCTATGACATTGTTCAATGGTGCTATGCTGACTTCTACAACCAAATTGATGGTCCGGTATGCATTCATTATCAACTAGAATTGTGGAAAATTTTGTCATGAGCAGCTTTTCGAAGAGCTTTGAAATCGTCGACAGTAAACTTATTGGCCTATATGACTCAGCCTTAGTAAGATCTTTACCAGCCTTTGGAATCATTTTGACCATGGCAAGTTTCCAGCTGTGAGGGTAATACTTCAGTCGTAAAATGCCATTAAAAATGAATAACAGGATTCTAATAGCAATACGAGGCAACTGCATCAGCATCTTGTTACTAATCAATACCCGGGGCCTTCTTTGGGTTGGTGTCAGCAATTATTTTTTGTACATCACGCATCTTAAACTTTATGGGTCGAGGGGGTAGAGCAAGTACACTCGGCAAATCAACAGCACCAGTACATGTGTTTGGGGTAAATACGTATTTTAAATGCTCAGCAAATATGTTACCTTTTTCAGTATTGGTTCCTGCCCAACCTTCGGTAGAAGTGCGCAGGGTGGTTTAAACTCAACGGGTGTTTTATGTTTTCTAGCAGCGCGCCACAAGGAGTAATTGGATGTTGCTGTGACATCGAGACCTTCCAGATAGTTTTTGAGAGAAGCAGATTTTTCAGATGCAAGTAACTCTTGGAGTCGTTTAATGCATTCTTTAAGTCTATTTTTAAGTTGGGGTGATCTGTGCTGTTGCCATTCCCTTCTAGTTCCTCTTTTTTCACATACGAGACGTTCAATATCCGTAGAATAATTTCTATTAAACCCAGTCTGCGGATGGGAGGTAGTGGCATATTTAGCAGCCTGTTTAATATTTTCGGTAAGATTGGCAATGTTAAATTCAATATCATCGGAAGTTCTAAGCTTGATATTCTCCCTACAATGACTACTGAGATATTTTTTGAACCCCAGCCAATTAACATGATTTATCATCTTCACATATGGGTGAGGTAATTCACTTCTTAGTGGGCTACAAATTGTAACGATCGTTGGAGAGTGATCGGAGGAGAGATCATGAGAAGCTTCAACATGAATTAAATCGCTAGAGATATTTTTCGTGACGCCAAAATCTATAACATCCGGAATTTTTTGTATGTCAGTAGGCCAGTAAGTGGGCTCCCCGCACGAAATGACATCTAAGCCCATTTTTGAAACTGCGTTGAACAACGCTCGGCCTCTAGGTGTAATAAGACGCGATCCCCAGAACGTATGTTTTGCATTGTAGTCGCCAGCTACTAGGAAACAAGGTCCAAGAGTTTTGTAAAAATCCTCGTATTGATCCTCAGTGATTGAAAATCTGGGAGGGGAGTAAATTGATGATATCACGAAATTTGTACAAAAATTTTGGATTCAAATATTTGTTGCCTGCAGATGGTGCTCACAAATGTTCTCAAGAATATAGTGCTTGAGTCTTGACTTTATTAGAATTGCTGATCCTCCGCATGCTCTTCCTCTCGGGTCCTTTTTATCATATAAAGTGTAGCCATTCATTTTAAAAAGGCTTCTTAGAGTCAAATGAGTCTCAGATACCAACATTATATCAATATTTTTACCGTAAGGAAGTGCTCAAGTTCATTTCTATGTTGGCGAATGCCGTTTGCGTTCCAGAAACATAACTTTAACGTGTTCATGGCTTGTTAATTAATGCTAGAAGCAGAGTGTTCTGCATTCGCAGCATTTCTTGCATCATGCTAGTCATATTTGTTGTAAAGTTGTTTATAGTTTGCACTAGATTATCAATAGTAGCTTCAAGGCGATTGAAATTAAAGCCTGCGTTTGCATTTGGTGTGTTATTTGGTGGTGATACGGGTCCTGAACGCTTGTGTGGTTCTTCAACTGTAATTTTCCGGTATAATATATATTTTAAATCATAAATGAGATGGGTCTCATTTTTCTTCAATATTACATCGTTTGGCTCCAGTTCAACGCGAAATAGGGGTTGGGGGATCTTCTCCCTGTTTATTATATTGGATACATTTTTTACCTTGAATCCTTGGAGGGTTAGAGCATCTTTTATTTCAGCAGGGACAACGTAAGAATCTATATAAGAATTTATAAGCGTGTTTGAATTTTTTTGTCTCATGTAAATTGGTGGTGGTTTTGAGGTTTTTTTCGAGGATTCTTCGGGTTTGTCGCTCTCATCTTGCAATATTTTAAAACGGTTTTGGCGATTAGTTGAGGCGGCGTCGATATCCCTGGATATCTTGGGAACAGACGAGATCTTTGAAGAATTTGGGCTTCGCCCGCGCTTTACCACTGTGATATATCTGTCCATTCCGACAGGCACTTTATGTTCCTGACTACTGTTGTCTGTAGTGATAACTTGGTTAAGTGATGAACACGAGCCTGGAGCGGATCATGGCGCTGACTTAAATAAAGATGAACTAGGCAATGGTAATGTTACCGAATCACCACTTGGCATCGGAGTAAGCGAAGTTGATCGCTCGCGTAAAATTGGCTTTGCCGTTAGAAAAAGACTATCATCCGATTTTTTATTTTTATTGTGTGCATTAAGAATATCAGAACTCACAGTAAATTAGGCATTTCTGCCGTTAGAACTCACTTCACAATTGTTTGTTTTTGAGGTACTCATGTAGAGTATTCCTCAGTCACTTCGTTTACGGTTGTTTTTTTTTTGTTTGTTTGTTTGTTTTTTTTTTTTTTTTTGTTTCAGATTATATGAAAAATTATTAATGCAAATAAAGCAAATTTCACAAAATCTGTACTTATTACGAATATATATTTTTTTTGTATTTTTGTTTGTTTATTATGTAAAAAAAATCCGCTAACACGTCTGTTCACTACGAAGGTTCAGGAAAAGGAAAAGTTTTCAAGCTTTAAAATAAATACCCACGTAAGCTGCCACGCTTATAGGGTCTTCGTGCTTTGCGGTGGGAGTTCAGTATTATTTTGAGCATAAATTTTACACGTGTAATTCATATTGAATATATTATTTGTATCGCAGATGTAAATTTTTTAATATTATTAATATCAAAATTTAGTTAATACCTGTTCGTAGAAAATAAACAATACCGAGCCACATTTTACCATAATACGTTTCTTTATAATTATCTAATCAGGATCAAGAGGTAAATAGCGCTAAAACGTTAGGTTTTTTTATATGACAGAAATTGAAAATGACATCTAGTCCAAAGTAAAGAGTTGAAGAAAACAAAGTGAGCACATTTTCTTTAGCACATTGAATGACACGAATGACTGCTTCTTAAGGAGCGATTTGAATTCGCGTTTCAGAAGCTCGAGCTCTGAAGAAAATTTGCGTGCTAGTCGCACGTCCTCAAAATGCAGACGGTTCCACTTGTGGCACCAGCTGCTTTTTTTAGTGGCCCTCATGATGACAATATCCTTGGGATACTTGACGATAGGTCTACTTCTTATATCTCAATGGCGAAACTGATGTCATTTGCTTCTTTTAAGCTTTACAATTTCTTTCTAAATGATAGACCTACCCGCATTTGTAGCATTTGGTCTCGCTATATAATTTCGTTAATAACATGCCTTTCTCTCGCGTCAATTACTATTGCCTTTAACATCATTCACATTTATGGATTTTTTGAAATACCACATCTTTGTTGTTCGACTTGGTATGTACTACTTAAAACTATCTAAGGATAAGTAACCGTAACATTATATAATATAATGCAATGAAAAAATGTTTGTTGTGGCTTTAGCTCTTCATATGCCGACATTTCATTGGTTGCTAAAACCAAATCGTCAGTGAAGTTTAAGCAGTTTGATAACATTCAACCGCGTATGTTTATGCCACATAAAACAAATACAATATGAGAATTTCAATATTGCATATGAATTACAACAAATACATAATCATAGTAGGCTTAGAATGTTTTTATACCAACAACACAACAAACAATTATACTCAACGTGAGTCTATTTTATTTTTCTCTCAACACCCATACAATTAAATGCAAATGTCTGCCGCAACTTCGTTGGGCGGAACGCAATCGAAATGTTCAATCTTCTATGATTCTGGCACATAATCCGGATGAATATGCCCGATTGCATGGATTATGTTGGCTTTGAATGGCCGCTTAAAAAACTGCACAAGAAAAATTCTATTGGATCAAATCGCATGATACCGGTGGCAAGTTCACGTCACCTCTACTTGAGATGATCATGCCTTCCAATCACTTGTGCAGAATGTCAAATTTGATATGAACTGTGTGGCACGTAGTGTCATCTTGTTGAAACCATATGTCGTTGATGTCCATGTCATCCAATTATCGACCTATAGCGCTCGCCCTTGTCGGTGATGACCTGGTCAGCGTCGTTTTCAAAGAAATACGTACCGATGACCGCAGCAAACAGTGACTTTTTCGGGATGCATTAGACGCTCTTGGATCGCATGTGGATTAAATTCATTCTGAGTAAGAATATGTAGTTTCAACCACGTAGCCCCTATCAACTGTCAAAGTTCGGAAGTCCCTACTGAAAGACCCTACACAAAATATTATTAATTTGGTTAATATAATAGTCAAGCTTGAGGTCTTATTTTATCGTTAAACAATTTTATTTCAAAAACTATCTGTATTTCGATACTCATTGAGTATCATCTTCAGGACAATTCTGAATCGAGATCTTACGTCTCCGCGATGAAATCTGTGGGTCTGAAGATTCCGCCAACATATTAAAAAAATCCTCATTCTATCTAATCCGTGAAATTTTGCAAGTATTCGCATATCTAAAGTGCTTGTAATCTTTGTTTTTGCATTCCTGGGCTTCTTCTGATAACTCTCCAATTGGTAAGCATTGCTACTCAATTAAATTTTGGCGAAAATCTAATGGACCGTAGGAGTAAGATTCTTCTCAGGGTACTTTTGAGTCAAAAGCTGGGCAGTTTTTGATGCATAATCCTGAAACTTTGGGCCATTTACCATTTCTCTAGAGTTTATAACATTTAGAATAACTGCCAACCTTTTTATAATATAGTTGTCGCGACATGTCGACCCCAGTAATTTGGACTGTTACCTCATCATTTTCAAAAAACGATCTGGATATGTTACCATCGTTAGTATTTCCATATTCCTGCTTTGGGCAGTCTATTTTTAGTCCAAGGTTCTTAAGAAATTCATTTTGTATAATATTTTTTCGAGCAGTTAGTTTTTCTTTTGGTGTTGCATTCTCATGAAAACTTTCTCCTTATCTCGGAATTGTATACGCTAATTTTAAAATAAACTCCATGCACCTAATTCTGGCATGTAAGGGAGAAATTATATTCATAGTATTTATTGCTCATCACATGAATCATAAAATTTTTTTTTATTTTTTTTTTGTTTTTTATTTTAACAAACACAAAGTGCGAAGCTACTTGGCTTATCCGCAGAGACACCCGGAGTCTGCGGCAGGAGTCGAACCTGCGACCTTCGGACTACCAGTCTAGTACACTAGCTACTAGTCTACGAAGGCACTCAATATTCATATTTAATGAAAACAATTTTTCCATTCTTCATTTCAATAACAGAAGGTTTTAGTTCGGAAAATTGCTTTTTTTATATCGTTTACTGTAGACTTGATTATTTCTGAAGACTCCTTTGCATATTTAAAAAATATCGGACGGCAAAAATTGACTGACGATGGGCGAGGATTTTTCCAATGCTCAGAGATTTCACTTCTAACTTGTAAAGGAACTATAGAAGCCATAAACATATTTGCATCTGTAATAGTTATGTCAGTTGTCGATATTGTTTGTTTGTAAGCACTTTGACCGGATGATCCATCACATCCCCACTTGCTTATCAATGTTAGCCTATCTGGAAGTAATGCTCTTTCTTTTTCAAGAAAACTTTGAACTAAGCGTTTAGATGTATGATCCATTAAGTCTTGCAGTTCAACTTCTGCTGATACCTCAGTAACGTTTACATTACATGGTGCTGCTTCTTTTTTTTTGGCAGAGGTAACCTTTTTATATCCAGGAAGAACATTCACATTATGATTCTTTAAAGAGCTTCGTAAAATATTATATTTCTCCTTTTACAATCCCAAGTCCATAAATAACGCTAAGGCTTCTTCTATGCTATACTTTGTGGGTAATGCATTCGGAGGATTTGGAATACTTTCTTTAATCCTTCGCAGTCGATCTGGGCTAGCAAGCTCCACAGCTTTTGTAATATCAGACCTTGATTTATCTTTTACGTACTTAAAACATAATGCTTCTTACAGCTTCGATGTAGATATGTATATCTTTTGTAGCATTTTTAAGTTTACGTTTTTTTTTTGTATACTCCGAACACTTGTTTATAGTTTTAGCAGGTTTTCCTTTTCTGCTGTCCAAAGATGTATGCGGTTCTTCGATGTTTTCAAAAGTTGTTACTCTATTTAGCCAGTCTGAGTACTTTTCCATAAAGGTTTTTGTCGTACGGTTTGAGGCAAGCCATTTTTACGAATATCCAAGAAAACGAAGTGATTTTTGTTTTTAATATCCTTTTCGTGGTATCCTGGTAAACCGTGCAATTTTTCCACAATAGCCAAATTAAATACATTTTCATTATGTGATTTTCTAGGTTAGGTTAGGTTAGGTTAGGTTGATTGGAGAGGTATGACAGCCCATGTCATTACGACATACACCTAAGCCAGTGAAGGCTTGTTGTGCGCTCCCTTGAGTTAACCATAAGATATTGAACCAAAGGTCTAGAGAAACTCCGTGTCACTCACAAAGTTCCTTAATTTCCTCCAGCATATTCCCCGTAATCGGCTTATGTCCGGTAAGATGTCACTCCCAAGATATCGGGACCTTATTTGTGAGAAGGCGGGGCATTGGCACAAATAGTGTTCCAATGTTTCGCTCTCCTCCCCACATGCTCTACATTCATCTCCTCCCGCTATTCCCAAGCGTTTAAGATGTGCCAGTAGTTGAGAGTGCCCTGTGACCACTCCCATTATTCTACTTAGTTCGAGCTTGCTGAGTCTTAGCAGCTCCCTCGTTCTTCTCTCGTCTGGATCTCCCCATAGAATTTTTGTGTTGATTCCCATGGTTCCGTTATTCCAGAGAGTTGAATGGGCCCTTTGTGCCCAAGTCTTTAGCTCTGATTTAACTGCATCGAAAGGTTTCGCGCATTCCAAGCTTATATTACCTAACTCTATTGCCCTAGAAGCAAGTGAGTTTGCCCTCTCATTTCCAGTTATCCCCGCGTGCCCCGGCACCCATATGATGCGCAGTTCACCATGTGTCGAGTAACTGTTAATGGCGTTTTTGCAATCCCAAACTGTACGTGATTTAGTGCGTTCCTCTGAGATTGCTCTGATGGCCATCTGACTATCTGTGAATATATTCACAAGTCCTGACCTCCTCATTACATTGAGTTCCCTGATACACTCCGTTATCGCCCGAACTTCCGCCTGCAAAACTGTGCAATAGTCCGGCAGGCGGAAAAACAGTTCCGTGGTGTTTTCTATATAAACACCAAGTCCCGTTTTCCCTCTCGACCTTGATCCATCCGTGTAGCAATGAAGCCCCATGGGGATCTGGTTCCAAGGGTCGGTCAACCAGGAATGGATGTCGGGAATCAATGTTCCGCAGTTGGCCTCTAGTCTAGTTTCCGGTATGCGGTCATTTGCGACACTTTCCGGTATGGACTCTCCTATGGCCGTAAAGATTCGTTGATGATACGCTTCGTGTTCCTGATCGATCCACTCACCCATCACCTTTAGTCGTTTTGCTGCTAGAGCCGCTTCGTATTTTATACGAATATCGATTGGCTGGATAGATAATATTGTTTCCATCGCACCTGTTGATGTCGTTCGGAAGGCCCCACTTATACCAAGACAGCAGGTTCTCTGAACTTTCTGTATTGTTTTGATGTTGCATTTATATTCCATCGATGTCCACCACACTATAGAGGCATAGGTCATAATCGGCCTGATAACGCTACTATAAAGCCAGTGTGTCATCTCTGGATTCAGCCCCCATCTCGTGCCTATGGCCCGTTTACAGATTGACCAACATATATGAGCCTTTTTGACTCTTTCGTTTATGTGGTCTTTCCATTTTAATTTCCGATCGAGAATGACTCCTAGATATTTCACCCTGTCGGAAATATTTATTGTCCTTTCAAGAAAGCGCGGCTCATCATATGGAGCTATCTTCGTCTTTCTTGTAAATAGGCCAATTTCAGTTTTTTCTGGGTTAACGTTCAATCCTCTTGGTTGAGCCCAGTTGTGTGCCAGGGTTAATGCCTCCTCGGCCTTCCTGCACAAATGATTTGGATCCCTTCCCTTCAGAAGTATCATGACGTCATCTGCGTAGCAGACTGTCTCGAATCCCTCATCGGTCAGAGTCCTAATAAGGGTATGTATTGTTGTGGTCCAGAGAAGGGGTGATAAAATCCCCCCTTGTGGAGTTCCACATTGTACCCTTTTTCTTATACTTACATTGTGCGCCTCACAATTAATCCATCTGTTCCTTAGCATATTGCCAATCCAGTCGCGTATCGCCCGGTTGACATTAAATTGGTCCAGAGAATGGATAAGTGTGTCGGTATGCACGTTGTTGAAAGCCCCCTCAATGTCAATGCAAACCGCGAGTGTGTACATCTTCTCACTAAGTGACCTTTCTATAAAGTACACCACATTATGCAATGCAGTGTCCACTGATCTACCTCTGACATATGCGTGTTGCCTGAACCTCAGCATATGGCCTGCGATCCTGCCCTTAACCATGTCGTCAATTATCCTCTTCATGGTTTTCAGCAAGAAGGAAGTTAGGCTTATTGGCCTATAAGCCTTTGGTGAAGAATAATTTGGCTTGCCAGGTTTGGGGATAAACACTACCCTCGCTTCCTGCCAGCCTACTGGAATATATGCGTGTGTTAGGCATGCATTATAAATTCCTGCAAATGTGACGAAACTAAATTCATCCCTTTCTGCAGGAGCGCCGGAAAGATACCATCCGGACCCGCAGCCTTAAATGGAGAAAAGCTTTTTATCGCTTCCATAACCATCCTATCGCTGATAATAGGCACCTCATGTTCACCACTTCTCCCATCGTCCAGCCTAGCCGAAATTTCGGCCGGGCTGCATGGAAAATGTGTATCCATGAGGAGTTTAATGGTTTCCTCCACATTTTCAATTGCACTGCCCGATTCATCCACTAATGATTCAGCCTGGATGTGGGCTTTTGACAAAAATTTTTTAATTTTAGAAACATCGCTTACACTGTCCACCTGTTCGCAGAAAAGCCTCCAGGATGTACGTTTAGCAGTTCTTATTCTCTTGTTGTAATTTCGGAGTTTATCACGATAATCCTCTCAATATACTGGTAATCTTTTACGTTTCGCTCTATTATAGAGTCGGCGGACTTCCCTCCCCATTGCCCGAAACTCCCCTGTCATCCAGGGTTTTTCGTATGGGGATTTTCTTTCCCGAAGTGGGCAACTCTCTTCAAACGACTCAACTAAAGCGTCCGTAATAATTTTGACTTTACCGTCTATGTCCTCTCTTTCTAGGCGATTGAAAGAAACCTGCCCTAAATGAGAATCAAGTGACCTTTCGAATTTTGCCCAATCAGTTTTAGCCCTGTTTCGAAAGGTTATAGGTTCTGGCGGTTGCCTTGCAATTTTAAACATAATATAACGATGATCTGAGAATGAGTGCTCGTTCAGAACCCTCCATTCAGCAATTTCATCGATTACGTTTTCAGAACATATGGTTACATCCAATACCTCCGCTCTAATTCTATTAATAAAGGTAGGCGTATTACCAGTATTAACAGTTAATAGATCGTTAGTATTTAGAAATTCTAAAAGAGCCTGTCCCCTTTTATTAATGTTAGTACTACCCCATGCAATATGATGCGAATTAGTATCGCATCCGATTAGTACTTTCCTGCCTTTTATTCTGCAATCTTCTACCAAGTGTTGTAATTCCGACGTTGGTGGTAGTGTCGGTGCATCATACTGCAAGTATACTGATGCTAGGCATATGTTTCCATTTCCCTGCTTCAGTACTGTTGCGTCTGCTGTTGACAACTCTGTGGATAAAAGAAAGCATAAATTTTTGTGACTAAGAATACAGGTCCTCGGACGATTCCCTGTTTTAGCATAAAATAATTGGTAGTTTACATGGCTTAATCCATTAACCCTGTTTTTTGTCGTCCAGGGTTCTTGTATTAATGCCACATGAATCTTACCTTTGTTAATTTTCTCCATCAAAGCGTGAGTTGCCGTCTCGCTCCGGTGGAGGTTAATTTGGATGACCTCCCACATCATCCTTCTAATAGGCGGTCCTCTTGGGAGTTGGTGATATTTTGCTCCAACTCCTCCTTGGCCGTCTGGACCTCCGAGACACCCGCCTGATTTTGGCTAGCTGCAGCCTGTACTGTGCTTGTCCTGTCGTTGCTGGGGGTGGTTTTCCCCTGGCTGCCGATACAGGACTTGCCTATTTTGACATATACAGCTTTCGACACAAAGCACACCTTCCCTTCAGATTTGGAAAGGCTGGAAATAGATCCTTGGTCGATGCCCACCACAAAAAGAGTTCCATTTTGGTCCTCCTCTCTGTGGAACACCTCCCATTTCTCTACCGCCAGTTCTTTGTTTTGTTTACCAATAACCTCCAAAACACGGTCGGATGTGAATTTGCATCCCCATCCTTTGACGTAGAAGGTTGCCTTGGTAAGAGTTGGTATATTTCTCCCTTCCACCAGTTCCAGCTTACAGCCTTCCCATGGCGGAGGGATTCCTTCTACCAGCTTCTTTAGGGTAGCTGCGAAGGTCTGCGATGCTAATCTTAGCAACAGCACGCCCCTTTGAAACTCGCAGCTATTTATTTTTATTGGAGATCCGTTATCGGTTGCCATAACGTATTCCAATATCGCGTTATTTACCAGATCCTCAACCACTTGCTGTTGATTTTCTGGTATTTTGCCAGTCGGACGTGAGGTGTCAATGACCGCGTAGCGGAGATTGTCCCTGTATTGCCTCCTGGCTACTTTAGCGTAAGATGGCGGCTCTTTTTCCTTAGTTACGTCTAGCTTCCTCTTACGCGTGAAGAGATTCCGCTTTTTGGCGTTCTCTGCTTCCGCGGAAGATTTCACCGACGTGCCCGCCTTCTCAGTAAGTGCTGCTCTTTTGACCCCCTTACTAGAAGGATTCTTCATAGAGACTGCTTTAAGAAGGGAGACGCCCGGTTTTGGCGACTTACTGGTCGACGAGGAGCACCTTTTCTTATGCTTCGGCTCCGCAATGTTCTGCTCTTCTGGAGATCGGATCCTCTTACCAGTCTCTACCGAGGTGGAGGGAGTCTCCGATGCTTCCTTTAGGGCATCTTGCGCATTTTTAGCTGCTGCCTGGTTCTTTTTGGCAAGTTTTCGCCTTTGAGCCCCAGAGAGCCGCTTTTTTCCAGTATTTAGGCTCGCGATTTTGTCGCTCACCTCATCCACCAGTCTGTCTAGATTCTGCGAAGAATCTCTACCTGACTGGCTTATGTCATGAGGGTCAGAGTAGGTGTTCCCACCTGCCACTGAAGGCTGGGTTGACTTTAAGTCCCCCCCGGGTATTACCACCTCTTCCTCTCGTTTTGGTGTTGCTGTCCTTGTCCGATTTTCCGTTCCGTTGTCCGTTTGTGTGTCCATTGTCGTCATCGTTGTATCTTTCGTTTCTGTGTTATTTGGAATAATTTTTTTCATACTTGGTCCCACGAGTGTAGGGGAAAGGGATCTCCTCCACGTCATAGCCCCCGATAACGTGGAGGGGGCGTAGTCTATTTGCTGAGGTGCCCAGGTATCAGCAAAGCTCCGTTTGAATACAGTCTCATGCCCCCGACTGCAAAGAGAACAGATAGGCACGGGTCGCGTAACACCTCTGTTTGGGGGTGGATAACTTTTAGTATGCAGGCTTTTATGCCCACCGCCTTCTTCAGTTAAACTATGGATCCTATAGAGGACCCTCGTTCGCCTTCAGAAGAGGTGTGCAATTCAGCCCACACTTAAGCCCTCACACCACGACAAGGTAGTTATCCCAGCAAGGGATGTGATTTTCTAAATAACTCGAACAATTCCGAATTTTGAAATGACATTATGAGTTCTGGCACTGATCACTACTTTTGCAAAGTGAAACCTTAACTGATTGCATTACACAATTGCTTTATTATGATTAATTTATACCCAAAAAAAAAAGATTTATGCGAAACATAAATCTAGGCCACAATTAACTGGATTATATACAACTGCAGTTTTTATTTCACTTAGTATAAAAACCAAGTTTTAAAACTACCTCCCTATTTTCATAATGTGTTCTTAAATTTAAATAAATAAACAAATTGTAATAATTATGCCGACCTGATTGACACAGCAAAATATTGTTTATCATTTATATGCGATTCATACTATGACCTTTTATGGTGACTTTTCAAGACTTTATTGACGAATAGTGTACAAAGGCTATCAACTTAAAAGACAATTAAAGAAAATTTAGGGAAAAAGTCACTGCGAAAATTTCGTATTAACGAAAAGCAATAAATATTAGTACCAAGCAGCGTTGCCAAATGTGCAGATTTATCTGTTTTTTGCAGTTTTTTAATGTACGAAACAGGCTTGCAGATTTTTACTCTAAAAAACAGTTTTTTTAACCCAATGCGGTTTTTTATTATTCGTATTACAAAGTATTCTTCACAAGTACGACAGCATGATCCACGCTACTAATTCTATGCTTGCACGATCTGTAGTAACGTCTATACTCAGCATTATAAATTGTACTGCGTTTTAAAAGCAACAATGTGTTGTATTTTTTCTTATTTCTTTTTTGCAACCGTGATAGTCTATTTTTTAAATTTAAAGTTTTCATTGCATTGTTTGAATTGTTTGCGAGTATTGTGCCAATTTTTCTAAAAAAATTGATAAATATCTAACATTTATCAGGTATAGACACTTAGTTAGTTTTGTTTTTGGTAATTGTCAGTTTTTGTAGAAAAAATTATGGCAACATTGGTAACAAGTGATGCAGTGAAAACAATTGTATAGAGAGAATAATTTCTTTTCATATTTGGAACGCATCTTTGTTACATATATAAAATAATTTTTTATCTTTTAGTAATAAAATACATTTTATAACATAAAATACAAGTTATTTTTCTCTTATTTTTGTAAAAAAAGAAAACTAAGATTTGATCTTTCCATACTTTTTTTCTTATTTGGCAATTTTTTTTTTTAATTTTGGTTGCAAAAATATCTTGGCTGTGGCAACGCTTGCTATAATATTGTAACATCTTTCTTCCAATATCGAGAAAACCTGTCATTTTTTGTGGCCCAATTTAGCTAAATTATTTAAAGAACTGTGTAGTAAATATGCTAAGAAAATATGGGCGTGACCTTTTTTGCTCATTTTTAGATATTCTCTATTTTATTTGTAAAAACTACCTAAATATAGGGTGTTTGAAAAACGGCAACTGCCGAAAAAGTAGGGTATCTGGTGGACATTTTCTTACTTTTTTTAATAAACAATAAATATACCTTTATAACAATACCAAAAAAGTAGTGATCACAAGGCAATATTTCTGACACTTCAATTTTAAAATGTCTTTTTTTCTGATCACTAAAATGGTCTTTATACGATGTGTTCCTTCAAAATGTGTTCGATGTGTTCAAAATTTTGTCATCAAATTTTGTATTTTTGCCACGGTTTTTGGGAAAAGGTGACACAGTGAGCCGATCAGATATAAAGAGATGAGTCATAAAAAATATGAGATGAAAAAGGGCAGAATACTTTTATGGGGAACAAAAGCTTAGAAATTGCTGAGAAGAAAAAGAGGGGTTTCTCATGGGCATGCCAAATATTTTGTTGTAGACTTTTTGGTTATAAATGAAGTAATTATTCTTATATAGATAGAACTTCAATATGTCTAAGAATTTAGAGCGTGTGATCGTGGTGTTGTTTTTTTATTATATTCCATTTGTCCATTATATTATTTATTGCAGTATGGATGGGAATATTGGTGAATAGGGAAACGTCATCAAAAGACACTAAGAAGTCGTTGTTATCCAGTTTTACTTTTCTAATTCATTGCTTCAAATCCAATGAATTTTTTACATTATGTTTGTCCAAAACTATATTTCTAAGTATGTACTATATTTCCCACATATTTAATTAATCGGCAACAACTAACTTGAAAGGATTACACTATAGGTCGTAATGTCATGACGTCTTTATGGATTTTGGGCAATCTGTAGATTCTAGGCACAGTCGCTGACGAACAGAAGGGATAGATTTTTTGCCTACTATCTATGTATTCTTCTTTATACAGGTCCAAGACTATAGCGTTGTTAATTTTGATAAGATTTGTAGTAGGATCTGTTCTTACAATGCGAAAAGTGTTTTTATCTTCTAGGAGTGTTTCCATTTTGTTTTCGTAGTCATGTTTGTTGATGGCAAGCGTTTTGTTACCTTTTAAAACTTCTTTGTGTTTTCAAAAACCATGAAGTAAAGTCTCTCCTTTGGGAAATTTGTTATATTTCTCTTGAACTGAGTAATCCTGTATGCCAATTTATTCCGGGATGTATCATTTTCTCCATTATCATAGTTGTCAATTGTCTGGAGGCATTATTCTACATCTGTTATAACCTGAATATATTTTATACATATTTTATATATATTTATTTATCCAATTAAAAACATTAATCAGTTTACTTATTTTGACTTCTTTGAGGATTTTGACCAGACAGGAATATAGAACACTTGATGAAATAAAAAGCAGTGTTTATTCTTATTTATTTATTATTATTATAATTTTTTTTTTGATAAACAAATTAAATTAAAAATATTAAAAGTTAAAATATAAAATGTTTTTGTGTTTTAAATACATATAAGAGCGCGAATTAAACAAACAAGAGACATACATACTATCATGAGAGTGTTTGATAAGGACTACTGTAAAATTTCCGATTCATGAAACGCTTAGCCGTATAAAAACATATTAGAACTGTTGAATCTCCACAACAGTTAATGTTTTCTTGTCTTCGTGATCTACAGGGGAATATTTAAATCATATTACCAATTCTTAGAAGTCGCGCAACAATGTTTAAAGTTGTGTTTAAGCTTAATTTAATAACAGGAAATGTATGTTTTAACTCTTTGTTAAGCAATAAATTTTTATTGTTCCATTACTCCATTTTTATCTGTTGTCCATTTAAGTTTCAGATCTACATATGGCAACCTTATTTCTAAACTAGTATTTGCGATGATTTCAACAAACATTATCAACATATTGATTTTGCTCTAAATTCAAATAATATTGTAAAACGTAATATCACTTTGTGTTTTTTTAATTTAAACAGGCTACTTCGTTCGATCGTATTTTATAAGCCAAATTACATGTGATAGTTATTAAAGAACAAATTACAACAAAGACAAACTGTGTAAATCATTCTGACAAACACTAGCAGAACGGAACAACATGCTGTTTTCGAAAGCCGCTACACTTTCATCAACAGCGTTCTTGTGTTTGGTCCACTTTTGTGGTGTTAGTTGATGCATATTTGAGCTATTTATACAAATTTTCACTGTAAATGTAATACGTGAATTGTTTAGATTCATCGTATCACTAGACTGATAGTCCGAAGGTCGCAGGTTCGACTCCTGCCGCAGACTCCGGGTGTGTCTCTGCAGATAAGCTAATTAGCTTCGCAGTTTGTGTTTGTTAATTAATTAATTAACTAAACTGACCTTCGTAGACTAGTAGGTAGTGTACTAGATTCGTAGTGCGAAGGTCCCAGGTTCGAATCCTGCCGCAGAACTCTGGCAGTTGTGTTTGATAATTAAAGGGAGCGCACAACAAGCCTTCACTGGCTTAAGTGTATGTCGTATGACATGAGCTATCACACCCCTCCAATCAACCTAACCTAACCTAATTAATTAACTAAAATCCCAACGCCCACTAAAATCACGAAAGATGGCGATGCAAATAGATCAAACACCCAAAACAGATTTGCAATTTTCCACAATGAAATGGAAGTATCTATCCCAAAAGTCTCTAAATTATTATAAAAGGTGTTGTTACTTGCCTAGATCCAGCGAACGTAAAAAGAGGCATACAGAATTGAGGCTATAAGATGAAAATTATAAAAAAATACCAATAAAAGAGTCCCTCGGACTCTTATTAAAATTAATGAAACACATGCTTTAACTGCCAGGAATACAGCAACACTAAAACTTATTGTAAGTTACTTAGTATTTGTGTCGTTTATAGTCAGCTACATGGTACCGCCAAATGTGATAAAGTTAAAGGCGATTTGAAAGGTGCAACACGTTAGACGTTCCTCAAGCAAATATTCTACTTCTGTACTCGCTCAGCCCTTGAATCTGATTAGCAATAACTATCCCTAGTTAGCCAAACCACCTATAAGCCATATTTCATACGCCAACATTTTAAATGTCCATTAACTAGCTTTCTTAAGCTAATGTGACACAGTCTAACCAGGCTATAGCTTAAAAAGTGCTCCCATCAAATGAAAATGATGTTGAGAGCCATTATTACAACTTGGCGGTAAAGTAGACGTTAGTGAAAGCTACCCTTAGCGAAAGTGAATAATAAACTGGCCTTTAACAATTTTTCATTATTTCAACTTCCCTCTGTATGGCAATTTCCCCCCGGGGGCACTTAAGTGATATATGGGGTGAAAGTCTCGTGTTTTCTTCAACTGCGATGAATTAAAAGAAATTTCAACCCTAAACATGGGTTGAGGGATTTTGCTTCTATTAAAAACATTAGCAATATATTTGACCTCAAACCCTTGCCTGTTTTATTTCTCTTTTCTCAGCGTAGAAATAATTTACAACAAGCCTATAATGTTTTTCATTGTAGACTTGCACCTTTGTCTCTTTTATTCAAGAGACACAGGTGGATGTGGTTTCTCAGCGAAACCACATGAAAAATTTTTTCCCGCAATTTTGGACAAGTTGTTTACTAAAGAATTTGAGGTTGGCTCCCGCAAGTAAGGTGGAGGAGATTTGTACGTTTCAGCTTGTCCTTGAGTTTCGTTCTGTTCATCCTGACTGTCAAGAATTTCAAAACGATTTTGACATACATGGTTATTTTTTTTTTGCTTTTTAGCATTTGGCTGATTTTTTGGAGAACGGGGGCTGGATTTACGTTTTGTAATAGTTATGTATCGGTCCATCACTTTTAAAATTTTTTTGTTTCATCAGAAGCTTTAAATATTGTTTTATGAATTGCTCCTGTGTTTATATTTACTTTTATAGGCGTTTGATTTAAATTTTTGCCCAATTCACTATTTACTGTTTCCTGCTGGGCATTGGTTGTTCTTGCCTCTACAGATTCTTTATTTGTTATTTTTTCATTTTCGGTTAAGCCAGAGCTTAGTGACTCTTCTTGTTTACTTATATTTATTATTGTTGTTGTTGCAGTCACAACTTGTATTTGTTTTTTTTTTATTTACTTATTTTATTTTATATTGAAACAGTGCTCTACCACTACACTTATTTTTTGTTTTTGTTTTGCGTTTAATATTTTTATTGGAATAAAAAATCCCATTTTGTTTTTAAAGATTTTTGTGTTTTTGTTACAATTACACAGTGCAACAGGAAAAAAAATAACCATATACGGACACCACTACGTGATAAAAGACTAAAAAAAAAGACCTGTATCTCCCAATTTTTCCCAAAGTCATGCACTTTTTTTATGGGCCGCCAAAGATTTGGGGCCTCGGTATCATTTTCGCAAAAAAAGTGATCATTTTCTCGGGCTCATATCTTGCAAACCGTTCCGAATTTCGATTTACTCTCTGAGGGAAACTTGTAGCTCTTGTCATAAAGAACAAACATTGCGAACATATAGAATCAAAAAAACTTCACCTTCCAGATAAAAATCGCAAAAAACTTAAAAAATTCGATTTTTTTTACATTTTTCTCTTGTTCAGGTCCATAGGTAGTAAACCGTTCAAAATTCAAGGAAACAATCAACTACAAAAATTTACCTAAGATCTCAATAAACAAATTTCTAGAACATATAAACTTCCTGGGAATAATGCTGAACACCGTTTAGGTACCGCGTCACTTTTTTCACTTTTGCGGCTACCTAAGCGCTATATGTTCGCAATTTTTGTTCTTTATGACAAGAGCTACAAGTTTGCCTCAGAGAGTAAATCGAAATTCGGAACGGTTTGCAAGATATGAGCCCGAGAAAATGATCACTTTTTTGCAAAAATGATACCGAGGCCCCAAATCTTTGGCGGCCCATAAAAAAAAGTGCATGACTTTGGGAAAAATTGGGAGACACGGGTCTTTTTTTTTAGTCTTTTATCACGTAGTAGTGTCCGTATATGGTTATTTTGACACGACTTAAAAAATTACACACAGTGTTATTATTGTAAATAATTGTTATTGTTTTTCATAAAGTAAAATAAATTTTCAGTGCACTTTTAAAAGACACGTCTTATTGCGTTCACTGTCACAAAACGAATCACTAAGACTATGTGAAACTGAAAAGCAAAATGATATTTCGAATAGTTTTGAACAAAAATTGGTCGCGGAAAATGCTCCACGGCCTACTGATCTTGAAGAAGAAGATGACCTCCAAACTTACATTAAAATTTGGAAATGAAAATGTATGTGAATTTTTTACCATTAAGCAAATACTTATTTGAATCGTTCTTAGAGATGTACTACTTCTCAAGAAGAATTGTAAGTACGCTGAAAATGCCAAAAAGTTAGTATGACGTCATAATAAAAAATTTATCATGTCGTATTCAGAAATTAAGCTTTGCAAACGCTAATCTTGAGAAAGCCTTGAGACGTTCGTTCACTGAAGATCAAATAAAAAAAACTAAAAAGCGGTGACAAAAGACAGAATTTTACTGAATCATACATTGCCCAATCAATCACCTTATACTCAGCAAGTGCCAAGGCTTACAAAAGCATTTCTTGGAAATAAGTAAGTTATTATTCCGGTTATAACGAACTTTCGCTATAACGAACCAAATTGCCCGCACGTATGTAATTCGTTATATCAGAACTCCAACTCATATAGGATCAATGCTATTATATTTATGTATATCAAGAGTATTGAAACATTCCAAAAGCAGTTTTTACTCTTTTCACTAAATGTCAAACTTGGATATTATTAATCTATAAACGTTAATTCGGTGATCGATGCATAATATTTTATTTGTTCTTTAATAAATTGTGAATATGTCGACTCTGAGGTCCTGCTTAGTGAAGTTAGTTTCAATGTTCCAGCTAGACCAACACCTAACTTTAGTTTGAAATAAATGGTGTTTTTTCAAGAGATTTTGGATTTGATTTAAAAAACACATAATAAAGAGTGGTTTTTAGCAACTTTCTTTTTGGCAATACTGTTTTTGGCAGCTCAGCTATTTTCGTGAAACGTTAAAGTTTTCAGAATTAACTCATGAACAGCCTCTTTTAAAATAATTGTAGCAGCAAAATGCTTTGAAATGAACGTATACAAAAACTTTTGGCCAAAATTTTGAACGTATTTCAGTCTCAAAAAAAACTAAGTTTGTTTTCAATCCTCAGTATAGTTTACCAGAATGTTAATGGGATGAACACCAAGCTAACTAATACCTTTCTCAAAAGTTTTAATACTGAATTCCATATTGCTGCTCTAACTGGCTTAATAATAACACCTTCAATGCTGAAATTATGTGTGAAAAGTATAAAAATTTTAGATCTGATCAAATTAGCAAAAAAGGCGGTGGAGTATTGATTGCTGTTTCTAGTTTATATCTAGCTGAAGAAGTAATCATTGAAAATCCCCTAATATGGAAATTGTTGTCGTAGCACCACAAATTTTAAACATATCACTCTTTATTATTTGCACTTATATTCCTCCTAATTCTGATCCACTAATTTATTAAATGCATGCCATGATTATCAAATCCGTTGCAAATAAACTTAAACCTACAGATTACTCGATCGTTCTAAGGGATTTTCATCTTCCAGCAGGATCTTGGATTTCTTCTGAAGACACCGAATTTTTGATTCCGATTACACCACATGATTGAATACACGATTTTCTTATGAGCCTCGCTGACATTAATGCTTTTCAGATAGATAATGTTCATAATATCAATATGAGATCATTAGATCTGGTTTTTGTAAACAATCCTTACTTATTTGATGTGAGTAGGACAAACCCGTTATGCTTTCCAGAGGTTCGTCATCATCCCACACTTCTAATATCTACGCCTTTCCCGAAAATGAAAACAATACAAAACATAACTGAGTGTTTTTGTTTTAAACGTATAAATTTTATATTTCTAAATCATTTGTTTTCTAATATAAATTAATTAGAAATACTTACGCATAGAAATGATGGTAGTGATTTTGAGCTGGTCATTCAAAAATTTTACTCAGTGCTTAATAGTTGTGTTTCTACGAGTAATCCGTTAGTAAAAAAGGTTATATCCAATCGTCCTCCCTGGGTTACTAATAAACTGGCATGGTTAAAAAATAGAGGGAACAGAATTCATAAAATAAATAAAATTTCAATGTATCGAAGCAAGCAATCACTTGAATATTGAAAACAAAAAATGTTACGATTACTATGTTAGCAAAATTAAATATAACACCAAAAACAATGCCAAATTATTTTTCAACTTTGTTAATTCAAAAAGGGAAAGTGTCATCATACCCGACAACCAGGAAATCCAAAGGTACTACATACTCTAAAGATGCAGACATTGCTAATATTTTTTTGCTGAATTTCTTGCCTCTACGTTCTCTGCAAATACTCTTGACAAATCATCGTATCCATAAGAAAACTTCACTGCAAATTCTATATACATTTCCTCCTTAGATGTCTCAACCGTCTTAAAAAATCTTAAATTATTAAAAAGCTCTTGCAAACCTGGATCGGATAGTATTCCGAGTAGCATTTTGAAAAACTTTGCTGAGTCATTGGCCATTCCTTTTTAATTGTTCTCTGAAGTTTGGTTTATTTCCTAGCTGCTGGAAGGAATCATTTATCATCCTTATATATAAATCTATCTATCTGCGGACTATAGATCTATATCAAAATTTTCCAAAGTTGCTCGAGAAAATTACAACGAATACACTAAAGCATAAAATATCATCAATTATTTCTCAAAAAAGGGGGTTTTGGCGTGGTAGATCCACAACTATAAACTTAATGGAATTGACGTCATTTATCAACGCAAGTTTTTATAATAGCCAGCAAACAGATGTTTTTAATAGAGATCTTAGTAAGGCTTTTGACAAGGTTAACCATGACCTATTGATTGAGAAGCTTTATGCAATTGGATTTACAGGTAACTCTCTAACTTGGTTGAAATCGTATTTAAATAATGTGTTATTTGCAATAACTCCAAAATTAAATATTGAAGTACTTTCTGGTGTTCCTCAGGGTAGCCATCTTGAGTCTTTCTTATTTCTCATTTATATAAATGACCTTCCAATAGCCATTGAATTCTGTAATGTTCTAATGTATGCGGATGATGTTAAACTTTTTACAAATGTTGCTAAAACTGATGATACCATTCATCTTCAGGCGGATTTCAACAACTTCTTTAGTTGGTGTTCCGTGAACCGTATAGAATTAAATCTTATTAAATGCAAATTAATGACTTTCAGTAGATATTCACCATTTCCAACCAAATATTTTACTAATGGCACTGAGCTAATAGCCATTGACTCAGTTTTGGACCTTGGAATTTACTTCGACAAAAAACTTATGTAAGTTTAACAGACATGTCACATTTGCTGTGAACAAGGCTAATAGTGTTTTATTTTTCGTAAAACAAAATAAACATCAAAATTCCAAACAAGCAACTAAGATAATTTGAACCCCTACATTTAGAATTTCATAGCACAAATTTCATGAATTTCGATCCATTCCGTAGAATTTGCTCGGATATTAACAAATTTTATGATCTCATTGATTTATTGAATAATCTGAGACTTTTAACTTATTTAAACTCCAATGTTTATATGTATATATAATTGTTTATGTATTATTTTTATAATGCTCAGCTGTAATTATAATGTAGATGTAAATAAATAAAACACATGTTACACGAAAACAGCTGAATTGCCAAAAACAGTGTTGTGAAAAAGAAAGTTGCTAAAAAAATCACCCTTTACTATAAATCTGTTTATGTTACAATCTCATTGACATTTGAAAGAATATTTTTATATTTAATTAATATACACGTATTTTGTTGTTTACAATTATTTTGTTACTGAGTTTAGTTATTAAGGATAATAAATATATTGACTTAGTTAAATAAATAAACATGTTCCATAGAATGATTAGTTCAAATATTAATGATAGTTTTGAATTATGATTGTTTTGACCATGTTTTTTTCTTTGCGTATACTGTAAGAGCTAATTTCGCAACTTGAAAAATAGCTAAAAAATGTAGAATGAAGTCTGACGAAAAAAATCTTTATTATTTTATGTATATATTGTGCAGTACATAAGCAAATTATACCGCAGCATTATTATGTTAAATATTTCGGCACTCACCCTGATCGTAGCCGTAGAATCTAATTTCCGTATAAAAAAGAAGCTACTTTAGCTTCAAAATTCAAAATGGTTAACAAACACTTAAAGCTACACACATGAAATCCTGGGGGCAAATTACGGCATTCGATATCGAACGAAATTTTAAACAAAATTTTCTTGAATTGTATTGAAATTTCGATCGATATCGAATGCCGTAATTTGCCCCCTGTATTGTTTGATTCATTTGGTTACACTTCTGTTTCATGTATTGTTCCTTAAATTAAGAAAATTTTATTATTCATCGCATTAACTCCTCTTATTCTTCACAGCTCTTGTCTTGGATATTCGTTGGGTGCCGTTTCCTCTTTTTATTCTTAATTTTTCTTCATAGTTGTAAAGTTTCTAACAATAGTTTATGTTATAAGGCTCAGTGAAAAAATGAAAGTTCTTCTCAGAGAATGACGTTTTCATTGCTTTCAAAGGATCCAATGACAAAATTTTAATTTTAACTAGGAAGTACTTCTACAAATTCCATTTGACTTTTATTTCTGTATATCTGCATAAAAACATCACTTTTCTTCAACCAATAGCGATAAAACAACTTCATATAAAAAATAGATTCAGACTATTGCCGATATTGTACGCCTTACAGATTTAAAGCTTATTACCAGTGGCAATTAAGCATTCGAATTTAATTTAAATTTAGCTCCTACCCAAAAAAGTAATAAAAATGTACTTTTTCTTCATAATATGAATATAGCTTCCAAATCATTGAAAAGGAAACGAAAAATAGAACATCCTACAATGACAAGCCATGCTGAAATAATTGGAAATGATCCAAGCTTGATCTACTTCCGGATCATAGTTTAAATATTTTCATTACCTTTATAAACATATATTCTCTGTTCTCATATACAATGATCTTTCTTTTCTATTTTTTAATACATAAACATACGCCGGCATCACAGACAGTTCAGTTGGTGAATAGCAGTCAAACGTGATGGTCGTGCGCATTTGAATAAAAGTCTTAAAATAATATTTCTCTTGTTTTATTCCCAACAGTTCAGAAGTGGGATAAAAACAACCCTTGTGTCATAATAAAGTGTGCGCATTGGTTCTTTGGAAATATATAAGCGAAAACAAAAAAAAAAGTAAGAAACGATCAACATATGTATGCATGTACAAACAACTTGATGACGATAATGAAGTTTGCTTGTGCGCGTTGGTTTTTTAAAATATAGTATGTATGTATATGCCACAACAAAAAAATAATAAGGAATAAACGATTAACATATGCATGTACATACAAACAACGGGATGAGATAATGAAGTTTAATTGTGCGCGTTGGTTTTTTTAAATACATAAGCCAGAACCAAGAAATAAAAAATAAACGATTAACGTATGCATGTACTTATATACAAACAACGGGACGACATAATGATGTTTGCTTGTGCGCGTCGGTTTCTTTAAAAATACATAAGTATACAAGCCAGAACAAGAAAAAGTAAGAAAAAAACGATCAACGCATGTACATAGGTAAATGGAAAAAAACAAAACGGTCAGCTTATGTACATGGAAACAATGTGATGGAGTGAAGTATGAAAATTATTTGAAACGAAAAAAACGGGTAACATATAAAAAAAAAGAACAACAACGATTTTGCAAATAAATAGAAGAAAATAAACGGTGAATACGGAATTTTTTGTACATAGTATAACGGAATCTAATGGAATTTGACAGTAACGGAAAATTGAACAGAAACGAAAATTGTATAAAATTTGTTGTACGTGTAATAGCTAGTGGCTATATAAATATATACGAGTAGATAAGTATATGTATGTACATTTTGAATTGATTTTGATTGAACGAATAAATCAAAAAAATATTAAAGTAACGTGACAAAATAAAAAAAGAACACAATAACGTTTATTATATTTTTTTTTCTTTCGAGTGAATTAATTACGAATCGTTGAAAAAATGCCGTTAATATCGTCGTTGAAACTTGCCGAACTTAAAGTACTTTTACGCGAACGCGGATTGCCGACGGGTGGCTCGAAGGCTGAGCTAATTCAACGTCTTATCGAGATTGAAGGCTCAGACGAGATCAATATTAATGACATGCCGGATGCTGAAAATGGGAACGTGCGGGACCAAATCAGTGAGTTACGTGATATGATAGAAAACGTTATGGCTATCGTACAGCGGCAAGTAGTACACGACGCGCAACCGGTAAGACAATCGCATAGCGATTTACGCGAAAATAATATGGTGCAAAACCACGAGCCGAGACGACCTAGCACACATACCGTAAAGGAGATTTCCGACACTCTCCCAGAATACGATCCCACGTGGGACTCTATTTTTAGTGTAGCTCAATTTGTGAATAGAGTCGAGAGATCCATGCAAGCATTCGATTGGGACGAACGACTTATGATGTTGGCGATATATGGAAAATTGAAAGGCCCAGCAAAGTTATGGCTTGACGCATCGGCGAACATGTTTGTGACATGGAGTGAACTGGCAGATGCATTAAAAGAAGAGTTCGGTACGGATCCAGACGAAGCTGATATACATTATAAGATGTCAAACTCAACACGTGGTAGCGGTGAAGCTATAAATGAGTACTGTTTCAGGATGGGAGCTTTAGGTAAGCGACATGGGTTGAGTGAGTCCGCAATTATAAAATATACCCGTGAGGGGTTGAGGCATCGGGATTTGCAGATGGCGATTGCTACTGTGCGGTTCGGAACAATGAAGGAAATGCGAGAAACGCTAGATGAGTACTTTGCGAATATGGCGGGCTGTTCGACAAACAACAGATCCACAGTGATTCCGAAACGAAACGACATTATTAACAGAACCGTCAATCGGACACCTGATAATAGACCAAAACCTTTGTTAGAACGAAAGCCAATTGTATGTTTCAACTGTTCAGAGACCGGACATATATCAAGTGCATGTCCGAAACCGCAAAGACGTTCGAGGGGTAGAGATTGCCACCGAGTTCACCCAAGGGGCTTACCTGAAAATTGTGGAAATACAAACGTACGACAGATTAACAGTGTGAAGAAACATTTCGGTGATAAAAAGGTAATAGTCAGTGGTGTGGAGATGTGTGCATTGATCGATACGGGCAGCGAGTGCAGTATGATAAGAAAATCGAAAGCGGCCGAAATTAATACCGATAAGAAACCATGCAACATTCGTATAAGTGGAGTATGTGGTGGGACAAGAGTGCTTAATGAAGTTATGAAAGTGAAACTCGAAGTCGATGATACTGAGCTCATGATGGAGTTGTTTGTAGCAGATGACGATGTGTTTACACCAGATGTTATAATTGGTAATGATGTTCTCATCGAGAATAACGTACGTCTTGTCGTCAACAGTAACGGCCAACGTTTTGAATCCTTAAACGTGGCAACGATCCAAAGTGAATCACAACCGCGAGGCGAAATCAAAAGTGTTGAACATGGCGAACTCGATGAAAATACGAAATCGAAATTAATGAATTTGATAGCGGAATACCGTGATATTTTCGGAAATGAACTCCATGAAATCGGGTTGACAAACGCAATGACAATGAAAATTAATCTAACAACGGACACACCGATCGTAGCGAAACCATATCGCCTTCCCGAGATGAAAAGGGAATCGGTAAGGAAAATTATAGGTGACCTTTTGGCTAACGACATAATTAAGAAATCAAAGTCGGAGTACGCCAGCCCCATTGTCCTGGTGAAAAAGAAAAATGGTGACGATCGTCTTTGTATCGACTACCGGCGTTTAAATCAGCATATGGTCAAGGAAATTTTCCCCACACCCAATATCGAGGAACGGTTGCAGCAAGCCTTGAAGTTCACGTACTTCACCGTCCTAGACCTTAATAGCGGGTATTACCAAATACCGATTGATGAAAATAGCCAAAAATTTACGGCATTCGTCACACCCGACGGAATGTATGAGTTCAAACGTATGCCGTTCGGGCTCAAGAACGCGCCAGCGGTTTTTCAGCGATTAATGGCCTTAATATGCGACAAGACGAAGGATGGTGATGTAATTCATTACATGGACGATATCGTGGTAGGCAGCAACAAAGTGGGTGAGATGTTCGAGAAATTGAGACGAGTTTTTGGGGTATTGCGCGAACTAAATTTGACTCTTAACGTAAGGAAATGCAGGTTCTTTGAGCGAACAGTGGAGTTCTTAGGTCATCAAATACATAGCGGTGGCATGAGCCCAGGAGTGGCTAAAACTAATGCAATTCTAGAATTTCCAGTGCCTTCTAATGTTAAGGAAGTGAGGCAGTTTTTGGGTCTAACTGGATATTTCCGGAAATTCGTACCCGGCTTTGCACTGATATCGGAACCGTTACGAGAATTGCTAAGAAAAGACACGATTTTCTATTGGAAGGACGAGCAGGTTAAGGCTTTTCAAACCTTAAAGAAGGTTCTTACGACCAGTCCGGTTATAATCGGGTATAAACCTACTGCAGAGCATCAAGTCCACACCGACGCTAGCACAATAGGCCTGGCAGGAGTCCTGTTACAATGCGACGGAAATGACTGGAAACCGGTGGTTTTCTTCAGCCGATCAACCACGAGTGATGAACGGGTTTATCACAGCTACGAGCTAGAAGCACTGGCCGTTGTCGAATCGTTGGAGCGTTTTCGTTATTACGTATATGGAAAAAGTGTAACCGTAATTACGGATTGTAACGCGATCAGAACGACTATGCAGAAAAAGGAGTTAATACCGAGGATAGCTAGATGGTGGCTGCGTATACAGGACTTTGATGTACAAATAGAGCATAGGTCAGGTCATCGGATGCAACACGTAGATGCATTAAGCAGAGCACCGTATGAAAAACCAAACGACTTGGACACGGCATCATTGCGGATTTTGAAGACCACGATAACTGAAGACGACTTTTTATTTTCAATGCAGCTTCAAGATGAGCGGATTCTCAAGATTATCGAAGGCGTAAGGGCTGGCAACAAAGTTCTATGCACCGATTATGTGATAAAAGACGGCAGACTATTTCGCAGAGTGGCAGGTAATTGTTTATGGGTGGTACCAAAAGCGCTAAAATGGCAAGTAATACAAGGGCGCCACAACAATGCTGGCCATCTAGGAGTAGAAAAGACATTAATAAGTCTTCAGAAATATTTCTGGTTTCCCCGAATGCGGAATGCTGTTAAGTCGTATGTAAAGTCTTGTGTAGAATGTGCATACAATAAGGTCCCAGGCGGAAGGCGTGAGAGCGAGTACCACTACGACAAGATAAATCCAGTACCATTTTTCACCATTCATATGGACCATTTGGGCCCATTTCCAAAATCAACACGACGTAACGAATACATCTTAGTCATCGTGGACTCATTTACGAAATTTACATTAGTGAAAGCCGTAAAATCTACAGAGACCAAACATGTCATCAGTACGCTGAACGAAATGAGTGAGTACTTCGGTATGCCGTCCCGAATCGTGACAGATCGTGGATCATCCTTTACATCAAAGGCATTCGAACAATATTGCAAATCGAATGACGTGAAACATATATTGAACGCAGTACGTACACCACGAGCTAACGGACACGCTGAAAGAACCAACCGTACCATTTTGAGTATGCTCCTACCGTCCACCAAAGAAGATAAGCGTTGGGACGACCAATTGAGGCGAATACAATGGGCTCTCAACACGATGAAAAACAGCACGACAGCAAAAACACCGCAGGAACTCCTATTTGGATTTGAGCCCCGTGACATCCTTCAGAACAAACTGGTTCTTGCTCTACATAACAGTGAGGTAATGGACAACGATAAGCTTCAAACGCTACGATTGAATACGGCTGAGCGTATTGACGAACAACGTAAACTGGCGAAACAACGATACGATGCGAAACATTCGCAACCCAAGCATTATAACGTCGGTGATCTCGTTTTGGTAGAAAATGAACCAACAGCAAGTGGTATCTCCAGGAAGTTGGAGCCGCGCTATAAAGGCCCATTTCTGGTTACTCTAGTGCTCGATAAGGACCGATATGTGGTTGAGGATATTCCAGGTTCCCGCAGAACGCAGCGACACTATAAGTCAGTGTATGCCTCAGACAAGATGAAACCATGGTGTGTTCTACCACCCGATGATGAATGTCTTGACGATGACTGTGAAGACGAACGCTCAATCGAGGGCGATTAGTAGAGAGGATGGCCGACTATAAACATATATTCTCTGTTCTCATATACAATGATCTTTCTTTTCTATTTTTTAATACATAAACATACGCCGGCATCACAGACAGTTCAGTTGGTGAATAGCAGTCAAACGTGATGGTCGTGCGCATTTGAATAAAAGTCTTAAAATAATATTTCTCTTGTTTTATTCCCAACACCTTTTTATTGGACATTTTTAGTGACAACTTTACAAAACTTTTTTGTCTAACATTTCAACTCTCTTTTTTAATTCCCATTACACCTAGTATGCAATTAGTAAATAGTTTCAGTTCAATGAACTGAACTAAACTTACAATATGTATTTGCCTACTTTAAATTTTTATATTACAAAACTTTTTTTGTGTTTATTTATTTCAAAATTTCCAGTAAATTATCCTATAATATACACTAGGAGACATTAATAAATACATAAGCGCAAAGTCGGAATAGCTAATTCTGGTGGTACACCGGTAATCACGAATTATCGAATGTAATGGACAACATCTCCAGTCTCCAAAATGTGTACAAACACTTTATAGAAATTATTACAGTTATAACGAATTTCGGTGATAGCAAATTTTCGCTTATGACAAGCTCTTTTTTATTCCCAAATACAAAAATGCTTGTAAAAGTTTGCGTTTATAAGGAAGAAAGCAATATTCAAAATTTTTTTCTTTAATTAAGTAACAATTTACCATTATATGATAAAATGAAAAAAAAAATTAAAATAAATGAAATTTGTGCATAGATACCTTTTACAGAGATATAAAAAAACAATTTATTTCAATGTTTTTTATTCTTATTCATTGGAAAAATGTAAATATTCGGGTATGTTCAGGTTTCGGCTCGGATTGAAAACGAAAAAAAATTTTTTTTTTTGATTTCAGCATGTTTTTCCACATTCGAAGTATATGTTCGAAAAAAAATCTAAATGTCAACGGCAACAGCAACGCAAAATTCGACGGCTGCCGGCAAAAAAAGATAACCAAATTACAAAAATAAAACAATTTACAGAGTATGTAAACAAAGATATTAAAATTTTCAATTAATTTTCTACGCAAATAAAAACCAACATTAATACTCTTAAAGAAACATAAAATGAAAATAAAAATTTCTGTTTAGTTAATTGTTTTGCCATGATAAAATAAAATTTTGAAATGAATCATAGGGGTATTATAAGACATACTTAGTTCTTATTTACTAAATTACTTACTTAGAATAAGTTCAAGTAATTGTGAAAACTAATAAGAAATTATTAACAATAAATGTTTAAAATATGCGTATAAACAATGAAGATATTCATTCTGTTAGCTAAAATAAAATACTTCACAGACACAAAAATGTTAGTTTTGGGTGAAGTCCCATTTTTAATAATTTTTTATCAAATTACGTATACACATACATATGCATGTCACATTTGTTTTACAGTGTAGTATTTTAAGTTACCAGAATTATAATTAAGTAGAGATAAATTTCCGTGAAGCAAAATTTACTAATAATCCAAAAAGTTTTTGTTTTAATTTTAAAAACCGTGTAAGACCGAAAACGTACTAAATGAGAAGCGTCTTAAACGGGGTATATGTGTAAATATCTCAACGAATTGGGGCAATTTCAATAGAATGTGAAATGTGTATTTTTATACAAATTGAATTCATTTTCTTTGTGGTTTCGAATTCAAATCTCATCACACTTCATTAGAGAACGATGTTTTATTCTTTTAATCTGTTTCATGATTAGAAAAGAAGGCACATCCACTATTTTTAGTGCACCGATTTCTCCATTTCTAGACAGATTTAAGAATTAAATTTAAAAATTAAACTGCATACTCAAGCGGAGGTACCAATAATATACTTATAATGTGCACAGTCCAACAATATATTTACTGAATGGAAATAAGGGAAGCGGTACCTATATACATATACATCACATATACATCCTTTGCGTTTAACAGAGGATAACATAACTCTGTTAAACATTCAAAAACTTGATTAATGCACAAAAAGTTGAATAAAAACCAAAATTTTGAACAAAATTTATTTAAAAACGTTTTTTTATGTTAATTATATCAACCTCTTTCCCAAAAAAATCAGAAATGGGGAAAAAATTATTGTACCGCTTTGAAAATTTTACTTTTAATACACATAGTTTCTGTGAAGGATTTTGGCCATATATACTTAGCACAAAGTGGACCACTCACTATTAGAAACTATTGGGTATGTTCCAGGTTTCGACTCGGATTGAAAATGAAAAATTTTTTGAATCGCCATAATTTATAAAATGGTGTTCTGAATTCAGCATGTTTTTCCACATTCGAAGTTTATGTTCGAAAAAAAATCTAAATGTCAACGGCCACAGCTACGCAAAAATCGACGGCGGTCGGCAAAAAAGTTGCAAAAAATTAACAAATTACAAAAGTAAGACCCAATTTTCACGATGATTTTTTTACTTGTCTTTAAGACATGTCTTCTGTTTGTTAGCATACTAGGTAGAAAAGAAAGAGGGGTAGCAAAAGAAACGTGGTTTCTGTTTTCGTGATTTTTTTTACAACAACAATGAAGAAAAATTCATCTCTTCCTTTTAGCTGTCATTCACAATTTTACTATTAAATATATTTTATTTGCATTCGTCTGTTAAGGTGCTTATTTCTCTGTGTTCTTTATTTTTCTTGTTTTAAAGCGACATGTGCTTGTTTTTTTGTTTTGTGTGTATATAAAAGATACATATGTATATTAATATATAAATAAAAAGTACAAATAAATATAAACCATGTGGAAAAACGAAATTGTGGAGCTTTTAATATCTAAATATCAGGAATTAATCCTACATATATGGACCGTGTCAAGCGATCTAGCTCTCTGTTCACAATCTGCCAAAAGCTAATGATATATATATATACTTTTTAAAGTTATATTTTAATAAAAGACGAATTTATTTCAATTAATGTACTTATAATAATTTAACTTGTTTCATTTTAATTTCAAAATAATAAACCAAAGTATTACATTCTATGAGTAGGCACAATAAAATAAGTTATTTTTCATATACATATGTACCTACTCAAAAACCTTTAAATATTCATTTTTAAAGTGTTTCCAAATTGCCGGGCATACTTCCGGAACTTCACAACAAAGAAAGGTTTCCCATAGTCTCGTCTGATAATTTGTGCTTTTGATGGACTCTCCAGTAGCGAGGTATTGGGAGTGTGGCTGCCAGTTTCTCTGCTGGAGTTATCGCTTCTCTCAAGATGGTATCTTGTTTTACTATATCACCTTCGATTTTTGCGAGTATCAAATTAAATGTCTCTCGGCTTATTCTTATATTGTTTAGAAACGACGACTTATCTCCCAAAAAGTCGTTCATAAGAAACGAAAATGTACCTCACACTCACTAGTTTTAGTCAACTAGTTTTACCTCCATTGCTTTCTTCGAGGTTTTTCTGTATGGCACCCAATTTTGATTTTTTTAAGAAAATTTACTTTTTTAAATACTTTACTTCTCAAGTTATTAAATTCCGTTTTTCGCGCCCAAATTATAGGAATAAAAGGAATTAAAGATAAAGTAAAAAATACAACTCTGGCTGTCAAATAAGAGTTTTTTTTTTACAACAACAGTGAAGAAATAGACATGTGTTAAAAATCATCATGAAAATGTGACATGATTTTGGGAGCAACTTTAAAAGAAAATAAAAAAGACATGTCTTAAAAAATCATCTTGAAAATTGGGTGTAAAACAATTCACAGATTATGAAAACAAAGATATTAAAATTTTTCAATTAATTTTCTACGCGAATAAAAACAAAATTAATATTCTTAAAGAAACAGAATGAAAATAAAATTATTCAATACTCTCAAAAAAGACAACGAACGAAAATAAAATTATTCACTTTTGGTTGATCTGCTGGATTTGATATACCGTTACATCGTACAAGTTTTGAACATGAAACATGCTCTTCTTAATTTAAATTCACATCAACAAATACAAAGACCTTACAAGCTGGCTTTGATTTTACAATTATTTAAAAGAGATCATTAATTTTATTGATTTTTGTGATATTCTTCCGACGGGGTTTGTTTGAATTTGGAACGATTTTCCGTCATCCCACGTCAAATTTGGTTTATGAACAGACCGGTTGCGGCTTTGTGCCATCTTCAGTGTTCTCAAATACTAAATCGTTTTTCTCGCTGTACGTTGTCTTTTGTATGGTTCGTTTTTTCTTTCTTTGCCCCTTTGTGTTTCTCTCTCTCGTCCTTGTATGTCTATGTGTCTCTCATTCTCTCCCTCTCTCTACCTGCTACCTGTTCCTCTCATTTTTCTATATACCATGTCTGTGCTCCCTGTCTTTATAGCGCGGCGATTATTTAATAGGTGTATTATCTGTATGCAGGTAGTAATCTATGATTGTGCGTTTTTGGATTGGCCTTTTGTCTTGTACATCTGTTGTTATATTGTTCGGTTCCGTTAAATTATTGTTCTCTTTTGTGTAAAAATATTTTAATGGTTCAAATATTATGTCCGAGGCAGTGTTTATTTGTTCATTTATTATTCTCCCGTCAAAAGTTTTCTGTTTGTATATTTCCATGTTTTCTAATACGTTCAACCGCCGTCCTTTATGCTGTATGTGTAACAGTTTAACCGTTTTTCTAATATGCGCATATTAGAAAAACGGTTAAACTGTTACACATACAGCATAAAGGACGGCGGTTGAAGGTATTAGAAAACATGGAAATATACAAACAGAAAACTTTTGACGGGAGAATAATAAATGAACAAATAAACACTGCCTCGGACATAATATTTGAACCATTAAAATATTTTTACACAAAAGAGAACAATAATTTAACGGAACCGAACAATATAACAACAGATGTACAAGACAAAAGGCCGATCCAAAAACGCACAATCATAGATTACTACCTGCATACAGATAATACACCTATTAAATAATCGCCGCGCTATAAAGACAGGGAGCACAGACATGGTATATAGAAAAATGAGAGGAACAGGTAGCAGGTAGAGAGAGGGAGAGAATGAGAGACACATAGACATACAAGGACGAGAGAGAGGAACACAAAGGGGCAAAGAAAGAAAAAACGAACCATACAAAAGACAACGTACAGCGAGAAAAACGATTTAGTATTTGAGAACACTGAAGATGGCACAAAGCCGAAACCGGTCTGTTCATAAACCAAATTTGACGTGGGATGACGGAAAATCGTTCCAAATTAATTTTATTCTCTTTTCTTCTTCTAGTTGCGTTATTTATCAGCGTGGCTGTTAGCTGGCTATAAGCATATCGACTACGTTGTCTTGGCACCGTATGTTGTTAAAACAAAGTATTGCCTGATTATTACATTGCGATTTTACAACTAAAGGCAATCGTATTATTATAATTATTGTTTAAATAGATTTATATATATGAAATTAGTTTTAATTTCCAAAATTCATTTTTCTTTATCAATAAGATCTAAATGCATTGAGATTTAGTTCAAAAAAGATTGACATATCAAACTTTATTATGTAGGGCAACTTTGTGTTTTCGAACATAAACAAAATTGTTTTTTTATGTTTTTTTACACAAGTGAAATCTGCCAAAATCGAATTGAAATTTTTGGCAAAGTTTGAAAAAATTTTTTTGTATTATTATTTCTGTGAAAAGTATATATTTAATAATTTTATCGACCTTATGGTATGTAATTTATGTATTATTATTCAGGCTCTAGGTCATACATTATTTTAAATAAAACTAATTGTTTTATTAAATGTTATATTTTATTTTTTATTCAATATTTCGATCACCATCAGTGATCGAAAGCTTACTCAGTAAGCTTTTTGATTTTAAAAGAAAAAGACGGCTTTACTCAAATTCCTGATAAAGAAAACCGATGGTGATCGAAATATTGAATAAAAAATAAAATATAACATTTAATAAAACAATTAGTTTTATTTAAAATAATGTATGACCTAGAGCCTGAATAATAATACATAAATTGCTGTGAAAATTTACATTTTTTTGATGAAGTTGAATAAAAAACACTTTAAACTAAAAACAAAAATTGTATTTTTCTTAATAATGTTAGCTATAAGAATAAAGTACGATTCGTTTTACTTTCACTCACCCCTTGCTACTCTAATTGAAAAAGAATAAAAACATGGGGATGTGAATTGCAGAACACCAAAAATGTGAATTCGGATTCTAGAACAAACCCGATTAATTCCAGTGATAACGAACTAAAATGTCCCGTCCTATTTAGATCATTATAAATACACTCCACTGAAGATGTAATGTAATGGGGGCATTTACAATAGTCCACAAGTCCCTTAATTTTCAGAGGTGGTGCTTCGTTTCCGTCCCCAGGGAAGTAGGCTGAGGCAAAAACAACCTCTATCCTGCTTCCATTGGAGTCCAACTCGACTAGCACCACTGCGCTGTCGCCATCTATAAATTCTGTAAGAGGCAAGTAATTAATATCGGTGTTTATAATAAGCGCAGCCCTTGGTTTGACTGCGCCCGTGTCATAAATTACCTGAGTGTGTTGTACATTGAGGCGTCGTATGCGGCCTCTGGATATCCAGGGCTCTTGTATAAGCCCTATGTTGATGGTGGCACCAGCAAATCTTCTGCTAATTTCGGCTGATGCAGCCTTAGCGTGGTGAAGATTTGCCTGGATGTACCTCATTTGGTAGTTTCTGATGTGGAAGAAGGGCTTTCGTCCTCTTCTTCCAACTCCACTGCCTCCATCTGTTGAACCAGCGCATCCGCATTTACGTTCTCAGCCTTGAGCTTGAGTACAACTTGGCCAAACCGAAAGTTTAGCTTCCCTTTTGACTTCTTCACACTGGCTGCTGATTTTTGGTCCATGGAAAGAACTAACGTGACCAGAGAGCCTTTTTCGGATCTTTTTAATAATCGCCACGTTTCAACGAGGAGACCCTGATTTTGTCCCTGTAACAGATCCAAGATCTTGCTCGTCTCCAGCACAGTCGAATTTGAAAAGTATCCCACTGCAATGTAAGATTGAGGAATCTTATGTTTCTCTATGGCTTTCAGTCAGATTCCCTCCCATGGTGATGTTTGTTTTCACCCACTCAGCTGGCATGCTGTGCTTATGCTCTAAACACATAGACGACAGCAGACTTCACGACTTCACGGCTTCAAATGCTGCCAACTTCAAATGCTGCTCTGAAGTCAGCTTCATAATTATTTTGAAGACAGCAACAGCATAATAATCAGCTGATGTGTATTTTAGCAATACAAATTTCAGGGATGCCACACTTATATTTTATAATGAATAAAATTAAAGTTATTGATAAAAAATGTAATAATATCACGAAAAACTATAAAAACACATAAATTTATTTCTTTATTGTATTTTTGTAATTTTCTTTTATGTTTAATATTAAAAAAAAGTTTTTGCTTTTATTTTTCCTATTTATATATATAATGGCAACACTATATTTGTTTAATGCTGTCCGTCAGATTAGAAAATAGCCTAAGTTGGCAGCAGCAGCAAATGCTGCTACATGGATTTTATTTTTGACATATTGCTGCTTGCTGTATGCTGTCGTCTATGTGTTTAAAGCATTACAGTGCAAGACTAGGTATCCTGCCTTGTAAGTATAGCCCAGAAAAGCAGGTTTTATGGCCTGATCTTTATCAGCAACAATTTACTCCAGAATTATGTTCTGGACGGAGTCCATTTGTTGGGTTGGAAAGGACGTATTTATATACTCCCTTGCCAGAACCCCAATCTTGACTCCCATTGCTATGTCCTTATATAAGGCAGTGGTCCGCCTTTTTGTGGACACCGATGGGTTGTCTGGCTGCTGTACTTTTGCAGCTCGCGAGGTTTTTTTCATCTTTGAGCTTCTTTCAATGAGGATTCAGGTGGCGTCTCCTCTTTAGACCTTTGTCTTTTCGGGTCATGTGTTTTGCCCTCGGTCTTTTGGTCTACGGCCATTGGTTGCAAGGCCTTGGCGTATGCCTCCTTCTTACTAAGGCCCTTCTTGAGTAGGTATGCCAGCCTTTTCTTTCCTGCTCCACTGAGTCTCTTTGGCCTCTCTTAATTTTTTGTTTTACTGGGAGTTACTCCCGCCCCAGTTTCATTTGAGGGCTTTTCCGCCTCTTTATTTTCTTGAGGTATGTGTGCCTCTTCATTGGTTTTGTTTTTGTTTTGTATTGTTTTTAGTTTGTGTTCCATTTTGTTCCCACGAGTAAAGAGGAAAGATGCTCAACTACGCCAGAGACCCGGTAGCGCAGTAAGGCATTCATTGAAATGGGACCTCGCCTGTGCTTCCCAAGTCCGCATATTAGAAACTAGTTAACCCACTAGCCATTCATCCCTCGAGATATGCTATTCCATCTTGGATTGAGGTTTGTTTAGAGTTTTCGCTCTTAGCCCGACAATGTTTGACAGGCACCCAACAGAGACATGACCGTACTGGGTTCCTGTTACCAGTGGCCACCACGAGGATATTATAGCCGCACTTCGCCACAGCCTAGCAGTTTCGGCACAGGGATCAGTAGAAACACAGCGTTATTCCCCCTACATAAGCTGGCAGCTGGCCACCTGAGATAGTTTTAATACACAATATAGTTTTATTTACTTATGTAAAAATATGAAAACAATGAGTTGGGGTCGTATACCTGAATTTCAAAATCCCGAATTCAAAATCCCGAATTCTAAAATCCCGAATTTCTAAATCCCGAATTGTTGTGCAGTTTTTGATGTTAAAAATCGCCGCAAGGTTGTTCTACCTTAATTAATACTTGCTGAAATTTATAAAAAAAATCTTAGTGAGCATTGAAAAATTTTAATTGTAGAAGTAGAAAGTGGGCGACAAACTTTCATTCTCTGTTTTAAAACAAAGTAGTGCGGTTGAAAGTATTTTATAATAATAAAAAATTAGTCTCGAAATAATTGATTCAAATAAAGGAAACCCAAAACTATTTTTAAATGGTTATTGCTATCATTTGGAAAAGAAAACAGAAAAAGTTTACTACTGGTGCTGTGCCAATCGGAAAGAAAAACATTGCAAAAGCCGATTACATACAATAATGGAGGAGAACGAACATATCATAAAAAAGGAACAATCTGAGCATAGTCATCCTCCTATTGGACATTCTAAGCATGTGGCTCTTTCTAATAATGCTTTAAAGAATAAAGCAAAACTTAACATTGGAGTACCCCCTTCTCAAATTATAAGGGATACCGTGGTTGAAACGGATCAGCATTGTCGTGTTTATCTGCCAACCAAGAAGGCACAAAAACAAAAAATTTCCCGCGTCCGTTCGAATATTTTGAAGGAGCCCCTACGTTTAGAGGATATTGATATTCATTACAAGAACAAATACCTCGAAGGTGAGCTCTTCGTTTTGGATGAAAACGAATTCGCAGGTGAAAAAAAACATTCTTTTGGGCACGCAATCTAGTTTGAAGATGTTAGCAGAATCAAAATGTTGGCTAATGGATGACACCTTTTATGTGGTTCCATCTATCATGACGCAACTTCTCAGCATCCACGGGTACATTCAAGGCCAGATAGTGCCCCTCGTGTTCTGTTTGATGAGCCGAAAAACTGCCCAGGCGTATTCAGAAATGTTTTTAGTATCCCCAAATTAGCTTGCGATTGGAATATCGACCTAAAACCATTAAAGATAATTTCGGACTTCGAGAAAGCAATAATTAATACCGCAAAGCAATTTTTTCCTTATGCTGAATGCAAGGGATGTCAATTCCACTTTGGTCAAATAATTTGGCGTAAGATACAGCAAAATGAGCTGAGTACAAAGTATGCCAATTCCTAAGATTTCAGCTTGAAAATCCGAATGATAAGGGCACTTGCTTTTGTGCCAGCGGATGAAATACCGGAGTATTACGACGCCTTATATAAAAATCTTCAAGACACAGAATCGAAAAAAAAAATAGCGTGTTGGCTGAAAAAGAACTACGTTGATGGACCATATGTAAGAGGATTTTGGTCAACCTGCGATATGCTTTAAGAAAACTACCCGAGAACACAAAATTCTGTTGAATCGTGGCACAGGCGACTTAAGGTAGTTGTAGGTAAAAAGAATTGCGGATTGTATGATTTAACCGGGAACTTGGCCAAGGAACTCGTTGTTGCTAAAACAGCAATAGAAAAAGCAAATCTGGAAAGAGATTGCCAAGAAACAAAAAAAATTTAAAAAAGAATAAGAATTTAAAAGAAATATTAAAAATAAAAATACAATGCTCAAAACTGATTTCTTAAAAGCAATTGCAATAAATATTGCACTATAAATAATACTTTTTACATTTTATATCTTATTAATATTATTCATAAATGTAGTCTTAAACATGTATTCTAAAAAAGAATTAGAAAAATTAAAATATAATTGGGGGCTTCAAACGGTGTGCTATTAAGTCATATTGTCATAATGCCTTAATGATTTAGTATGGTTTAAAAAAATTGTTTTTGTGCTGCAAACAAAAAAATCATAAAATAATAAAATTTTTTGAGGTGTTTATTGTTTTGTCATAAAATAATGGAAAAAATCTGAGCCAAAAGTTAAACGTGTCCGCACAAATCCAACTAAAAAATGGAATCTGCTGGAAGAAAAGTCGCTAATAGAGATTTTGGAACCCCAAGGTGGACACTTCTGCGGCTAGTGAGCAAATTAGCAACAGTTATTAAAAACCCTTCCTCAGTTTGTCCTTTCTCGACTTCATCACCTACAAGGACATGAATTAAAATTTAAATGGATACATTTTTTCCATACTTGGTCCACCCGTTATGATGTCCAACATGTAATTTTCACACAAACTGTGTACTATTTTAGTTTTTTCGCTTGTTTTTTGCATTTTCAAACAGAATTTTTGTAAAGGTTTTAATTTCTTTTCTTTGATGTCAAATATTTATAAATATTTTGTGTTCATCAGCTGACCGAATTCTGAAATAGCAAACTAAGTTATGACGCGTTGTTCATAGCAGTCATATATTTTTGTGTTATTATTTTATGACATATGACTTTATGACTACCGTTTGAATACCTCAAATAATTTATTAATATTTAAAAATGAATTCTTAAAACATGTATTTTATTAAAAAAAAATTAAAAATCCCGAATTCGGGATTATTTATTATAAAAACATATATTCAGTATTTTGAAATTCGAGATTTTGGAATTCGGGATTTTAAAAAATCGGGATTTTGAGATTTCGGGATTTTGAAAGTCGAGATTTTGAGACTATCCCGAAAACAATGTACTAAATTCATTTCTAATAAAAAATTTTTGTAAAAGCATTACACATACAATGCAGTAACCACAAAACTAAAAACAAATATGGTACATATAATACTTTTATTAAAACTAAAAATTAACTTTTTTACTAACAGGGGTTATTGGCAACTTATATTATAGATGCAATAATTAGTAGATGAAAAAAACTGCAATTTTACTAAATGAAATTAAAAATAATACTGAAAATTGCATCACGACTTTTCTTAAGCTCTTGCTTTTTTTATAATAATACTCGTACAACATTATTACTATTTTAATATACATACACACAAACACACACACACACACATATATATATATATATATATATATATATATATATATATATATATATATATATATATATATATAAATATATATAGATATATTATATATATATATATATATATATATATATATATATATATATATATATATATATATATATATAAAGCAACGATGTGTCCCAGATTCAAACCTTCATTATTATATGTTAACTAATAGTAATTTTAAGCATATTTAACAAATAAAGATTCAAGTGCAACTGTATACTTACGAAATTACTCAAATTTTTCTTTCTAGATGAGAAAATACCCTCCTGGAAGCGAAGAACCTTTTAATGGCACCCGCTTACGTAAATTCGTGACAATTGACCTTGCGATACAGTACCACAACAATTAATAAGTCCCACTAAATATTTAAGATTCCAAGAAGTATGAATTATTGACATAATAACAATATAACGTAATGAAATATTTCAAAATTATTCAGAGAATTCTCTTGATTGACTTCTTCCCAAAAAAATATTACTTGTTGAGTTAAGATAGTTTATATGTCTGCATTAGCATACACCACAAAAAATGTATCTAAAGTATTTTAGAAACGAAAAAATTATGAAAAAGGACAGATTAAAATTATTGATATAATGAGAAAACTATTGTACATATATGTAACGCTATATAACAATAAAAAGGGTATTGATTTGGTTAAAAGTAATATCATCTATCTCATAACACGTCTGCATGCTTTGACATAGACTATCTCAACACAGAGCAAATAATTTTTTTTTTTAAATATTAAGGAATTTTAAATACTTAATATGGAAATACATTATTTGGGATATTCTCCCCAACTAATCGTTAGAAACAATTAGAGCTTTTTGCAAAATGCATAGAAAAAATTTAAAGTTTGTTGTGGCTTTAGCTCTTCATATGCCGACATTTCATTGGTTGCTAAAACCAAATCGTCAGTGAAGTTTAAGCAGTTTGAGTAAATTGTTTGTTGTGTTGGTTTGTATAGAAACATTCTAAACCTACTATGATTATGTATTTGTTATAATTCATATGCAATATTGAAATTCTCATATTGTATTTGATTTATGTGGCATAAACATCCGAGGTTGAATGTTTTCAAACTGCTTAAACTTCACTGACGATTTGGTTTTAGCAAGGAATTTTAAGGAATTTTAATAAACTTCTTCCTTTTCGAACAATTATTAAGTATTTAATGTTTCTTATACATTTTTTTGCGGAATTGAATAAACATTTAAACAAAGAATTTTATATAAATAAATATTTTCCAACATATGATATTACAAATTATAATTTTATTGGATAAATAAACAAAACTTATTAGCAATGTATAATATTGCAATTAAGAGTTGCTTTATATTTCACCATTAGTAATAAGAAGTTGTAGGGTGACAGTAATGATGACGAAACATCATTGATACTGTTGCAGCAATTCGTGGTTCGCTTCTATCGCTCGGGTCAGAGATGGATGTTCTTAACGGACTTTTGACTCACATTGTTTTATTAAAATTGGACGCTGGTTCTAAAATAAGCTATGATGAAAAACAAGATTTCAAATCGTTGCCCTCATGATATAATATTTTAAGCCATCGCTGTCAGTTTTTGGAAAGTCATGAAAAAAAGGTTGAAGTACATGACAAATCGAAAGGTGCAACCAAAAAGGCAAACACCTACAAGTCGTCTCAGACCTTTGTAAACTCAAACTCAAATTGTGCATACTGTAGCTCTTCGGACCACAATATATCAACATGTTCATCGTTTTCATCGCTTGCTGTACCCAAAAGACTTAATTTTATAAAATGTGATAATTGTTGCATCAATTGTCTCCGTAAAGGCCATATGGTGTCGAAATGCTTATCGAAATCCCGTTGTCGTGTGTGCCACTCTCTGCATCATACTCTGTTGCACAAATATTATGCACATGCTCATAATTCAACATCTCAAGCTCAACTTCAAACATCTTTTGGAAATCAAAACAACGCAGTCTCATTCGTAGTCCGCTCATTCAAGCGAGCGATCATAACCACTGCTGTTGTCCTTTTAAAGGTTTCCAGAGGCACCTTTCATCCGGTAAGGGCTCTGCTTGATTCGTGTTCCGAAATTAATTTTATTTCAGAGGAAACTGCAAAAAGATTCCGATTGAAGTCTCAGCCGTATTATCAAGAAGTGTCTGGAATTGGCGAAGTGCGCACAAACATTAAATCATCGGTTTGCGCTACAGTGAAGTCTCGTGTGAGTTCATTCCAGTGGTCCTCTACTTTTGCAGTTACAAAATCAATATCAGCCCGGCAGCCTGGTGAGTACATTCAAACATCTCATTGGAAAATACTACAGGCTCTAAAATTAGCAGATCCTTTGTTCTACAAACCACAACATATTGATCTATTAATTAGTACCGAAATATTTTTCGATTTGTTGCTCGATAACCGAATTTCACTGGGAGAAAGTATGCCGTGTCTCACTAATACAGTTTTTGGATGGATAGTTGATGGAATTTTTAACGCGGGAGCAAGATCTTCATTGCCCACATGCAATGTCGACACTAGTTCCTCAAACATTGACTCCATTTTGGCCAAGTTTTGGGAAGATGAGGAGTACTCTAATTCTCCAGCGAAATATTCACCGGCAGAAGAAGAATGCGGACGTCACTTTATGGAAAACGTGCGCATAGATCAAAATTGCAGAATTGAAGTCCGTTTGCCGTTCAAGAAGTCGCCCGAAATATTAGACTCATTTGAAATGGCTCGTAGACGTTTTCTGTCACTCGAAAGACGATCAGAACGTGATGCAACTCTAAAATAAATGTACGTCGAGTTTATGGAAGAATATTTAGGACATATATCGCCCTACAATAAGTCGTTGAGTGGCCCGAATTGTTTCATTCCACATCATTGTGTTCTTCGGCCACAAAGTACTACAACAAAAATCCGAGTCGTCTTCGATGCGTCGGCTTAAACTTCGTTGAATGGTTCGCTTAATGATATTCTAATGGTAGGCCTACAATTCAGCAGGACCTTATTACAACGCTCTTTTCGTTTCGCTTACACAAATTTGCTCTCACCGCTGACATATCCAAAATGTATCGCCAGTTTCGCGTCAATGAGCGTGATGTAAAGTATCAGCTCATTTTGTGGAGAAGTAACAAAGAAGAAGAACTAAAGGTGTTTCAGCTGAACACTTTCACTTATGGTTTATCGTCGGCTCCATTTCTAGCAATCCGTAGTTTAGTCTTCATTGCAGTTCTTCGTGATGAACTCTATGTCGATGACGTTCTTACTGGATCCAACGACGTGGAAACGTTACTAAGAAAGAAACACGAACTTGTGAAAATTCTTGAATTACATGATATAGAGTTAGCAAAATGGAACAGCAACTATGGCAACATCAGCAACACGCAAGATGACGAAATTCAATTTAAAATGGCTGAGGATGACGTTACCAAAACATTAGGTATGTCTTGGAAACCAAAAATCGATATATTTTGTTTTCGATTCCAGTTGCACAAGGTTGTCGCCCCACGAAGAGATCCATTTTGTCAGTAGTTGTAAAAACTTACGACTTACTTGGACTTTTGAGTGCAATTGTTGTTCGTGCCAAAATTCTACTCCAGGAAATATGGGTCCAAAATTGTAGCTGGGATGATATCATTAGTAATCCTCTTAAATCACTTTGGCTACAAATTCAAGAAGATCTCGAGGTACCTCGATATGTGCTTACTACCCTAGAATACAGAGGAGAAATTCATGGTTTCGCAGACGCCTCTCAACGAGCATACGGTTGCTGTATTTACTATCGCGTTCGCATTGATGGTGATTACAAAACTTCTCTTTTGATCGCAAAATCCAAGGTTGCTCTTATCAAGGCCCAATCACTTCCTCGCCTCGAATTATGTGCCGCTGTTTTGTTAAGCAAAACATGGCACAAAATCAAACCGAAAATTGAAAAATTCGTTTCATCAATCTATTTTTGGACAGACTCAAAAATAGTCCTACAATGGCTCAAATTACATTCATCAACTTTACAGTGTTTCGTCGCTAATCGAGTCTCAGAACTACAAGAAAACACTAGAGGTATTTTATGGAGACACATTCCTTCGAAAAGCGACCCAGCGAATATCGTTTCCCGGGGTTGCAGTGCTCAGGATTTGCTCCATACAATTTGGTTCAGAGGTCCAACTTTACTTCAGGAACACCATTCAAATTGGCCACCTACTAAAAAAGACACATCCTAACGCCCATAAGAACGCAGAAAGGCAGCTGTTTTTAAACACTCTGACGTCACATCAAGCATCATAGAAGGCGTTATCGATAAGCATTCATCATATTTTAAAACTGTTCGAATAATTGCTTATATTCTTCGTTTATTCAACAGATGCCCAGTAGACCGTTCATTGAAGCCCCAGGACCTTGTTCATCTTCAACCTATCGAGATAGACAACATTTTTTTCGAATCGTTGCTCACATTCAGCGATATTCTTTTACAGATGACTTTATGTTATGGCTAAAGGAATAATTGTTCATCCATCGCTGCAGAAATTATCCCCATTTCTACATGAAACCAATGTTGGCAGACGGCTTCGACGCACGGTTTCCAGTTTTGTTGCCCAAAAACCATCGTTTCGTGAAATTATATATTGAACATTTGCATGCAGGTCCTAAGGTTTTACTGGGCATCTTGCGGCAGAAGGTCTGGATAATCAACGCTAGAGACGTGGTTAGAAAAGTTGTTCGTGACTGCGTTCACTGCTTTCGCTATAAATCGAACTTGTTAGAACAAATCATGGGCAATTTACCAGCTGACCGCTTCAGAGCTCAACGGCCGTTCATAATTACCGGCGTGGATTTTTGTGGCCCGTTTCATTGTCTTATCGTATTCGAGGTAGAGTTCCATACAAAACTTATATTGCCGTTTTTGTTTGTTTTAGTTCAAAGGCAACGCATCTGGAACTGGTGTCAGACTTGTCCACCAACAACTTCAAACGTTTTGTTTGTCGTAGAGAAATACCACAGAAGCTTTATTGCGATAACGCAACTCACTTTTGAAGAATTGCAGACCCTTATCATCGAAGTCGAAGCAATTTTGAATTCACGCCCAATTTGCCCATTATCAGATGACCCTAATGACGGCGAAGCGCTCACACCAGGCCATTTGCTGATTAGCCCATCGCTAGGCGCTTTACCAGATCAAAACTTTGATGCTACCAAACAAACGTCGCTCAACCGTTGGCAACGTATTTCATTTTTAAAGCAACAGTTTTGGCATTTTTGGTCCCGCGATTACATATCATCGCTGCAACAACGCTCAAAATGGTACCACATAAAACCTAACATCACGGAAGGGCAACTAGTCATAATACATGAGGACAACACTCCCTCGCAACAATGGCTATTAGCACGAGTAACCAAAACTATAGCTGGCTCTGATGGACAAGTTCGAGTGGTTGAGTTCGTCGTCCAATACAAAAGGTGGCTCCCTTACCCTCTTTAAATGATGGCTGAATCAAGAGCTTCAACGAGGGGAGCATGTCGGATAAGATCGCCATCAATTTTATTTTATTTTTATAGATTTTAATGTTAATTTGTTTTAATTAATTTGTTACGGTCCACCCTAATAAAAACAACAAAATACATGCATACTCTTATTAGTATCGTTGTATCAATATGCTTGTGTATTGTTGTTGGTATTTTAATTTTTGATCTTGAGTAAAAGCAAGTAAAAGGAATAATGACAGTAACGATTGCAGCGCAGCAGTAGTTGTTTACTCCAATATTCCATTCAGCCACTGTAAACAACAATAACATTCCTTTTGCTAAAAGTTAATGCCGTTAGTTTTTGTTTTACATTTTGTGGTCCGTTAATAAGTATTTTTGTAAATCATAATCAGTTGATAAGATGAAACAGATTTGAAAACAATAAAGTTGTTCAAGTAATTCGTACTTGAAATTTAAATCGGTTTTTTTTCTTAAACATAGTGAACCACATCTAAACAAAGTTTCTGTGATACACAATGTTTTTCTTATTTATAAATATAATTTATGTATTTTTATTTATTTAATTTAGTTAGATTTTGCTGTTAGTTTGATGTCGTTTATGTATTTAACTATTTTTTTAACGTTTTGTAGATTGATATCATTTAGTAAGGTTGACAGTGCAGTGTTATCAAATTTTTTTGCACGTATTGTTGCTAAGTTGGAGCAGTCGTCGAGGATATGTCTGACAGTTAAGCGGGAAAAATTTTATTTTGATTTTGTATTAATAGCTAAATTTGTCATTTGGCCTACATACTTATGTACATATACATATGAGGAATATATGATTGTAAAATACCAAGTGTTAATGTCGGTCTGCTAAGGAGGATATTTTAGATATTATTTATATCAAATTCGCTATCGTTATTTTGTCTTAAAGCTGCCATGTTTAGTGGTGAACTAAATATTTATTAATCGTTGACAAATCTGTTGAAGTTAATGCTTTCTAGCATATTTGGTTTATTCTAACAAATGCACTGAGCTATTAATATAATTAAAAAAAAACAGAAATAATTCATAATCATATGTAAATAAGTAGTTATCAAACGACAATTTCTCAGCAGAAACAATACAAGTTACAGTTGGCAGTACTATTTGTCTACGTAGCAACAAATTAAAGTCATAGTAAAAATTAGAGCTATGTTGTATTTTCCATTCAATAGGACATGAAACAAAAACGATTGTGGAACTACCAAGGGGAAAATTTTAAAACTTATGATTAGGAAAATATATCTTATAGGGGAGCAGCAAAAACAAAAAAGAAGGAGTGGTTGAAGAAAGAAAAAAAAACATATAACGGAGATGAAGTCTGCTAATTTGTGAGGAATGTATACTTGAAGTAGTTTTAGGAATAAGAAATAATATGAAGACGATTTGGAGAAACTTCTGAAAATTAAAGGAAGGAGGCAAGTGCGCGAAGAATTCAATGGAATTTTCAATATCATTGAATACAATACCTTTCGAAATGCTTTAAACACAACTAGCAAGTAGGTAGAGTGATAGTAAAGACTCTAAAGAGAACTGGAACATTACATTACATAAATCACATACAGAACAGACAGTAAAACCTTCATTAAATTTGATAAAAACATATAAGTATAAATTATTTGTATAACTAACACTAAATAAAAACCAATACATAAAGGAATATAAGTAGTGTAGGTGTTCCTGGTACAAAAAAAGTTAAAAACTAAAGAAAAAAATTTCCAGCAACTAGCAAAAGAAACTTGGTTTACAATACAGAAAAATAAAAAAAGCTCTTCAAAAAAATGTTAAAAAGTGTGCCATCGATATACCATAAATTAGGGAAATTCTAAACCAACCATTTTATTAATTTCACTCAAGTAATATATAACAGGTAGTTAAGACTTTTTATACATAGTAGATATATTTATTTGTTATTTTGTTAGGTTAGGTTAGGTTAGGTTGATTGGAGGGGTGTGATAGCCCATGTCATACGACATACACTTAAGCCAGTGAAGGCTTGTTGTGCCCTCCCTTTTAATTATCAGACACAAACTGCCAGAGTTCTGCGGCAGGATTCGAACCTTGGACCTTCGCACTACGAGTCTAGTACACTACCTACTAGTCTACGAAGGTCAGTGTTATTTTGTTAAAGTTTATATTTCTTTATTTGCATGGTACAAAAGTTTATGTATATATATATATATATATATATATATATATATATATATATATATATATATATATATATATATATATATATATATATATATATATATATATATATATATATATATATATATATATATATATATATATATATATAATATACATATATATATATATATATATATATATATATATATATATATATATATATATATATATATATATATATATATATATATTTATATATATATATATATATATATATATATATATATATATATATATATATATATATATATATATATATATATATATATATATATATATATATATATATATATATATATATATATATATATATATATATATATATATATATATATATATATATATATATATATATAATATATATATATATATATATATATATATATATATATATATATATATATATATATATATATATATATATATATATATATATAATGTATATATATATATATATATGTCACCTTATATAAATTCCTATCTTTGTTTACTTTATTATTTCTTTATGTGGGCAACCCTTCCGATTGTCTAATTTGGTGAAATCCCTTCTTTTGTATTTATCACCCCTATCGTGAACGGTCTTTTCCCTCGAAATATTTTCCCTTTTCCCCAAGTTGCAATCGTCAATAATTTTTCCCTTCAAATGTGCGAAATGTAATTCAGTGGGGAATAACATGCATAAAAATATTCCCATTAAAAAAAATTCGCCATATCGTGAACGACTCTTTCAAAATTATTTTTCCCCTTTTTTGTGTTAGTTTGTTCACTTTGTTTTCTCTAGGGAACTGGATAAAAATGTAAGTAATTTTTATTTTCTTTCGAATATTCTGATTATATAAAATTATTTTTTAGGTCGAAATTAACAAATAAAGTGCAAAGCGACATCCTACTCAATAGAAAGCAAAACAACCAACCCATTGCTAGTGATTTTGTAAGTTTCCAAGATGTGATGGGCGAATTCTGGAGTTTTCTTGTAGAGGATCTAAATAGTGCTTGTCCACCTCTAAAAAGAATCCGTGAGTGGAAGAAGGTAGTCTTATTTTATATATTGTATATTTTTATACATACGTACATATGTATATAACTTGTATTAGGTGTGGATAGACCAAAGGCTGCCGCTAATTTGAAAAGTCAATGGGAAAAAAGGAGGTGGACAAAACAATACCAAAAGTTTGTCAGCTAGCGAGCAGTGCATATATGAACTAATAGGAATGAAAGAGACGGTAGAGGGCTTAGAAAATTCCTTCAGCTTTGGTTTGCCAGAAGACTTTTATGGAGGAGAAAACTTGAATTGTTAATTTAATAATTTATTGATTTTAAATAAATACTTTTCAATTTAATTTGTGACATAAATATTTGTATTTATTTACCTTTCTAAAACAAAATACTTTTTTAAATGTACATGTATTTATGTACATACATACATACATACAATTTGAAATTATATTCTTATTCCCTGTTTATACATTCTTCTCATTTTACATTCACTACATATTGATAGCGGGAACAAACATTCCCATAAAATTCACGATAGCAAATTTCCCTTCATGGGGAATGAAAATTTCATGGGAACAAAAATTTCACATTTTATTGGCGATAGGGGTGTATCATACACATTGGACGACGACAGAACTTTGTTAGTTAGTTAATGATTGACGTTTCAGCAGAACACTTGACTTTTATATGTAACCATTTTATTTGCCAATAACAACTGAATTAAACTTAAAGACTTCCGTGTTTTAATAGTTAGCAATAAGTTTATCCCGGTAAGTTTGCTCCCACTCATCCATCCGTATGACAATTTTCAGAAGTGGGATTCGGTTCGGTAATAATAGTGTACACATCTGTGTGTAAGAAAAAAAGGAAGAAAAGACTTTTGCGGTGTAGTGGTCAATCTATGGAAAGATTGACAATAGTGAAGCTAAAGGAAAAGCTATGTACGTGAATTCGGTTTGAAGACGTCGGGTAATAAAAGTCAACTTGTGACACGTCTGCGCGAGGCGAATGTTCCAGAACCAGAACGAGGAAATAATTTTCATGGAAAAGCGAGACCTGGAACAATAGAATTTGCAGAGCATCGGTGTGGTACCAACGACAACGAAGAAAAGGTGGAGGAATTGCGGGGTGACGTTTTGCGTCTCCAACGAACTATGGAGTCGCTCACACAACATATTCAAACATATTCTGCGACGACGTCGGCGATAGATACCAATGTGTTGCTGCCGAAAAATTCTGTTGCGACCGAATTTGAAAAAATTATTACCGCCGCTTCGGTTACCAAGTGTATGGAACAATATGCTGATACAGAAAATATGTTACGACAAAACGAATTGCAGAGACAACAACCATATGTTTTTAATGACAACAGCAACAGCGCAGCGTTGATACGAATGTATGAGTGTAACGTACCACTAGCAAATAAATCATATAGTATGTGTGCTTAATATGACAATAAACAACCACAATCGTTTATGTTTAACGGTACAACAACTGTTGCATGACAGCAACGTAATGCTTATGTACCAAATAATTCGAATTGGCCGTTACAAACGTCATCAATGCAACAGTCATAATTTTTACAGCCACAGGGTGCGGTCGTGACATCATCAACCAATTTATCAAGTTGCGTGAATGGGTTTGTGCCTTCATCAACGTATTTAAACCCCACAATCTCTCCAGCAAACGTGTCGTATATGCCAAATATAATTGCCACCAACAATTCAATGTCACCTAATGGAAATAATGATCCATCATCATTTAGTTTCAATAATCGTTATAGTGTACGTGAAGTTATTGACGCGTTGCCAACTTTTAATCCTAAAGGTGAATTCACCCATTCGTTTTGAACGTTCCGAACGCTTTTTTTATATGTAGTTTGAAGTCTCTATTTTTTTGAGTTTTTACTCTCTTTCTCTCCCTCTGAAAAATAGAGACTTCAAACTACATATAAAAAAGCGTTCGGAACGTTCAAAACGAATGGGTGAATTCACCCCAACAGTGACGTCATAACTTCGGTTCAATTTATTGAAAGGGTTGAGGAGCTGAAAAATGCTTATCAATGGAATGATGGCCTGGTATTATTTGCAATTCGTAATAAATTATTGGATTTTGTAATTGCATTTGTGCATGATTTCCCCTGTGTCGTGAATAGTGCTGACATGCATATTCAAATGATAAAAACGCATCAGAAAAATAGGTGAACGAATAACAGGATATTATTATAATATGTTGACAATGGGTCGCCGTGGCCAACTCGATGATAATGCTATAGTGCGGTATATTATAAATAGTTTGGATGACTATAATTTACGTAAATCGTTATCCGTAATGTCATTTAGAAAATGTTCAGATTTATTGAGATCGTTAAAAAGCGTCGTGGTTGGTTCAGTTGGACCAATGTCGAACATACAGTCCAAGCAATACGTGCAAGTAAAGAAACACAATGATGACCGAAAGGACAATGAAAACGTGAGTGCGAAAATAGTTCCTAACAAATCCGGTCTGACGTGTTATAATTATAGTGAAATTGGGCATATATCGCGGAATTGTTCCAAACCGCAACGAAAACCAAGAGATCCGGTAAATATAATTTCAAATGCGAGTATAAAAACAAAAAAGGTTTCCGTAAATGATATAAAGTGCAATGCATTAATAGATTCGGGAAGCGCCGTGTCCCTTATCAAAACATCAATCGTCCAAAAGTTGAATTGTGACTTGGTGAAGTGCAATGGAATACTACAAGGCTTCGCCGGAGGCGAGTACAAGTGCACGGAAAAGATTGTGGACATTAATGTCAAAATAGATGAAAAATCATCTGGCATCTCTGCCTCAAATCGTAAACAACGTGTTTTTATTTTCGTGAGTGATTTATATAATTTAAATTAATTTAATTAATTAAAAAGACCATTACAAAGTCTTCTTTAATCGCTTCTGGTCATGTTTGCTCCAAAAAGGAAAAAGTATTGGGGCAACAGCCCCAAATTCAAGTTGTTGAAAACAAACGATAATGGAGCTGTAAGAAATGCTAATAGATTTCGTTTATTAGCCGACTCCGAGGAAAATGAGGAAGTTTCTGTCAAAGATAAAGTTCCAACAATAATTGTGGATCCCACTCATAAGTTTTCGGATGTAATTGGTTTATTAGGTGTAGAATACACCTTTAAGAGAATGTCAGTTGGTACAAAAATAATATCCAGCTCGTTGGTGCTATATGAAGCAGCATTGAAAACTCTCAAAAGCAGAGGTTATCATTATTATACGCATGAAGTAAAGGAGACGAAGAATTTTAAAATGGTCCTCTTTGGGTTACCTCAATTTACTACCGAAATTATCAAAAATGAATTTGTCAATGAGTTCAACATAACTCCCGTAAGCGTCTCGGAAATAAAAACGAAAAAATCTTCTGCTGATGATGCTTTATATATGATTGAATTTAACCGTCAACACGTCTCGAAAAGTGAAGTTTTAAAAATTAAATATTTTTGCAACATCGCAGTGTACTGGACAAGGCCACTCAAAGGCAACAGGGGTCCTACTCAATGTTCCAAATGCTCTATGTATGGTCATGGAGCAAAAAACTGTCATAGAATGGCAGTGTGTTCAGCCTGTGCAGGGAATCACGATTACACAGAATGTAAGTTGAACAAAAGTTCCCAGGATACTAGTGTGGTGTACAAATGCCACAACTGCATAAAGAAGGGTTATAAACATATTAACCACAAAGCGGATGATCCCAAGTGTCCATGTCGTCAGGAATACCTTGAAATTCGACAACGAGTTACCACTAAGTCCAGTCTGGTTAGTAGACGTATCAATACGTCATATAGGCGATGACAATTTTCCTGAATTGCCAAAAAAGCACGTACCAATGACACACGTGATACCCGCCCTCAAGCTGGTAACCAGTATTCACATGTTTTGAAAAATAATCATTATGCCAGGGATAATGATGATGATATCTCCAATGAGACCCTGCTACAAATATTTTTTGATGCAGTCGATGCTCTTCAAAAATGTCAAAACAAATATGACAATTAAGAGTTCTGGGTAATATGCTTAAACATGCCATATAATTCAACTGTCATACACAATGTTCATGTTATGCACTGGAATGCACAAGGCATAACGACTGAGTCAGCAGCTGCGCAGCTGGAGCAAATAGTACGTAACAAAGGAGTTGAAATTCTACTCCTAAATGAGACTTTTTTAAAACCTCACCATAAATTTAATCTCGGAGGCTTTAAAATTTACAGAGAAGACCGGCCTACCCATGGCGGAGGTGTACTTATTGCAATTAAAAGCTATATTCAACACAAGCTATTACCTAAAATAAAGACGCGAATTATCGATAATATTTCGATACAAATAATGATTAATAGAAGACCTGTAATTGTGACTGCAGCGTATAAGCCGCCGGTAAACTCTGTTGACTTTGTAACGGATCTGGATTTATTAACCAACTCTACAAGCGAGTTTTTTATATTTGGAGATCTGAATGCACATCATACTCATTGGAATTGTGTGGCGAACAATACTACTGGGAATGAACTTTACAATCATTGTTTAAGATCTAACTATTATATACACCATCCAAATGCCTTTACCCGGTTTGGTCAGAATTTGGTTCAAGTCAAACCCTCTACGGTTGATATTCTTTTAACGAACTCTAGTGTTAATTTTTCTAATTTAGAAACCCATCCCAACATACTACAGTCAGACCACGCACCAATCACTTGCTTTATTTTTGGGCATATTCATAGTATGATAGAGACAGTTCTCTTGTACTATCGCGCAGACTGGCCGGCAATCAGAAACTGGGTCGATAATGAAATTAGAAGCCAGTACATTGGTCAGACCGTAAGTAATCCTCATAGTCTAGAGCTGTCCTTAAGTAGATTAATATCAATCGCTAAAGAGGCTTTTAATCAAATTCCTACTGGTACCAGAAGTTCTTGGCAGAGAGAAGTCTCTGACACTAGTAAATTGTTAATTAGACAGAGAAATAAATATAATCGCAAATTTCAAAGATGTAGAGATTTAAACCAAAGAATGCAAATAGATTGCATATTAAAGCAATTGAATAGACTAATTAATTTCCACCTCAATAGAGACAGAAACGAACGCTGGTCAAAGTTTATTTCAAAACTGCCTACCGGGTCTAAAATGTTTTGGAAACTATCAAAAGCTCTTAAAGGTAATAAAAACAATTTTACAGATTTACACGTAAACAATGACATTTTAAAAACCAGTGCTGAGAAGGCAAATGCATTAGCTGACGTTTTCGAAACCTCCCACACCATAACTATTAATAACCCATCCCCGCTGGATCCTAGAGTCTCAAATTACATTAATCGCCTAAATGGTATGTCTGATTCTAGAACAAATGCTGAATTAACAAATACAAGTGAAGTTAAATCACAAGTACTATTGCTGAAAAATAATAAGGCTCCTGGCCTTGATGGCGTTAATTCTATTATTCTGAAAAATATGCCCGAGTACTTCTTCGAGACGTTAAGTAAGCTATTTAATTTTTGCTAAGAAAATGGATACTTTCCTCTCATTTTTAAAAAGGCTAAAGTAATTCCTATTCAGAAAGCTGGTAAAAATCCTAAACTAGCCACCAGTTACAGACCAATCAGCATATTGAGTTTGATAGATAAGATCTTTGAGAAAATCATTCACAAGAGAATTTTAAATTTCTGTAATAATAATAATATTATTAATATTCAGCAGTTTGGGCTTCGTAGGGAACACTCCACTACACACCAGTTAAAAAGAGTTCTTAACTTTATCGAAAATAATAAGTTTAATAGAAAAAGCACTGGCGTTTTATTTCTCGACATTGAAAAAGCCTTTGACTCCATCTGGCATGGCCTGTTATTTAAACTTAATACTTTCGGTTTCCCAATTTATCTTCAAAGGATTATTAAGAACTTTTTAGAAAATCGCTCATGCCAACCTTACAACTAACTTCTCGAGGAATAACAATTCCTTTGAAAGAAGACATTAAATATATAGGGGTAATCCTTGAGAAGAAACTTTCATTCAAACAACACGTTAATAACATTTGCGATAAAGCAATTAAATGCGGTCGATCCCTGTATCCTCTACTCTGTAGAAGATCAAAACTGAACTTAAGTAACAAATTATTACTTTATAAAATGTGTATTCGTCCCATTATGGCCTACGCTTGTCAAGTATGGTATCACAAAACCGCCATAGTCGATCGGATGCTTTCAAATCTCTCAGGTAAGAAGTATTTTACCACGCTTGACATGATGTCAGGGTATTACCAGATCGAGATTGAAGATGATTCAAAAAAGTTCACAGCCTTCATCACCCATAATGGTCATTTCGAACTTAATCGCATGCCATTTGGTCTCGGAAACGCGCCGTGTGTGTTTCAAAGGATGATGATGAATATGATAGAACCATTGAGAGGAAAGGTTGTAAGTTACGTTGACGAAATTATAGTGGCTTCGAATACATTCGAAAAGGGTCTACGCAATCTCGAGGAATTATTGATAACCATTCAGCGAGAAGGTTTAACACTTCGATGGTCAAAGTGTTTTTTTATGATGAACAACGTCACCTTTTTGGGATATATGATTCATATGAATGACATTAAACCCGGTCGAATCAAAACCATAGCTATAAAGGAGTTTACGAAACCCAAAACTGTTACAGAAGTTGGACGTTTCCTAGGGTTAACCGGATATTTCCGTAAATTTATGAAAAATTATGCTCATATAGCTTCTCCAATAATACGACTAACAAGGAAAGATGTTCCATTTAACTGGTCTACCGAATGTGACGATGCTTTCGAAAAATTAATACATGCTATTTCTAGTGAGCCCGTCTTACGATGCTGAAAAAGAACAGGAATTGCACACAGATGCAAGTAGCATTGGCCTCGCCGCAATTCTGATACAGCGAGAAGACGATGGAACGAAGAAGCCCATAGCTTATTATAGCCGAGTTTGCAGTGAGGTGGAGAGAAAATACCATGCATATGAATTGGAAGTATTGGCACTAGTAGAAGAACGATTCCATTTATATCTTATTGGCAAGCATTTTACGATTTATACTGATTGTACCGCAATTTCTACGATGAAAACAACAACTCCAATGGTTCCACGAGTCTCACGCTGGTTATTGAAGCTGATGGATTATGATTTTACAGCATGTCATCGTCCAGGAACTCAAATGGCTCATGTTGATGCAATGAGTCGCTCTCCAGTCGAACAGTCAGTGGAAGCTGAAGATGTTACATCAAAGCTAATGATGGTGAATATCTCAGCAGAAGATTGGATTCTTTCTATGTAAAAACAGGATCCGGAATTAAATCAAATAGTGACCGTGTTGAAGGGAGATATTGATTCAGCTCTGAATAGGAATTATACAAGTGATTTTAGATTAAAAAACACCGGCTTTATAAAAAAAACAACGACGGAAAGGAGCTTCTTGTCATTCCACGTGGTCTTAGATGGCGAATTGTGGAATGTTGTTACAACCGTGAACCACCACAAAAATAGTGTCAGGTGTACGTAATGGGAATCCATTTGAAATGATTCATATGAATCAACTTGGACCGTTTGCTAGGAGTCGACGTTGTTCTGAACACATACTGGTTATTGTGGATTCAATGACACGTTATTCCGTCATTGTACCAGTCAAATCAACGAAAGCAAAACCCGTAGTGAATGCCTTAAATTATTTAACGTTATATTTTGGTTTGCCCAAGCGAATCGTGACTGATCGCGGTACAGCTTTTACGTCATCAACGTTCAGGGAATGTTATAGCGAGAATAATATTCAACACATTAAGGTCGCCATACGTACTCCACGAGCTAATGGATTAGCTGAACGTGTAAATCAGTCTGTGCCAGCATATTTTGTTAACATGTAATGAAAACCCTATAACTGTATAATAACAATTATAATATACCACGTTTATACGCACGTCTTATTTACAAATAGAACTATTTGCAAATAACTAATTCACTGTAATACGGGAAATTGCATACAGAACTTATGTTATTATTAGTGATTCCATGTGACGAAAATATGATTGTTTGGTAAGTAAAACACAAAAAACGTTCATGAAGTGGCAACGTCTTCCTTTTTATTTGCAAATAGTGTCGTTATTCACGACTTGTTTAAGTGAGGTAATAAGTTACAATAAAAAAGTTATACGGCAACATTCTTCTTTTTTATTTGCAAATAAGACGTGCGTATAAACGTAGTAATAGAATAGAAACAAAGAGAAGAAGAATAACTGTCATGAAAACAAAATAATAAAATAGATTGTTCTGGATCATATATACATTGAACACATTGAAAACATTGATTTCATAATAAAAAGAAACCTAAAACTAAAACAACGTGTTTGTTTGTCTTCTGGATTATTCCACTGAGGAAAGAAATATAAAACTCAACAGGTTATGGGCCCAGAGCTGACAAACAAACGTAAAACAAGTGCTCAGTAAAAAGAAAGGATAAAAAAAATTTTTCTATTAATATACTTATGTATGTATGTACATACGTAAAACTAAAACCCAAAGCAACTAAAACTCTATAATTAACAACATGGAAAAGCAACAGGAATACGCAGAAATACAAAGGCTTAGTAATGAAGAAAACTTCGCCATTTGGAAGTTCCAAGTAATTATCCTACTAAAGAGTGAAGGTTTATACGAAACTGTATGCATGAAATCTGGAAACGAAGGTGCTAAATCCAAAGACTCTGAAGAAAAGATTAACAAGAAGGAGGATGCACAAGTACAGAAGATAATAATGTGCACAATAAATAAAAAGCTGATGCCTTTATTAATGAGCTGTGCAACTGCAAAACAAATGTTTAACAAACTCTGTGAAATTTTTGAGAAATCTACTGAGCAACAAAAATGTGATTTAATGCAAGAGTTGTTCCAATATAAATATAATAAATCCAAGGACATGACACACCACATACATAAGTACAATTGAAAATATTGCATATAGGCTGAAAAGCATTGGAGAAAAAGTGGATGACAATATGCTAATATCTAAAATACTATCTACATTACCCGAAGAATACAATACATTTACAACAGCATGGGACTCTACAACAAAGTCTGAGAAAACTCTCAGTAATCTTACTGCTCAACTATTGACTGAAGAAAAAAAGACTTAATAATGGTTCACATGATACGAAAGAAGCGTATTTCAATAAACTTCATATATACAAAAATAAAAGGCACTTTGAACATAAAACACCAAGATAAAAGTTCTGTGTAATCTGTAAGAAAAATAACCATAATGAAAAAGACTGCTACCTTAAAAACCAATGCAAAATTTGTAAGAAAAACAATCATACAGAGAAAGATTGTTACTTCAAAAAAGAGCATGAACAGCAAGGTAAAAAGAAATCTGCTTTATTAACAACTAAAAACACAGATGTAATAAAAGAGGAAGAATTTGTAATAGACTCTGGATGTACAGCCCACATGATTAATAATGAAGATACATTAAAAGAAGTGAAAAATGATTATACACAAATAAACACTGCTAAAGAAAAAGACATATTAAGGGCCGAAAAGAAAGGCAAAATTGAAACAAAAGATTTTATCATAAAGAACGTTTTATATGTACCCAATTTAAATAAAAACTTGCTGTCCGTGAACGCTTTAACAGAAAATAATGCTCAAGTAACTTTTACTAAAAACAATGTCATAATAAAGAAAAATAATAAACAAATATTAAAAGGTAACAAAGATGAAAATGGATTATATACAATCAACTTAACCTTGAATGCAAAAGAAGAAAAATCCTACATTACACTCGAAACAACTGCTGGGGAATGGCACCGCAAGTTAGGACATCCCGGAAAAGAAAAGATGAAGAAAATGTTAAATATGGTAGAAGGGATGAAAATAAGCAAATCTGAAATCGATAACATGCCCGATTGTGAGATATGCATACAATCAAAACAAAACAGATTTCCTTTTAACACAAATAGAGTAAGGGCTAAAAAACCATTAGAAATCATACATACAGATATTTGCGGACCAATTTCGCCTGAGTCATGGGATAACAAAAGGTACATATTAACCATTATAGATGATTATACTAACTATACAAAAATATACTTACTAACAAATAAGAACGAAACCTTTGAACATTTAAAAATGTATGTAAGAGAAGCTGAAAGACAATTGGACCTGAAGGTAAAAAAAAGATGTGACTGTGGTGGCGAATACACCAGCAATGCAATGAAAGATTATTGTAGAAAAAACGGAATCTTATTGGATTACACAATACCACATAGTCCCCAATTAAACGGAAAAGCTGAGAGGTATAATCGAACACTGTTCGAGAAAATAAGAGCTATGATGTACGAAAATAATGTTGATAAAGAGCTTTGGGGGGAAGCCGCAAAAGCTACCACATACATATTAAATCGTATATCAGTAGAAGCACAAAACAAAACACCAACCGAAAACTGAACGGGAATGAAACCAAACCTAAAATACCTTCAAGTTTTTGGAAGCGAAGTATATAGTAAAAATTTAGAATACCTACACAAGCTCGACAGACGTAGCAAGAAATATATTATGGTTGGATACACGTCCACTGGATACAAGATATGGGTTAAAGAACAACAAAAGGTGTTAGAAAGAAGGGATGTAGTATTCTTGAACAAAAAGCCACGTAAAGAAACTGAAAGCAAAGACAATACGATCAAAATTATAATCAATAACAAAAATACACCAGCACAGGAAGAGAACGATGAATCATACAAAGAGTCAGAAAGTGAATACTATACAGAAAATGACGGATACGATGAAAATGAGGAAGAAGTTGATGAACTTGTAGAAAATTTACAACCACCAGAAGATTTAATACAGAGTTCAGAAGAAAATAAAACAAGAACTGGAAGAGTAATGACCAAACCTACTTACCTGAAAGATTACGTTACGAATATAGCTTACTGCCTAATTACCCAAGAAGGTGTACCTGAAAATTACGAGGAAGCAATTAAAAATTCAGAATGGAGAGCATCAATAAACAAGGAACTGTCAGCGTTAAAAAGTTTAGAAACCTGGAAAGAAGAAGACCCCCCAAAGGACAAAAAGCCTATAGATACAAAATAGATTTTTAAAATTAAAGAGGATGGAACAAAAAAGGCCAGACTAGTAGCGAGAGGTTTCCAATTGAAAAGAGACGAGCAATGACATATTTTACTCACCTGTTGCAAGAAATTCAACAATAAGAATGTTTTTCTCAAAAGCTGTAAATGAAAATCTACCGATCAGACAATTAGACATTCCAACCGCATTCCTGAATGGTAAGCTTAAAACAGAAGTATATATAAATCCACCTCCAGGACTTACATGCTGCAAGAATGCTCTCAGACTACAACGTGCCTTATATGGATTAGATGAATCACCAAAATGCTGGAATGAAACCATTGACGAGTTTGCAAAAGGCAAAGAGTTCAAAAGAGCAGAATATGATTATTGCTTGTATTACAAAACTGATTGCTGGATGCTAATCTACGTTGATGACATTCTCTTAATAGGCAACTCAGATGAAATAATAGAGGAAATTAAAAGGAAATTTAATGCAAAGGATTTAGAAGAAGCAAAGAAATTCTTAGGTATGGATATAGTGAGAGAGAACAATAAATTAATTTTGAAGCAAACAAACCTAACCGCAAAGATTCTAAAAAAATTTGAAATGACTGAATGTAATGGGGTTAAAACACCTATGGAAACCAACTTTAATATAAAAATAGAGAACAGCGAAGGAAAACCAGAAGAAAAAGAAAGATATAGGGAGTTAAAAGGAAGCTTACTATATTTAACGATAACATCAAGGCCTGATTTGACATATGCAGTTTCTTACTTGAGTCGCTACCTACATAAATCGAACGAAGAAACGTGGAAAGCCGCCAAACGAATTTTAAGATACCTGAAAGAAACTAAAGATAGAGGGCTGATATTCAGAAAAGATGCACATAATGATTTAAAAGGATATTCCGATGCAGACTGGGCTAACAACAAACAAGATAGGAAAAGCATAAGTGGGGGTTTAGTACTACATGGTCAAAACCCTGTTGCATGGTTCTCAAAGAAACAACATTGTGTTGCGCTATCGACAGCAGATGCTGAGTACATTGCTGCGGCCATCACAGCGCAAGAATTAATCAACCTAAAAGGAATAAGTGAACACCTGAACTGCGGAGCTGCCGCCAAACTGCTAGTTGACAATCAAGGAGCCATTTGTATGATTAAAAGCAATGAAAACTCAAAAAGGGCAAAGCACATAGACATAAAATTTCATTTTATTAGAGATTTGGTAAACACAAATAGAATTAATATTGAATATGTAAGTTCTAGTCAGAATTTGGCTGATATATTTACAAAATCTTTATGTTATCAAAAATTTGAAAACATAGTAACAAATTTCATGTCATAATTTTTAAGATACTAATAGCTTTGAGACGTGAAATTCATTTAAAAATAAGATATTGAAAATAATGGAATTAAATTAAAAAGTATATATAGACGATGTAAATAGAACTTTTAAAACTAATATTTTTATGACATATGTATATTTTTTTGTGATAGAGTTCTCATTGAATATTGAATAGCAATTTTAATTTTGTGGAAATTAAACTTGAAGAGGAGTGTTAACATGTAATGAAAACCCTATCACTGTATAATAATAATTATAATAGAATAGAAACAAAAACATTGATTTCATAATAAAAAGAAACCTAAAACTAAAACAACGTGTTTGTTTGTCTTCTGGATTATTCCACTGAGGGTAAAACAAGAAATATGAAACTCAACATATTTAAGAACTTCATCCGACTCCAAAGATTGGGACAACGAACTACGTCATTTGCAATGGAAGATTAATACAACTGTTAACTCGACAACAAAACATTCACCAATAGATCTTATATATGATTTTCCGCTAAGGGATATTAGTGCAAACAAACTGCCATCTGCAATTCATGATGATAATCCCGCTACAATATCAAAAACTCCAAACGAACGTCGTGAAGATGCCATCAAGAATATCTCATCAGCTCGAGAAAAATGGGAAGCTAGGTTCGATGCAAAACACAAAACACCACATCATTATCAAGAAGGTGATCTCATTCTGATTGAAAGTGCGATGCCGAGTACAGGGGAATCCCGAAAGCTTGAAGCAAAATATAGAGGTCCGTATGTCATCAGTAAGGTCTTGCGATTTGATAGGTATGTTATTGAAGATGTTGAAGGTGCACAGAGGAATCAGCGGAAATTCAGTACTGTGGTCAGTAGCGATAAGATGAAGCCATGGTGTGCTCTTTTTCCAGAAGTTGATGACGATTATCATGTTGATGATGATGATGAACCAGAAGTCAATGAAGCTATATAACTCGAGGACGAGCTATCGTCAGGATGGTCGAACTGTCACCTTATATAAATTCCTATCTTTGTTTACTTTATTATTTCTGTATTGTCTAATTTGATGAAATTCCTTTCTTTTGTATTTATCATACACATTGGACGAAGACAGAACTTTGTTAGTTAGTTAATGATTGACGTTTCAGCAGAACACTTGACTTTTATAAGTATGTAACCATTTTATTTTATTACTGAATTAAACTTAGACTTCCGTGTTTTAATAGTTAGCAATAAGTTTATCCCGGTAAGTTAGCTCCCACTCATCCATCCGTATGACATATATATGTATATACATATATATATATATATATATATATATATATATATATATAGTATATATATACATATATATATATATATATATATATATATATATATATATATATATATATATATATATATATATATATGTATATATATATATACAAATATTTGCATCGAAAATTTCTGTTCAAATCTCGTAATATCATCAGTTTACTCCCCTCCCAGATTTTCAATCACTGAGGATCAATACGAGGATTTTTACAAAACTCTTGGACCTTGTTTCGTAGCAGCTGGGGACTACAATGCAAAACATACGTTCTGGGGATCGCGTCTTATTACACCTAGAGGTCGAGCATTGTTCAACACAATTTCAAAAATGGGTTTGGATGTCATTTCTAGTGGGGAGCCCACTTACTGGCCTACTGATATACAAAAAATTCCGGATGTTATAGACTTTGGCGTCATGAAAAATATATCTAGGGATCTAATTCATATTGAAGCTTCTCATGATCTCTCCTCTGATCACTCCCCCACGATCGTTACAATTTGTAGCCCACTAAGAAGTGACTTACCTCTCCCATATGCGAAGTTGATAAATAAGGTTAATTGGCTGGGGTTCAAAAAATATCTCAGTAGTCATTGTACGGAGAACATCAGGCTTAGAACTCCCGATGATATCGAATTCAACATTGCCAATCTTACCGAGAATATTAAACAGGCTGCTAAACATGCCACTACCTCCCATCCGCAGACTGGGTTTAATAGAATCTATTCTGCGGATATTGAACGTCTCGTATGTGAAAAAAGAAGAGCTAGAAGGGAATGGCAACAGCACAGATCACCACAACATAAAATCAGACTTAGAGAATGCACTAAACGACTCCAAGAGTTGCTTGCATCTGAAAAATCTGCTTCTCTTAAGAACTATCTGGAAGGTCTCGATGTCACAGCAGCATCTAATTACTCTTTGTGGCGCGCTGCTAAAAAGCTTAAAACACCCGTTGAGTCTAAACCACCCTTGCGCACTTCTACCGGAGGTTGGGCAAGAACCAATACTGAAAAAGGTAACATATTTGCTGAGCATTTAAAACACGTATTTACCCCAAACTCATGTACTGGTGGTGTTGATTTGCCGAGTGTAGTTGCTCTACCCCCTCGACCCATAAAGTTTAAGATGCGTGATGTAAATAAACTAATTGCTGAAACCAACCCAAAGAAGGCCCCGGGTATTGATGGAATTAGTAACAAGATGCTGATGAAGTTGCCTCGTATTGCTATTAGAATCCTGTTGTTTATTTTTAATGGCATTTTGCGACTGGAGTATTATCCACACAGCTGGAAACTTGCCATGGTCAAAATGATTCCAAAGGCGGGCAAAGATCTTACTAAGGCTGAGTCATATAGGCCAATAAGTTTGCTGTCAACAATTTCAAAACTCTTCGAAAAACTGCTCATGACAAAATTGTCCCCAATTCTAGCTGATAATGGATGCATACCGGACCACCAATTTGGTTTTAGAAGTCAGCATAGCACCATTGAACAAACTCATAGATTGGTTCATTTCATAAGAAGAACATTTGAAGAAAAGAAGTATTGTTCTTCCCTCTTTATTGATGTTTCTCAGGCATTTGATAAAGTGTGGCATGAGGGCCTGATTTTGAAATTGAAGACATATCTACCAATGAACATTGTGAATCTATTGGAAAGTTACATTCTTGCCCGGAAGTTCACTGTCGTGGAAGGAGACTTCATGAGTGTGCCCGAAACTATCTCATCTGGGGTGCCACAGGGGAGTATACTGGGGCCACTTTTGTATTTAATTTATACCTGTGATATGCCTCTGAGCAGTAATATCCTCACCTCTACATTTGCCGATGATACAGCCTGCCTTAGTATGCATGAAAACCCTCACGAGGCATCCCGTTATCTTCAGGAACATATTAAGCTGTTGGAACTGTGGTTGAACTTATGGAGAATAAAAGTAAATGAACAAAAGTGTGTTCATGTCACATTTACCCTACGAAGAGACACTTGTTCCCCCATTCGAATCAACAATCAAGTTGTTCCTCAACATTCACAGGTGAAATACCTTGGTATACATCTTGACCGACGGCTTACATGGAAACACCACATAGACTCTAAGCTAACACAAATGAAGCTTAAATTAACCCAGATACATTGGCTGATTGGTAGAAATTCTACCCTCAGTCTAGATTGTAAACTTTTAATATACAAGTCGCTTTTGAAACCCATATGGTGTTACGGAATTCAGCTATGGGGCACTGCTTCAGCTTCCAATGTAGAGAGAATACAACGAATGCAAAACAAAATTTTAAGGTTAATAACATCGGCTCCTTGGTACATGAAAAATTCAATTTTACATCGTGATTTAAATATGCCACTTGTGACCGCTGAAATTGCAAAATATGCAGGCAAATATTTAACGAAACTCGAGTTCCATCCTAATCCCCTTGCTCGTAACATCTTGAACTTTCCTGGACTCATCCGCTTAAAAAAGAGGGATACTACGGCCTTAATACGCCACACTTCAGATTGAATTTTTTGAATATTTTTGTGCTTAACACATTTATGTATTATTAATTACTATCACTAAGTTTATGTCCGACACTGGTTGGGCCTAATTATAATATTTACACTTAAGATTTGAACACTTATTGTTAGTTCAGTTTGAAGATACAATAAATTCATACTAGCAAAAAAAAAAAAAAAAAAAAAAATATATATATATATATATATATATATATATGTATATATATATATATATATATATATATATATATATATATATATATATATATATATATATATATATATATATATATATATATATATATATATATATATATATATATATATATATATATATATATATATATATATATTAAGTACATATCCCCAAAATGGCGCATTTATAAAGAGAAATAAGTCATTCGCATAGAGGAAATAAAAGAATAACATCTCAAATTTAGTTAAAATTAATAGGGTAAATCAATTAAATAACCCGAAAAAAATGTTAGTGTAAAGAATGAATTTGAGGATAAGAATAGAAATAAAATTTCGAAGAATAATAGGAATAAAGTACATATATACATATGTATGTATATACTAAATATACATAAAATTTTTTACTAATAATTTTGGTTTGTTCTTATAAAAAATTATGTGTAAATGTATGAATTTTATAGTCATCATTTTTATATGTATGTAAAAGCATAGCTTTTAAAAGGAAAAATATTAAGACTAATTTTTTTAATTGCGATTATTGTTTTTATTTTAATATATGAAATTTATTTTAATTCTCGTATTTTTTGAAGAAAACATAAATAATGTATAGTATGTAATGGGTACGACACAATGGTATGAAGGAAAAACATTCCAGGTGTGATAGACTGTAATTTGGGGATCACATAAGGGAGAACATTCCAGGTGTGACTGCTAGCCGAAAAACTCATTTTTCTCTATGGCTGCAACAGTGTTTTTCGCATGTAATTTGTTAAATCTTATACTCGTTCTTTGCATGATTGTTTTCAGTAAAGTTAGTTGAGCATAAGTACATATAAAGAAATATTTGATTATATTAAATTTTTGTCAAGTGGGAAATTAAAAGAAATGAAGGATTTAGTTTGTATTTTTAAATATTGACTTTACAAAGCTCCCAGTAAATACATTATGGTGACAAACACAGGTACATACCACCATATTTACTGTAGCGAACGACATGTTGATTAGTAATATTTTATGTGGTGGTAGCCACGACTCTAATCTAGTTAGTAAATTAGTTAATATAAACCATGAAGCTTTGTACTGAAGAGCCAAGCATTGAACGATACCGTACCAGCGATAGTTCGAAGTAGGCAACTTGAACTGTTCTCTGAGAGGTAACCCTGAAATTCAAAGAAATCCAATAAAATTGTTCTATACAACTAACTGCCTGGCCCACGATGTCGAACGACATCGTTCGCTTGCATAAATACGTTTGAAACAGCAACAAATTTTAAAATGTTGTTTTTGGTTTGAATGTAAGCACGCGAACGATGTCGTTCGACATCGTGGGCCAGGCAGTAACACGCAATTTAGACGATGATTTAAAATCATGAGTAAACATCACGACTTTTTTTTTGGTAGACGAACGGGGTAGAGAAGAGAGCGGGGTAGTAAAAACATCACGATTTCTGTTTTCCATGATTTTTTTTGTAATTCCTTTTACATTTATTTTCGTTATTGTCTGTCTTGTTTTATTCTTGTTCTATTGTCAAAGTGTTTAAACAGTGAAATGAAGCGCCAGTATTTCTATACATATAGTATGTTATGTTACATATGTATGTATGTACATGCGTTTTTTAATGTTGTTATTTAATGTACATATACATTTGTGTTTTTTTTAGAGGTATAGAACTTCGAATTGAAATAAAACACAAGAAAATCTTTTTAATGTCCATCAATTTGGCTTTATTGGAAGGATAATTTTATGCCATTAACGTTTAAATATGATTTCGGGCATGTGGCCGCCGCGGCTGGCTCGAATAAAGCCAATTCTACAGGTCCAATTTTTAACCACTTTTTCGAGCATATGGGGCCGTATGTTGGCAATAACGCCACGAATGTTGGCTTCCAAGTCCCCTAACGTTTCTGGTTTGTTGGCGTAGACGAGCGACTTCACATATCCCCAAAGAAAATAATCCAATGGTGTCAAATCACACGATCTTGGTGGCCAATTGACAGGTCCATTCCGCGAAATTATGCGCTCATCGATTATGTCGACCATAAAATGGACGGAGCTTGCGGTAAACTTCGCGAACTGAACCATTATTTTCGAAATAAATTTGCACGATTTGCAAGCGTTGTTCTTTTGTCAACCTGTTCATGATGAAATGGCAAACCAAACTAAATATTAATCACTTGACAGCTGACAAAATGGCCGCCAGTTAAAAAAGTGATGCCAACTTAAAGTTCTATACCTCAATAAAAAATAATTACTTTAAATATTTTGTGAATATGTGATTAGTATTTCAAAAATGACAAAACATTTTTTATTATTATTTTTTAAATGTAAAAATTTTTTCAATTTATATAAAACAAACAAATAATAAATATCCTGAAGATGGTACTTGATGAGTACCGAAATATCGATAATAATTTAAAATAAAAATTTAAGACCTTAAGCTTAATAAAAAATAAAATAAAGTTTATTATTTAAACAAAAACGGTAAAAAAATAGAAGATATAAATTTTGTTTATATTTTGTGGTATACAAATCACTGACGTAAAAATGCGAATGAACAATTAAAAAGAATTTACCGATTAAAAATCAACCCTGTAAGAAAAAAACATGCCACGCAAAAATCATGGTATAAATGCAAGAAGATTTCAGAAGATGTTTTCAAAAGTAACTAAAAAACATCCACGATTTTTACATCATGGTCTAAATTGGGGCTAAGTTTCTGTTGTTTTATTTATTCCTATTATGTCTTGCAATATACATATGTACATCATGAGCAATCCAAATATTTATGTATATGTTCATGCGGCTCACAGACTTAATTTGGCTCCAGATTCCCATTCAAATTTCCATTAGATTTCCTGAATAAACATTTGGTCCCTCGAACCGGATTGGAAAACAACAAATTGATTCCTCTGAGATTACATTATTGGATTTTATTTATTTCTGTACAAAAAAGACCGATTCATCTTTACTAAAGAATGTCATCTATTTTGCTTTGCTTGTTTTTCAGTTCTCTTGATAGCGCATTTAGAATAACGGTTCAAGTTGTCTGTTCGTTAATTACTTTATATACATAATCAAAACAAATACAATCTTAAAAAAAAAGAAAAGAAAATAAGAAAAAATAAGTTCAAGAAGATAAACTAAAAATTGCAAACGCTAAAAGTGGAATATTAGGTAATACGTTTGACAAAAAAAATGTGAGAAAAAAGAAACAGGAAAACCAGCAAGGCGAATTTACAGATGGGTTGTTTACATCGTTACATACTTATATCCATCATTTTCAAAATTCGTCTATTCTTTATATAAAAAAAATAACATTCGAGAGCTATGTGATTATTAAGATCTCTTGTTCGATTGTTTTTTAAATAGTCGACGGTAAAATTTATTCTCTTTAACTTCAATTCATTCAGGTTTTCTCTTACTTAATTACATTACAGCTTTTTTTCTTTCATAAAATTTTTTTGTTTGATTTCGATCGCGCCATTTTTTGTGCCATTTTTTTCCTTGAATTTCTTAGTTTCTTTGCTTTTCGAAACTTTATATTGTTATAAACTTTTATAGCTTCACAAAAGTGACTTCTTACAATATCTAAAATTGTCGCTAGATCAATTGATTCTGCTAGCCGATGATATTGTGGGGTCGATGATATATTCCTTCTAACTTCATTTAATATAATCACTGTTCATAGAGATGAACTAAGATCTGATTGAATAAGCGTTAAAGCTACATATGAAGCATGTGTGCTTGAGGTGGAAAAAACTCATTTAAAAGACAAGACAAAAGATGTAGAGGTCCTCAGAGAAAAATATAAGAGAACAAATAAGACCTATTGTAAATATCTAATAAAATTTTCCGATATATCAGACACACTTTGCAATTCTCCGAGTGCTACCAACTCTTTTATTTCACCAAGTCGCACTTCTTCTGACTTACATAACCTTCATTTACCTCCGATAGAGATCGAAGTCTTTCACGACGATTATGCCTTCCTCGTCAACATTTCTTGGTACCTTTACTGCAGTGGTTAACAATTCCAAAGCAAATATTTCGAGAAATTGTTTTATTTGAAACAAAAGACGAAGAAATCGTACAGAAGAGTCCACTTACCAATTAAGGTTTCGATTTAGCTTGGAAAAAATTGTGCTCACATTTCGAAAATCGACGATTTTTAAAAAATATCGACCTAAAAATTCTTTATAGTCTACAAGACATTTGTTCCTAAACAGGAAAATTCCTTAAGAAGCTCCAAACAGATATGGAGCCCTGTATATCGATACTAAAACTCCACAATATAATATCTCAAGATGGGATCCAATTTTTATATTCATCTCCTTCGTAGTGAACAGACGTGTTAGCGGATTTTTTTACATAATAAACAAACAAATATACAAACAAAAAAATACTCGTAGTAAGTACTGATTCGTAATAAGTACTGATTTTGTGAAATTTGCTTTATTTGCATTAATAATTTTTCATATAATCTGAAACAAGAAAAACAAACAACCGCAAACAAAGTGACTGAGGAATACTCCGCATGAGTACCTCAAAAACAAACAATTGTGAAGTGAGTTCTAACGGCAGAAATGCCTATTTTACTGTGAGTTCTGATATTCTTAATGCACACAATAAAAATAAAAAATCGGATGATAGTCATTTTCTAACGGCAAAGCCAATTTTACGCGAGCGATCAACTTCGCTTACTCCGATGCCAAGTGGTGATTCGGTAACATTACCATTGCCTAGTTCATCTTTATTTAAGTCAGCGCCATGATCCGCTCCAGGCTCGTGTTCATTACTTAACCAAGTTATCACTACAGACAACAGTAGTCAGAAACCTAAGGTGCCTGTCGGAATGGACAGATATATCACATTAGTTAAGCGCGGGCGAAGCCCAAATTTTTCAAAGATCTCGTCTGTTCCCAAGATATCCAGGGATATCGACGCCGCCTCAAACCACTACCAATCTATCTTAGACAAAAAACTTCTAACACACTTATTAAAAAGTTAATCTCGGTTATTGGTGAAAAGGCATTTCACATTGTTCCAATAAAACGTGGTAACATTAATGAAACAAAAATTGAAATATACGAAGAAAAAGATTTCCGCAAAATGGTTGCTGAATTTTAGAAAAATAATGTTTCTACACTTTCCAGCTTAAGAGTGCGAAAGGCCTATAGATCGTATTGAAGGGCATATATTTTTATGTTGTTCCTGATGAAATAAAGGATGCTCTCACCTTCCAAGGATTTAAGGTAAAAAATGTCTCTTATATAATAAACAGGCAGAAGATCCCCCAACCTTTATTTCGTGTTGAACTGGAGCCAAATGATATAAAATTGAAGAAAAATAGAACCCATCCAATTTATAATTTAAAATATCTCTTATACCGAAAAATCACAGTTGATGAACCACACAAGCGTTCAGGACCCGTACAGTGATATAATTGTCAAGAATATGGCCACACAAAAACTTATTGCAAATTACCTACTGTTAGTGTTGTGTGCAGTGAATTTCACGATACTGCTATTTGCAATAAGTCGAAAGACCAAAAGGAAAAAAAGTGCAGTAATTGTGGACGTAATCACACTGCTAACTACAGAGGATGCCCGGTATACTCTTTCGTTAAACAGGCTATGAGTCAAAAGCCTAAAGTAACCCCAGCGCAAACTGGAAATACGTACTCCGCCACTTGTCCTCCTGTGGCCCAACCAATCTCTACACAAGCATCGTATGCTGACGCTGTGAAGATCAACATGCAAAAAGTGTCACCACCAAATAACACACCAAATGCAAACGCAAGCTTTAATTTCAATCGCCTTGAAGCTACTATTGATAATCTTGTGCAAACTATAAACAACTTTACAACAAATATGACTAGCATGATGCAAGAAATGCTGCGAATGCACAACACACCTCTTCTAGCATTAGCTAACAAGCCATTAACACGTTAAAATTACGTTTCTGGAACGCAAACGGCATTCGGCAACATAGAAACAAACTTGAGCACTACCTCACGGTGAAGAATATTGATATAATGTTGGTATCTGAGACTCATTTGACTTCGAGAAGCCTTTTTAGAATGAATGGCTACACCTTATACGATTCAAGGGACCCGAGAGGAAGAGCATGCGAGGGATCAGCAATTCTAATAAAGCCAAGACTCAAGCACTACATTCTTCAGAACATTTGTGAGGACCATCTGTAGGCAACAAATATTTGAATCGAAAATTTTTGTACAAATTTCGTGATATCATCAATTTACTCCCCTCCCAGATTTTCAATCACTGAGGATCAATACGAGGATTTTTACAAAACTCTTGGACCTTGTTTCCTAGTAGCTGGCGACTACAATGCAAAACATACGTTCTGGGGATCGCGTCTTATTACACCTAGAGGCCGAGCGTTGTTCAACACAGTTTCAAAAATGGGCTTAGATGTCATTTCGAGCGGGGAGCCCACTTACTGGCCTACTGACATACAAAAAATTCTGGATGTTATAAATTTTGGCGTCACGAAAAATATCTCTAGCGATTTAATTCATGTTGAAGCTTCTCGTGATCTCTTCTCCGATCACTCTCCAACGATCGTTACAATTTGTAGCCCACTAAGAAGTGAATTACCTCACCCATATGTGAAGATGATAAATCATGTTAATTGGCTGGGGTTCAAAAAAATATCTCAGTAGTCATTGTACGGAGAATATCAAGCTTAGAACTTCCGATGATATTAAATTTAACATTGCCAATCTTACCGAAAATATTAAACAGGCTGCTAAACATGCCACTACCTCCCAACCGCAGACTGGGTTTAATAGAAATTATTCTACGGATATTGAACGTCTCGTATGTGAAAAAAGAGGAACTAGAAGGGAATGGCAACAGCACAGATCACCCTAACTTAAAAATAGACTTAAAGAATGCATTAAATGACTCCAATAGTTACTTGCATCTGAAAAATCTGCTTCTCTTGAAAACTATCTGGAAGGTCTCGATGTCACAGCAACATCCAATTACTCCTTGTAGCGCGCTGCTAGAAAACATAAAACACCCGTTGAGTTTAAACCACCCTGCGCACTTCTACCGAAGGTTGGGCAGGAACGTTTCGTATGTGAAAAAAGAGGAACTAGAAGGGAATGGCAACAGCACAGATCACCCTAACTTAAAAATAGACTTAAAGAATGCATTAAATGACTCCAAGAGTTACTTGCATCTGAAAAATCTGCTTCTGTTAAAAACTATCTGGAAGGTCTCGATGTCACAGCAACATCCAATTACTCCTTGTAGCGCGCTGCTAGAAAACATAAAACACCCGTTGAGTTTAAACCACCCTGCGCACTTCTACCGAAGGTTGGGCAGGAACCAATACTGAAAAAGGTAACATATTTGCTGAGCATTTAAAATACGTATTTACCCCAAACACATGTACTGGTGCTGTTGATTTGCCGAGCGTAGTTGCTCTACCCTCTCGACCCATAAAGTTTAAGATGCTTGATGTACAAAAGCTAATTGCTGAAACCAATCCAAAGAAGGCCCCGGGTATTGATGGAATTAGTAACAAGATGCTGATGAATTTGCCTCGTATTGCTATTAGAATCCTGTTATTTATTTTTAATGGCATTTTACGACTGGAGTATTATCCACACAGCTGGAAACTTGCCATGGTCAAAATGATTTCAAAGGCGAGCAAAGATCTTACCAAGGCTAAGTCATATAGGCCAATAAGTTTACTGTCAACGATTTCAAAGCTCTTCGGAAAGCTGCTCATGACAAAATTTTCCACAATTCTAGTTGATAATGAATGCATACCGGACCATCAATTTGGTTGTAGAAGTCAGCATAGCACCATTGAACAATGTCATAGATTGGTTCATTTCATAAGAAGTATTGTTCTTCACTCTTTATTGATGTTTCTCAAACTTTTGATAAAGTGTGGCATGAAAGTTACATTCTTGCCCAGAAGTTCACTGTTGTGGAAGGAGACTTGATGAGTGTGCCCGAAACTATCTCATCCGGTGTGCCACAGGGGAGTATACTGAGGCCAGTTTTGTATTTGATTTATACTGCCTCTGAGCAGTAATATCCTCACTTCTACATTTGCCGATGATACAGCCTGCCTTAGTATGCATGAAAACCCTCCTGATATCTTCAGGAACATATTAACCGGTTGGAACTGTGGTTGAACTTATGGAGAATAAAAGTAAATGAACAAAAGTGTGCTCATGTCACATTTACCCTACGAAGAGACACTTGTTCCCCCATTCGAATCAACAATCAAGTTGTTCCTCAACATTCACAGGTGAAATACCTTGGTATACACCTTGACCGACAGCTTACATGGAAACACCACACTGCCTCTAAGCTATCGCAAATGAAACTTAAATTAACTCAGATACATTGACTGATTGCTAGAAATTCAACCCTCAGTCTAGATTGTAAACTTTTAATATACAAGTTGCTTTTGAAACCCATATGGTGTTACGGAAATCAGCTATGGGGCACTGCTTCAACTTCCAATGTAGAGAGAATACAACGAAGGCAAAACAAAATTTTAAGGTTAATTACATCAGCTCCATGGTACATCAAAAATTCAATTTTACACCGTGATTTAAATATGCCGCTTGTGACCGCTGAAATTGCAAAATATGCAGGGGAATATTTAGCAAAACTAGGAGTCCAATCCTAATCCCCTGGACACATCCGCTTAAAAAAGAGGGATACTACGGCCTTAATACGCAATACTCCAGATGAAACTTTTTGAAAATATTTTTGTGCTTAACACGACATTTATGTATTATTAATTACTATCACTAAGTTTATGTCCGACACTAGTTGGGCCTAATTATTACATCTATATTTAAGATTTGAATACTTATTGTTAGTTCAATTTGAAGATTTTTTTTTCCACACTAATTTTTATTTATTGTATCTTCAGAACTGAACTAACAATAAGTATTCAAATCTTAAATATAGATATAATAATTAGGACCAACCAGTGTCGGACATAAACTTAGTGATAATAATTAATAATACATAAAATTCATGTTAAGCACAAAAATATTCAAAGAATTCCATCTGAAGTGTGGTGCATTAAGGCCGTAGTATCCCTCTTTTTTAAGCGGATGTGTCCAGGAAAGTTCAAGATGTTACGAGCAAGGGGATTAGGATGGAACTCGAGTTTTGTTAAATATTTGCCTGCATATTTAGCAATTTCAGCGGTCACAAGTGGCATATTTAAATCACGATGTAAAATTTAATTTTTTATGTACCATGGAGCCGATGTTATTAACCTTAATATTTTGTTTTGCATTCGTTGGATTCTCTCTACATTGGAAGCTAAAGCAGTGCCCCATAGCTGAATTCCGTAACACCATATGGGTTTCAAAAGCGACTTGTATATTAAAAGTTTACAATCTAAACTGAGGGTAGAATTTCTACCAATCAGCCAGTGTATCTGTGTTAATTTAAGCTTCATTTGCGTCAGCTTAGAGTCAATGTGGTGTTTCCATGTAAGCCGTCGGTCAAGGTGTATACCAAGGTATTTCACCTGTGAATGTTGAGGAACAACTTGATTGTTGATTCGAATGGGGGAACAAGTGTCTCTTCGTAGGGTAAATGTGACATGAACACACTTTTGTTCATTTACTTTTATTCTCCATAAGTTCAACCACAGCTCCAACAGGTTAATATGTTCCTGAAGATACCGGGATGCCTCGTGAGGGTTTTCATGCATACTAAGGCAGGCTGTATCATATGCTTAAAGGCATATCACAGGTATAAATCAAATACAAAACTGGCCCCAGTATACTCCCCTGTGGTACACCGGATGAGATAGTTTCGGGCACACTCATGAAGTCTCCTTCCAAAACAGTGAACTTCCGGGCAAGAATGTAACTTTCTAAAAGATTTACAATGTTCATTGGCAGATATGTCTTCAATTTTAAAATTAGGCCTTCCTGCCACACTTTATCAAATGCCTGAGAAACATTAATAAAGAGGGAAGAACAATACTTCTTTTCTTCAAATGTTCTTCTTATAAAATGAACCAATCTATGACATTGTTCAATGGTGCTATGCTGACTTCTAAAACCAAATTGATCGTCCGGTATGCATCCATTATCAGCTAGAATTGGGGACAATTTTGTCATGAGCAGTTTTTCGAAGAGCTTTGAAATTGTTGACAGCAAACTTATTGGCCTATATGACTCAGCCTTAGTAAGATCTTTACCCGCCTTTGGAGTCATTTTGACCATGGCAAGTTTCCAGCTGTGTGGATAATACTCCAGTCGTAAAATGCCATTAAAAATGACTAACAGGATTCTAATAGCAATACGAGGCAACTTCATCAGCATCTTGTTACTAATTCCATCAATACCCGGGGCCTTCTTCGGGTTGGTTTCAGCAATTAGTTTTTGTACATCACGCATCTTAAACTTTATGGGTCGAGGGGGTAGAGCAACTACACTCGGCAAATACACAGCACCAGTACATGTGTTTGGGGTAAATACGTTTTTTAAATGACCAGCAAATATGTTACCTTTTTCAGTATTAGTTCTTGCCCAACCTCCGGTAGAAGTTCGCAGTGGTGGTTTAGACTCAACGGGTGTTTTAAGTTTTTTAGCAGCGCGCCACAAGGAGTAATTAGATGCTGCTGTGACATCGAGACCTTCCAGATAGTTTTTAAGAGAAGCAGATTTTTCAGATGCAAGCAACTCTTGGAGTCGTTTAGTGCATTCTCTAAGTCTGATTTTATGTTGGGGCGATCTGTGCTGTTGCCACTCCCTTCTAGCTCTTCTAGTTATTTGGTGGCGACATACTTGCGTAGAGATTGGTTGGGCCATAGGAGGATAAGTAGCGGAGTACGTATTTCCTGTTTGCGCTGGGGTTATTTTGGGCTTTTGACTCCTAGCCTCTTTAACGAAAGAGTATACAGGGCATCCTCTGTAGTTAGCAGTGTGATTACCTCCACAATTACTGCACTTTTTTTCCTTTTGGTCTTTCGACTTATTGCAAATAGCAGTCCCGTGCAATTCACCTCATACAACACAAACAGTAGGAAATTTTCAATAAGTTTTGTTGACAGTTATGGCACTGTACGGGTCCTGAACGCTTGTGTGGTTCTTCAACTGTGATTTTCCGATATAAGAGATATTTTAAGCTGTAAATAGGATGGGTCTCATTTTTCTTCAATATTACATCGTCTGGCTCCAGTTCAACGCAAAATAAAGGTTTGGGGATCTTGTCCCTGTATATTATGTTGGATACATTTTTTACCTTAAATCCTTGGAGGGTGAGAGTATCTTTTATTTCATCAGGAACAACGTAAGAATCTATGCCCTTAAATACGATCTGTAGGCCTTTAGCACTCTTAAGCTGAAAAGTGTAGAAACTTGTTTTATTTTTCTCAAATTCAGTAAATTTTGCGGAAATCTTTTTCATTATATATTTGAACTTTTGTTTCGTCAATGTTACCACGACTTAATGGAACAATGTGAAATGCCTTTTCACCAATGACCGAGATTAGTTTTTTTATAAGTGTGTTAGAATTTTTTTGCCTAAGATAGATTGGAGGTGGTTTCGAGGTTTTTTTCAAGGATTCTTCGGGTTTGTCGCTGTCATCTTGCAATATTTTGAAACGGTTTTGACGGTTAGCTGCATCGATATCCCTGAATATCTTGCGAACAGATGATATCTTTGAAGAATTTGGGCTTCGCCCGCGCTTTACCACTGTGATATATCTGTCCATTCCGACAGGCACCTTAAGTTTTTGATTACTGTTGTCTGTAGTGATAACTTGGTTAAGTGATGAACACGAGCCCGGAGCGGATAATGGCGCTGACTTAAATAAAGATGAACTAGGCAATGGTAATGTTACCGAATCACCACTTGGCATCGGAGTAAGCGAAGTGGATCGCTCGCGTAAAATTGGCTTTGCCGTTAGAAAAAGACTATCATCCGATTTTTTTTATTGTGTGCATTAAGAATATCAGAACTCACAGTAAAATAGGCATTTCTGCCGTTAGAACTCACTTCACAATTGTTTGCTTTTGAGGTACTCATGCAGAGTATTCCTCAGTCAGGTTGTTTACAGTTGTTTTTTTTTCTTGTTTCAGATTATATGAACAAATTATTAATGCAAATAAAGCAAATTTCACAAAATATGTACTTATTACGAAACAGTACTTATTACGATTTTTTTTTTTTTTTGTATTTTTATTTGTTTAGTATGTAAAAAAAACTTCGCTAACACGTCTGTTCACTACGAAGGTTCAACAAGACTGCAAAATATGCTGGCAAATATTTAACAAAACTCGAGTCCCATCCTAATCCCCTTGCTCGTAACATCTTGAACTTTACTGGACACATCCGCTTAAAAATGAGGGACACTACGGCTTTAATGCGCAACGCTCCAGATGAAACTTTTAAAAAAATATTTTTCTGCTAAATACGATTTTTATGTATTATTAATTACTATCACTAAGTTTATGTCCGACACTAGTTAGGCCTAATTATTATATCTATACTAGCTGACCCGGGCAAACGTTGTTTTGCCTTCAAATTTTATTTTCACTGCAAGTCTGCTTTCGTTGCAAAGTCATGGCGGATTGATATTTCGAAGAAGAATGAAAGGTGCACTAAATCGACATAGCAGTTATTGTTCAAATACCGGTATGGGGCTAATTAACAACACTACACGCTGATTAAAGACCCAACGCCTTCAGCGAAACACAGCATAGGCTTATCGCGCTAATCTCTATCGGGCAAAACACAAAATCGGTGCAGTAGCTCTTGAGTTACGGTGCAAAAACACCAAAAAACTAAATATTGCGCCATCTGTCTTACGAACTTCAAACTACACAGAAACACTCCTCACGGCCCATAGAGCATGCATATAAAATTTGATCAAAATCGGTCCAGTAGTTTTTGAGTTTAGCGATCACGAACATACACGTAATTTTTATATATGTAGAGATTTAAAATTTGAATACTTATTGTTAGTTCAGTTTTGAAGATACAATAAATAAATATTAGCGTTGGAAAAAACTCGTTCTTTCGCGGTTAAGGCTCGATGTTTGATGTCACTTGCATTGCATCTAAGTAAGGTTTTTTTGGATACAATTTTTTCTGCGTAGTATGCATTTGGGAACAGAGCACAGAATACTCAACTTTGACGTATAAAAAGGGTCCGAATCATATTTTGCATAAACTTTGTATAACGTGCATAAAGTTTGTGTGAAGAGATATCTATATAAAAACAACTAGATTAGCTCTCCCTTTCACACAAACTTTATGCACGTTTTCAAAGTTGTCGGGTCTATGTTTAGTTTATGGAACAGAGTACATACTCTTGCCCGCTTATGCACATATGTATGTACTTATGTAATTATATACAACCCATGAATCAAAAAAATAAGATTGCGTCCGCAGTCGTAAAAAAAATTCTAATGGGCTTCTACGTCATCATGGAATACAAATTAGTGTTTGTTGTAAGTGGAAATAACTACATAACTTCTAAGCGGGTGCATAATTTTGAAAAAAATTTTAAATATACATGAGATATAGAGTAGAGATGTAGAATAAAACTTTTTAGTTTGGGCTTGAAGCTAGTTGAAGAGCAATTGCGGCCTACTTAAGTTTAATCGTATATGTTCCAGGTTTCGACTCGGATTGAAAACGAAAAATTTTTTGAATCCCCACAATTTATAAATTGGTGTTCTCAAGGCGAATTCAATACTAGGTGGAATTGAAAACGCAGCCGTTATAGTTTTTTTTCAACATGGAGGCGACTGGCATGTCAAAAGTTGTTTTTGTTATACGTTACTCGCGACTCGCTTGTCAAAAGTTGTTTTTTTATACACAAAATATGCTATATCAGGAACTACAAATGCTAAAAATGATAACCCACAATGCTGCAGTAAACAATTTAACGAAATCAAAACGATGCAAATCGAACCGACGCAAATCGGCGTCAAAACAACGCGACTCGAACCGACGAAACTTGAAATTGCAACGACGCAAATCGAATTTTTCCAGTTTTCAAAAAGCGACGCAAACCGAAACAACTCAAATCGGGACGACGCAAGTCGAGGCTCTAGTGTATTCTTAAAAAAACATAGAATGAAAATGTGTATGTTCTAGAATCCGAATTCACTCGAAAGTGGATTACTTTAGCATTTTTGGTGTTCTGCAATTCACATCCCCATGTTTTTATTCGTTTTCAATTAGAGTAGCAAGGGGTGTGTGAAAGTAAAACGAATCGTACTTTATTCTTATGAATGCTAACATTATTAAGAAAAATACAATTTTGGTTTTTAGTTTGAAGTGTTTTTTATTGAATTTCATCAAAACAATTTAATTTTTCACAGAAATATTAATGCAAACAAATTTTTTTTAAACTTTGCCAAAAATTTCAATTTGGTTTTGGCAGATCCCACTTGAGTAAAAAAACATGAAAAAATACAACAATTTTGTTTACGTCCGAAAACACAAAGTTGCCCTACATAATAAAGTTTGATATGTCAATATTTTTTGAACTAAATCTCAATGCATTTAGATCTTATTGATAAAGAAAAATGAATTTTTTTGAAGGAAATTAAAACTAATTTCATTTATATATATATATATATATATATATATATATATATATATATATATATATATATATATATATATATATATCTATTTCAACAATAATTATAATAATACGATTGCATTAAGTTGTAAAATCGCAATCGCAAAATCAGGCAATACTTTGTTTTAACAACATGTGGTGCCAAGACAACGGTAGTCGATAAGCCTATAGCCGGCAAACAGCCGCGCTGATAATAACGCAACTAAAAGAAGAAAAGAGAATAAAATTAATAATCTCTTTTAATATGTTAATGTTTGTTGTTGGCTTAGCTAGGTATATGCCTGCATTTCATTGGCGCTAACCAAATCATCAGTACCCTTTTAGCCAAATCATGATTGAAAGCATTCAAAGCTCGTATACTTATGCAAACAATTACAAATATATATGAGAATTCTATCAGAACTCTATCATATTTTACTATTTGTAATCAACAAAAACAAAAGTATAAATAGCTATAGAAGCTTGTGTACAATCACAACACAACAAACAATTATAATTGACTTGCGTCCTTTTGTTTTTTTACTTTTGTTTTTGTTGATTACAAATAGTAAAATATGAGTTCTGATAGAATTCTCATATATATTTGTAATTGTTTGCATAAGTATACGAGCTTTGAATGCTTTCAATCATGATTTGGCTAAAAGGGTACTGATGATTTGGTTAGCGCCAATGAAATGCAGGCATATACCTAGCTAAGCCAACAACAAACATTAACATATTAAAATAGTTATTTTGGAGAATATCTCGAATAACAAATTTGATAAATATTAATAATCTCTTTTAAAAAATTGTAAAATCAAAGTCAGATTGTAAGGTCTTTGTATTTGTTGATGTGAATTTAAACTAACAAGAGCATGTTTCATGTTCAAAAGTTGTACGATGTAACTGTATATCAAATCAAGCAGATCAACTAAAAGCTAATAATTTTATTTTAGTTCGTTGTCTTTTTTGAGAGTATTGAATAATTTTATTTTCATTCTGTTTCTTTAAGAGTATTAATTTTGTTTTTATTCGCGTGGAAAATTAATTGAAAAATTTTAATAACTTTGTTTTCATACTCTGTAAATTGTTTTACACCCAATTTTCACGATGATTTTTTAAGACATGTCTTTTTTTATTTTCTTTTAAAGTTGCTCCCAAAATCATGTCATATTTTCATAATGATTTTTAAAACATGTCTATTTCTTCACTGTTGTTGTAAAAAAACTCTTGACAGCCAGAGTTGTTTTTTTTACTTTATCTTTAATTCCTATAATTTGGGCGCCAAAAACGGAATTTAATAACTTGAGAAGTAAAGTATTTAAAAAAGTAAATTTTCTTAAAAAAATCAAAATTGGGTGTTATACAGAAAAACCTCGAAGAAAGCAACGAAGGTAAAACTAGTTGACTAAAACTAGTGACTGGGTGAACAAGTTTTCGTGTTCCTGATATTTAGATATTAAAAGCTCCACAATTTCGTTTTTCCACATGGTTTATATTTATTTGCACTTTTTATTTATATATTAATATATGTATCTTTTATACACACACAAAACAAAAAACAAGCACTTGTCGCTTTAAAACAAGAAAAATATAGAACACAGAGAAATAACCACCTTAACAGACGAATGCAAATAAAATATAATAGTAAAATTGCGAATGACAGCTAAAAGGAAGAGATGTATTTTCTTCATTGTTGTTGTAAAAAAATCACGAAAACAGAAACCATGTTTCTTTTGCTAACCCTCTTTCTTATCTACCTAATATGCCTACAAACAAACAAGACATGTCTTAAAGACAAGTAAAAAAATCATCGTGAAAATTGGGTATTACTTTTGTAATTTGTTAATTTTTTTGCCGACCACCGTCGATTTTTACGTAGCTGTGGCCGTTGACATTTAGATTTTTTTTCGAACATAAACTTCGAATGTGGAAAAACATGCTGAATTCAGAACACCAATTTATAAATTATGGGGATTCAAAAAATTTTTCGTTTTCAATTCGAGTCGAAACCCGGAACATACCCGATGATCGATAGCAATTGGAAGTGGAAAACAACGCTTTTTAGAATATAGAATCAATAATGGAAAAGCAGGAATTGAGAGACACTTGCTACCCGAGTCGAAAAGCAGAATATGGGTGATTGTAAATATTTCTATAAAAGACACATTACCCTTCTTAAGGCTAAATAACTGAAAGTAACATATCCTTTTGAATGCAGCTACATTTTACTCAAAATTATATTAAAACCAATCAGGCATATTCTGAAAATCACAAGATTTCAAATCACTTGTAATTTTAAAATCAATCCAGTGATTTAAAATCACTCACAAAAAGTGATTTTCAGAACATGGCTGAATATTATTAAAATTTAATTAATTTTTTATGTCCCGATCTGTCAAAATTTTTTCGATTTGTTTCTTTCCAACTTATGAGAAAATGAAAGTGATATAAAATAAACATTAGGTTTTTAGACAGCCAAATTCCACTTCAACTGCAAACTGACAAGTTAAAGCTCGTGAGATTGCTTAGAGATTATATTCATCCAATTTGATAGATCATCATTCATAAGGAAATCGACTTCCGTTTTCATAAAAAATTAATATTTATCAAATTTGCTATTCGAGATATTCTCCAAAATAACTATCTTAATATTCTATTGATTGTTGTGGGCTTACCTAGGTATATGCCTGCATATACCTAGCTAAGCCAACAACAAACAATAGAATATTAAGATAAAAAATTAATAACACGAAGAAGGTAATAGTTGCTTAACGATTGGAGTCGAGAAACAACAAGAAAAGCCATGTTATTTTTTTGTACTTGTAGCATTTGCGCTACTAACTTATCAATTAAATCCACCTGCTGTATATTTTTATTTTTAATGCATAAAAATACAAATTATATTTTAAGACTATATATAAGATCCAGCAAATCTTGTTTTTTCTTGCTTTTAGAAACTTTTGTATTGAAGTGTTCATCTAAAATTTGAAGCAACTGATCTTTCGAACAAGAATTTAGACTTTTGGATTTAATCATTTGCATAACACAATTTATATTCTTAGTATCTATGTCTATTTTAGCTTTTTTTTCACTATTTGTTGCATGAGAATCCAGCAAACATCGTTTTTGCGTGTAATCTTCTTCTCCAAATATTTGGTTAAAAGTGGTTACAATACTATTAATGCGTAAATTCTGCTTTTCAAAATTAGGAAAATATTGGCTACTCAAAGTTTCGTAATTGACATTAAATGCTAAGCTAAGGAGCTTTGACTGCAGCTGGTCTAACTTGGGGTCGCACATGATATCAGATTTATAATCTAATCTGAACTTTTTCATCAGTTTTTCACAAACCATTAATTCTTGATCTTTTGCTTGGTTCTCCACCGAATTCCAGTCACTCAAATTAAAACGACGAATATAAGAAGAACATGACAAATATAGAATTTTGAAACCATTTTTCGCAATAGCAGTTGCCTCTTCGCAAGATGGAATAGGTACTAAAGCCACATATCGGGGCATCGATTTTCTTTTACACATGAAAAGGCATATTGGAATTTTTTCTTTCTCTATGCATTTTTCCCAAATAGCGCGAAATAAAAGCTTAGAGCCCACAATATGGTAATCATCGGGATACATAAAGTTCGCAGTTTTAGAAAATATTGTGCAGTTTAAGAAGGCCATCGGTTTAAAACCCAACAAAACCATTCCAGGAGAGTGAATATTACGTATTCTATTTACTTGTTCATAAGTTAACCGCATGTTACTAGATCCCAAATTTATTTCATACCAAGCATTTTTAACATTGACGTCTCTTATTTCATTAATTGCATCGAACCTCAAATCATGCTTACGAACTTGTGTTATGCGATGTTTGCGAACTATGGCACTGTCTAAACGTTGCAACAATAGCTTATCAGGTTTTTTTTGCTTTTGGTAATAGTTAAAATATTGCGCTGAAAGCAGCAAGCTAGGTCCCAATGAAAAATTAAAATGACCCAATGACCTACGTACGTAATGCTGTTTGAACTTTCGATTCGCTAACATCTCTCGAGCTCTTCTTGGATTAGATGGTTGAAAGCACTCAACTTCAATATCCTGAATTAGGCATATAAATTCTTTATAAAAAATATCATAGTTAAAATCATCTATCATGGGAATCAGATGAAATTCTACATCTCTTCCTCTTAAATCCGCTGCCTTTTGCAAAACTTGTCTGTAACACTCAGAATTTAAAGGATGTGGTAGCTCATTATCTGTTAAATATACGATTGATGTATTATTCACCAAACAGTTACAATGTTGAACTAAATCCATGCATAGTCTCAGTAAATGTGAAAAATTGCAGCAATCTCCTTCAGGCAGTAACCCGTATTTTTCCTCAAACTGTGCTGGCACCGTTTCGACCAATCTCAAAAAATGTTTTACGATAGAAGTGTTTAATTGTCGGGGAGGTAATACTATGGCACATTTATCCGGTAGAAATATATTTTGCAAACAATTCGGCTCATATGGTTCTGGCGAGTTTTTGGTGTTTGCAAATATCAATCCTATTAAGTCTTTATCATTTACCAAAAGTCCCGACAAAAATGCACTTCGTAGTATATGCAGTGAGTTTTCTACAAGTTCTGAGCTTTTGCACAAGTTTGCGTCGAGAACAAACATTATACATTCTCGACCCTTAACATTTTTCAATAAGTGATCATCTTCCTCTTCAAAATCCGAAATTGATATATCAAGCTCAGGACTCCAAGCACTCATTATTTACCACAGAATAGCATTTACAACAAAGTTCACTTCAATTTATGACACGCAAAACCGTAGTTTATAATTTCTGTGTGGAAAACTAATCACAGCGCGATGCCGCGGATTGGTGATCGGCAGTGGTTAGCATTAATTTAATTGGCGGCGCCTAAAGCTCTAAACACATAGACGACAGCAGACAGCAAGCAGCAAAATGTCAAAAATAAAATCCATGTATTTAAATGAAAACGATTATTTTAAAGGCAGCACAGCAGCACGACTGCACAACAGCATTTGCTGCTGCTACAAATTAGGCTATTTTCTATTTTGACGGGCAGCATTAAACAAATATAGTGTTGCCATTATATATATATATATATATATATATATATATATATATATATATATATATATATATATATATATATATATATATATATAAATAGGAAAAATAAAAGCAAAACCTTTTTTTAAATATTAAACATAAAAGAACATTACAAAAATACAATAAAGAAATAAATTAATGTGTTTTTATAGTTTTTCGTGATATTATTACATTTTTTATCAACAACTTTAATTTTATTCATTATAAAATATATATCCGGCATCCCTGAAATTTGTATTGCTAAAATACACATCAGCTGACTGTTATGCTGTTGCTGTCTTCAAAATAATTATGAAGCTGACTTCAGAGCACAGAATGTAGCACTTGAAAAGTCGTTTTTGTGTTTAATATAATTTATAGCCTGTTTGTCAATTTCGAAAGAAAACTCATGCGAAAGAAAGCTAGTCACTCACATTCGAATCAATTTGAGTTTGTCTATGTCACTCACTTTCGTTCGCAGCTACTTACGTCAGTCAATTTTTGTATCTTACGTGTTAATAAAGCAAAGTGTGCCAACTTAGTATAATTGTTTTACAGCAATTTCCTCTAAAAATACAAAAAATACTACTAAATTTGAAGTCAAATGAAACTACTTTTGAAATTAATCAGCTGTTGAAATTTTTTTTTTTTTTTTTTTTTTTTAATAGTTTTATTGAGTAGTATTTTAAATACTTTGAAAATTTACATTAAATTAAATATGTTAAAGAATAAAATTATTATGTGTTCTGAACTGAATTATATCTAATGAAATTTACAACATTTTTTCTGAATATTCTAACATTTTGTTCATTCTTAATTTCATTTGGCATCAAATTGTATAATCTCAAACCCTTATAGAAAAACGTTTTCTTCATCGCATTGTTATGAGCTTGTTGTAGTCTGAAGTCATTAGCATTTCTGAGGTTGTATGGCTGAGCATTTCTCACGTATCTTGTCTGTTCCAATATATAATCGGGTGCATCTCCCATTTTCAACTTTTGAATGAAACTTATTGTGTTTAGTTGTAGTCTTTCTTGAATACTTAACCATCTTAGGGTGTTTAGCATGTGTCTAATTGATGTTAGTCGATTACATTTCAATATTGCGCGCATGGCTTTGTTCTGAAGCTTTTGTAGTCTTGAAGTTTGTTGATCACTGCAGCTGGAGTATAATATAGTTGATCCATATTCAAAATGTGGTTTAACCAAACAAACTAAAAGTTTACAAAATAAAAAAATATAACTACAACCACCTGTTTCCTGCATACTTTTTTGTTGTCAGCTATTTTCTTTTTGGTTCTAGATTTCAAATCAGATTTCAAATCTGCAAACAATATGTGTCATTTTTGCAAGTAGCAAATACAAAATAAGTACCTATGTATGTATGTATGTACATATATGTATATGTATGTACATGTAGGCAATAATCCACCCCAAATGTACATACATATGTATGAATGTATGTATGTACTCACAACTAAAAAAGCTATTTGTTAATTAAAATTTTTTTTCATAAAATATTTGAGTAGGTGAGATGCAAAACTCGCTCGTTACACGTTAACAGAATTTTGGAAAAAAGCAAAAAACACGTAGCGGCTGATTAAATGGACCAAATTAGTGGAATACTTTAAGTTCTTAGATGTTACCGCATTCTTGATTAAAACTCAAGAGTTGAAAAATTAAAACGTACTGAAACATAGAAAAATAATAGATTAAAGTTTTGAACGAACGAGTTTTGCTACGAACTTTCGAAACAAACGAGTTTTGCTACAAACCATATGACATCGCACTATGGCAGCGACTATAGCCCACCAGAAAATTCTATAATTATGATTTATTATGTTTTGAAAATTATTTTACTTTATTAAATTTCAGTACTAAATTGGTAATTTAAATTAATTTGTAAAAGTTTTAGAAAAAAAAATACGAATTTTTTAAATTGAAAAGTTGAAAACGTCATCTTCACAATATTCTTCATTATTTTCAAGATGTGTATTATTACTATTATTGTCCAAGACCATAGCATAAAATTGCAGTTCCTCATTGGTTCTCCAATTTTCTCCAAAATGTTTTGATAAAAGGGTTGCCACATCTTTTTTCTTTTCAGTTTTAATATCCACAATGATGGGAAGCAGATCTGGAATAATTCTATTAATTGTCTTTCCTCGTTTCAAAAAAGGTTTTGAGGTGCAAAAGTTGTTTTTATAATTAATCTCCCCCTGTAGAGTAAGCATTCCTTTCCCAATTTTTTCCATTATCATTCGCTTTGCACTTTTAAATTTAAAATGAAGTTGACCTGGTGCTTTTACCACAGAAGATACAGCAGTTTTCCAATCATATATAAAAACACCGCTTTCAGCTTTTCGTACTGTACAGAATTCAGTAAAAATATCCCAGAAATTAAAAAAAAAATGTAGCTTCACAAAGCTACATTTTTTTAAATAAAATTTTAATACGTGTCGCGCTAAACGGTATACATATGTACATAAGTATATTGTTGGTACATGCATATAAAAATGCAAGTTAAAAAGAGTTGTTGTAATTTGTCATATTCATTTTAGAAATTCGTCACTATTACTATAAAGAGGGCTTAGAATAGAAATATTGGACCAGCGAGTTCTGCTACGAAACGTCTGATGTATGGAACCAACCACTTTTGCTGCTAACTGCTATCTTAACAGATGTCAAAATATAAAAAAGAGCATACATTGTACAATCTATATATTGCCTGTCATAAAACTCCAGAAGAACAACTAGAATCAATGGTTATCTCGATTTTTTTATTTTTTGTAACGAACGAGTTTTGCATCTCACCTACTCATTTGTTTATTTATATATTTTTTCAAAAAATTATTGTCACTCGAACACAAAATAACTGGTGCCTAATTTTGAAATTTTGTGTTCGCAAAGTTGACAACAACTTCGAAATAGACAAACGCATTTTTGTATGAAAACACTTACGTTTTCATTCGAGTTGTCGTTCGAGTCATCGTTCGCATAGAACCAATTTAGGTAAACCCAAATCAGTTTTCTTTCGCTTACTCACCGTCTACATTGGCAATTTTGTTGCATGCAATTCTGCTGCAGAATTGCTTTAGTGTCCACATTAGAAAAAATCTAGTATTGCAATTCTTGTATAAAAACGTATGTAAAACATCAAATACAACAACACCAAACATCAAGTCGAATAGTGAGGATAGCAAAGCAAAACAGAATTGCAGAGAACATGAAACTCTGTACCCCTCGCCTAGCTTCTTACCTCTCTCTTCTAAAACAACCAAGAATTGCTGCAACTAAATTGCAAGTGTGGACAGTGAGTTAGATTGCGAAAAAAATTTTTCTTTCAACTATTATTTTTCTTTACTATTAAACAAAAGTTGTGTTTATTTTATGTCAAAAATAAATAAACACACAAACGTCAAATTGGTGGTGAAAATTCGAATATGAAATCACTTAAAACATAATGGAAACACTTTAAAGTAATTTCACCAAATCAACTTAATATGCTCATAGTGGAAACGTACTATTACGTGCGATTAAGCAATGACAGCCAAAAGTATCCACTGCGTTATATACACAAAATATTTTATACCATGTAGCGGAGACGGGTCCAACATAAGTAATAAAATATACTTATGTAGAACGACAAAATTAAAACTTACAACAAGATTGGCCGCACATAACTCAGATAAGAAAACTAGAAAAAAAAACAAAAGAGAAAAAAAACAGCGCTATCACTGTGCAATGAACAGACATTAACAGTGCGGAAATATTACAACAAGAAAACTGTTATAGCCTGCGAGTGTTTTCCAATTAGAACTCGGATAGCCATATTATAATTAAGCTTTATTAATAATTAGAGCACGAATGCTTCTTAACACAATAAAATGAATATGAAAACTATTATATGGAAAAATTACAATGACATAGAAAACAATGGAAATATATGTATGTATATTTAATCCTTACTTCAGCTAAGCCTGCTCAAACTATAAATTGTTAACAAAAACAATTACAAAAAGAGACACTTTAGAAATGCTACACATAGTAAATACTCCCATGGTCATAAGAATAAACTATAAAACAGACAAAGAAAATTGCATGCATACGTATAGACATATAATAACAAAATAAACAAAAAAACATTGTTAAGTGTTTTTAGTGTGATTTTAAAAGAAAAAGACGGTTTTACTCAAAGTAAGATAATGATTAAATATTAATTAAATTATTAAAATGTTAGTTATGTTTTTCAATGTTTTTAATTTTTCAAATTATAGTTCCTAATGAAGAAAACCGATGGTGAGCGAAATAAAAAATGAAGATAAAAATTTAATAAAACAAAGTAGTTTTACTTAAATTAATGTATGATCTAGAGCCTGAATAAAAATAACAAAAAAGTTATAATTATGAGAATCAAACTTTGAGTTCATTACAATGGCGATGAGAAAAACTAAATTAAAAGCAATGTCCAATAAGTTTATTTAAAATATGCCATATTTTGAACACACTCACGAAAATTGGGCTGTGTTTCAAACTCAATTGGGGTAGTTTTTAATTGCAAATGAAATAAAGGATGCAGTTAAGCAGAAGCCATCCTGCTAACATCAAACGCTGTTGCAGAATTTGATGACTCCAGCAAAAGTGGAAGATGTAGGAAACTTATCTGTTAGCTATGAACAAACATTTGAAAGCTGCTACATTGTTATAGTAAAGCCCCTTAATATAATATAATTCTTAACTAGCATAATAAATGCACAACTTGCTTAAATTTTTTAATACATTTATTTAGCAAATTTCAATTCTCCGAATTGAAATTTATTCAATAAATAGTAAAATATTCATTTTAAATGATTACAACATAAAATTCAATTCCTTGAATTTTATTTGATACAAGAACTTATTTTATGAGAAAGTGCAAAATAAAAATTTAATAAGTTAAGTTTGCCAATGTTGCAATTCTGTAAATTAAAGCCTATTAAGCATTTTATTAGTTATAAGCAATATTGTAAAGCATAGCATTAAGTTAGTCAGAAGATTGTATTGATAAATATATTTATGGATACTTTAACATTCTAAATATGTAAATATGGTAGCTCGATTTTTGATGTTTTACTTTTGTAATATACGGGTATGTTCTAGAATCCGAATTCACTCGAAAGTGGATTACTTTAGCATTTTTGGTGTTCTGCAATTCACATCCCCATGTTTTTATTCGTTTTCAATTAGAGTAGTAAGGGGTGGGTGAAAGTAAAACGAATCGTACTTTATTCTTATGAATGCTAACATTATTAAGAAAAATACAATTTTGGTTTTTAGTTTGAAGTGTTTTTTATTGAATTTCATCAAAACAATTTAATTTTTCACAGAAATATTAATGCAAACAAATTTTTTTTAAACTTTGCCAAAAATTTCAATTTGGTTTTGGCAGATCTCACTTGAGTAAAAAAACATGAAAAAAATACAACAATTTTGTTTACGTCCGAAAACACAAAGTTGCCCTAATATTTTTTGAACTAAATCTCAATGCATTTAGATCTTATTGATAAAGAAAAATGAATTTTTTTGAAGGAAATTAAAACTAATTTCATTTATATATATCTATTTCAACAATAATTATAATAATACGATTGCATTAAGTTGTAAAATCGCAATCGCAAAATCAGGCAATACTTTGTTTTAACAACATGTGGTGCCAAGACAACGGTAGTCGATATGCCTATAGCCGGCAAACAGCCGCGCTGATAATAACGCAACTAAAAGAAGAAAAGAGAATAAAATTAATAATCTCTTTTAAAAAATTGTAAAATCAAAGTCAGATTGTAAGGTCTTTGTATTTGTTGATGTGAATTTAAACTAACAAGAGCATGTTTCATGTTCAAAAGTTGTACGATGTAACTGTACATCAAATCAAGCAGATCAACTAAAAGCTAATAATTTTATTTTAGTTCGTTGTCTTTTTTGAGAGTATTGAATAATTTTATTTTCATTCTGTTTCTTTAAGAATATTAATTTTGTTTTAATTCGCGTTGAAAATTAAATGAAAAATTTGAATATCTTTTTCATACTCTGTAAATTGTTTTACATCCAATTTTCACGATGATTTTTTAAGACATGTCTTTTTTTATTTTCTTTTAAAGTTGCTCCCAAAATCATGTCACATTTTCATGATGATTTTTAAAACATGTCTATTTCTTTACTGTTTTTGTAAAAAAAAACTCTTATTTGACAGCCAGAGTTGTTTTTTTTTACTTTATCTTTAATTCCTTTTATCTCTATAATTTGGGCGCCAAAAACGGAATTTAATAACTTGAGAAGTAAAGTGTTTAAAAAAGGAAATTTTCTTAAAAAAATCAAAATTGGGTGCTATACAGAAAAACCGCGAAGAAAGCAATGGAGGTAAAACTAGTGGACTAAAACTAGTGAGTGGGTGAAGCAATGGCGGAAATGCTGAGTGGAGCGAGGTACATTTTAGTTTCTTATGAACGACTTCTTGGGAGATAAGTCGTCTTTTCTGAACTATATCAGAATGAGCCGAGACATTTAATTTGATACTCGCAAAAATCGAAGGTGATATAGTAAAACAAGATACCATCTTGAGAGAAGCGATAACTCCAGCAGAGAAACTGGCAGCCACACTCCAATACGTCGTTGCTGGAGAGCCCAACAAAAGCACAAATTATCAGACGAGACTATGGGAAACCTTTCTTTGTCGTGCAGTTCTGGAATTATGCCAGGCAATTTGGAAACACTTTAAAAATGAATATTTAAAGGTTTTTGAGTAGGTACATATGTATATGGAAAATAATTTATTTTATTGTGTCTATTCATAGAATGTAATACTTTGGTTTATTATTCTGAAATTAAAATAAAACAAGTTAAATTATTATAAGTACATTAATTGAAATAAATTCGTCTTTTATTAATATATAACTTTAAAAAGTATATATCATTAGCTCTTGGCAGATTGTGAACAAAGAGCTAGATCGCTTGACACGGTCCATATATGTAGGATTACGTACATCATACAAGTTTTCGTGTTCCTGATATTTAGATATTAAAAGCTCCACAATTTCGATTTTCCACATGGTTTATATTTATTTGAACTTTTTATTTATATTTATTTTATTTATATACACACAAAACAAAAAACAAGCACTTGTCGCTTTAAAACAAGAAAAATAAAGAAGAACACAGAGAAATAACCACCTTAACAGACGAATGCAAATAAAATATAATAGTAAAATTGCGAATGACAGCTAAAAGGAAGAGATGTATTTTTCTTCATTGTTGTTGTAAAAAAATCACGAAAACAGAAACCACGTTTCTTTTGCTACCCCTCTTTCTTATCTACCTAATATGCCTACAAACAAACAAGACATGTCTTAAAGACAAGTAAAAAAATCATCGTGAAAATTGGGTGTAATTTGTAATTTGTTAATTTTTTTGCAACCTTTTTGCCGACCGCCGTCGATTTTTGCGTAGCTGTGGCCGTTGACATTTAGATTTTTTTTTGAACATAAACTTCGAATGTGGAAAAACATGCTGAATTCAGAACACCAATTTATAAATTATGGGGATTCAAAAAATTTTTCGTTTTCAATCCGAGTCGAAACCTGGAACATACCCGATTATGTTATACTTCGTACCATATCAAATTTATTTATTATCCTTGATTGGATAGATTGTAAATGAAGTTTCATAAAAAAATATTATTGTTATTATTATTATTATTATTATTATATTATAATAAAATATAAAATGCATATGATTTTTTAAAGAATGATAAAGTCACCATTCTCTTCTCTCTGTTCAACCAACCATTCGGCGTATTGACAACGCTTGAGATGGCCATTAGGCTTCAGCTCTTGAGTCAAGTCAAGTCTTAATTAAAAATTCTCATCGGTGATGACGACGAGTCGATTATGACGGCTCTTCTGCCACACTACTGCGAAAAATAGAAATGTTTTCTGGACAACGAACTGGGCGAGCATGCATCACAAGTTCTCCCGATTGTGGACACATTTGGTCGATTATGCTGACCAAAAAATTATGAAGTTCACGAACTGCATTTTGATTTTAACGCCCATTTTCGTAAAAGGCTGCAACACTGAAACAAAGAAATGTCAAATTAAGTTGGGCAAAAAACTTGACGTTAAGGTGTGACTCATAATTAACATCGGGCATTATGGTTGGGCCACAATTTATATGTACATATACTGCAATTCTCTCTTTAATTTTTTTCTTTTATTCATGAAAATTTTTTTATATTTTTAATTTTACCTCCATTACCAATAAAAAAAATTATTGGATTACCAAGGAGAGGAGAAATAAATCTTATACCTAAGAAATTATTGACCGTATTATTGCTGCCAACAACTTGGCCTTCAGTTAGTTGTCCCTGTAGATCAACAATATTTTCTTCATAAAGCTTAGTTAAAGTTTTAATGTCATTATCGCGATTCTCATTATTTTCATTTCCACAATTTTTATTACAATTTCTTTGATTGTTTGTTTCTAGCAAATTTTTTTACATTTTTAATTCTAGTTTTTCTTTTCGGGTAAATAGATCAAGCCTGGCTCGTAATTTTCTCTTATTAAACATCAAAGTAGCTGGCGAAACTCATATACTGGAATGTATGGTGTTTCTATAATCAAACAAAAATTAGTCTGGTGTATTGAAAAAGACCCTTAGATGTTGAAATAGTAGTATATTTCCTCGGTTCCTACTTAATTGCATTTGTTGATATGCCATGCTCAAGTCCCACTTAGTAAATTCTTCTCTTCCGTGCAATTTTGCAAACATGTCTTCGATCGAGTGAGTGCGTACTTCTCAAAGTTCAACTGCCGTTCTTTTTTACAATAGGAACGATGGAAGTGCCCCAATCGCAATATTTCACTGGCTGAAGAACTTTTTCTGTCACTAAATTTTCTTATTCCTTCTCTACTTTCTCTTGATAGGCCTTAGTCTAAAAAATTTCGGTACTGTACCATCCGTTATATTTAAAACCGCTTGACCACCTCGAAAAAGCCCCAAACTGCCATCAAAATGGCTTTAAAATTTTCTAATAATTTGTGATTTTGGCATGGGTATACAGTAATTTAATTTACAAATCTTAATTTCAAATATTTCAAGAAAACTTCTTCCTAGCAATGGTGAGTCACCATTTTCAATTATAATAAATTACCTCTATTCTATTCCCGTACTTGACTTCAGCATCACAGGCACCAATAGCATTTATTGTTGTACCATTATATGACTTCAACAAAACGTTCACTTTCCTGAGTTTATAATTTCCAAAATATGTTCTGTAAAAATATTTGCAGAAATTCCATTATTTTCAGAGCCAGTATCAAGTTCCATTTCAAAAAACTTATTAAAAACTTATTAAACCATCGTTATTGTTAATAAAATTAAAAAATTTTACACTTCACATTTCACATTCTTTGCTTACAATTGTTGCATTTGTAATTTTTAAACTTATAGTTCTCGCTCTTGTGATTGATGTACCCACAAACCTTGCACTGCTGTTAATACGTTGTTGCTGCTTTTTCTGTTGTCCTCCTCTGTTTCTCTTAATGAAGTTTTTACTTGCTTTTTTACATCTTTCACTAAATATACTGATGCTTAGAATATTCCATATTGTTGGCTACGTTGAGTACCTTTTCAAAACAAGAATCCATCGACCAGACATTTTTTCAGCCCCATCACAAATTCCCCCGAACTCACAATGCATCGCCAGCGACCTAACTCGAACGGTCCATTTATTGTTTCGTTAACTAATTTCGTAGCGTTACAAAATTTGTAACGGTCAGCAAACCCAGATGTAGAATTTTGTTTCCAGGTTCTTTAAGGATGAAAAAAAACAAATCTTTTTATTTTTTTTCTCTATTATTCAGTCAATCTTTTGATAAAACAAGTTCTGGTATCAAATAAAATTCAAGGAATTGAATTTTATGTTGTAATCATTTAAAATGAATATTTTAATATTTATTGAATAAATTTCAATTCGGAGAATTGAAATTTGCTAAATAAATGTATTAAAAAAATTTAAGCAAGTTGTGCATTTATTAGGGTGATTACGAATTATATTATATTAATGGGCTTTACTATAACACCCCCACTGTTAGTTTGAGGCTCCGACGAAACGTGCAATATAGACATTTTACTTCCTATGTTACGTAGGAAATAAGTTGTTAATAAAATAATTACAATTATAATTATTGTGCTAATGCTTCTTCGAAGTTTATAATACTTGATAAACATTTGTCTTATAATTTGATTAAGTTTTTTTCTAGATTGTCTTTAATGTTAGTGTCAAAGATATTGTTTTTTGAATATAATAGTATTTCATACGTGCTTAAATTTATAGATTTATTACCTATATTTGGAATTGGCTCAAAAATTATTTTCGACAGAATATTTTTTGAATTTTGAGGTATTTGGATGATAAGTATGATGTTATTGTCGTGTAATGCTACGGCTACTTTGGTATTGGTATAGTTGTCGAAATCATTTATTAAATCGAGTTCTGTTTTGGTAAATATGTCTGAGGGAATTATTCCAAGCTTGTAGGAAAATATTATCTGTCCGATGTCATCTATGTAGTTGCGAAGAAGTAAAATGTCATTATTTATTTGGTAGATATGTTCCTAATTTCATCTTCCATATTTAATATTTTGTTTTGTAAGTAGTCTGTTAGTTTATTTAAATAATTTTCTGGATTTGCGAAGAAATCAAGTCATTTACTATTGTAAGGCTGTTGATTCTGTTTGTCAAGTTTTTCTCATTTTCGTAAAAAGAATTTAAAGAGTTTCTAATTTCTATTTCGTCGTCGTTATCCATGGATCCAGCGACGAATTTTAGTCCTTTTTCTAAAATGTTTTTTAGTCCTCGTTTCTGTCTGAAGCGAGGTTTTAAATTTTCTATTTTTTTCTTTGACTATAACGAAGTTGTTATGTACATATTGATTGGTATGTAGCCATTTGTTGTTTGTAAGGACCTGTATGTCAATCATTTGTGTACTTGCGGTGGATCTGAAATTAAATGTAGATATTTATTCATAAGCATTGATATTTTTTTCTTTGTTTGATGTGTGTTTTATAATATTTTAATCCTGTCTTTTTGTCTATTACATGGTCTTCATCTAATTTACTAGTGTCTACTTTTCTATATTTCCTGTGGTTCTTGCCTCCTCTTATTTCCTTAACATAATTGATTCCTTCTTCCAATTCTACGTCAGATCTGTTTGTGTTTAGTTTGTTTAAATATTTTTCCTTTTTACTCAAAATTAATTCGTGTATTGCGGGGTATCTGTCTTCATGTACCTTTTCATTCAGGAAATCAATTGGTCTGATTTTTGTTGTACTGTATATGGTGTTGTTGTAAAGACTTATTATTCTTATTATCTTTTCTTCAATAGTTTCAGTTTTACTCCTTTCATCATGTCTCAACAGTCTAATGTGTTCGTTTATTGTATTGTGAAGTCGTTCGATATCCGCGTTAGAGGTGTGGTTGCTGTTAGAGGTGTAGTGTATGACAAGGTTTTCTTCATTTAAAAATTGTTGCATTGGTATGGCTTTGAATCCCAATTCATTATCCACGATTATCTTTCAATTTTCCCGTATAAGTGGATATACTGAAGTAGTTTAGTTTTGAATTCTCTCCATGATCGTCCACTAATTTTATAAGCAACTGCAAATTTGGTAAATTTGACGATCATTGTCATGAACAGTTGTTTCTCTAATGTATAAAAGACATCGATATGGATAATACCGCGCCGTTTCGAAGGTTTTTCTGTTAGCTTATAATTTCGGTGGTTTTCTGTCCATCCAACGAGCTTCGAATTGAGTTCTTTAATGGAAAATGCCACATCAATGGCTTGTGGTCTGTTTTTATGATGAATTTCAGCCCGAAAATATATGGTCTAAAATATTTAGCAAAGTTTTGAGGGTGTTGAAGCTTTCTTGGTATTGCGGATCGAATATTTTTATTTTAGCGTCCTTTTTTAGATATCTGGTCATTGAGTAGTCTTTGATAAATTTCCTATATACCTGGTTAAACATAAGAATTGCTTTATCTGCTTTGGTGTCCTGGGTATGGGAAAGTTCTTTACACATTCAATTTTTTCTGGGTTTGGTTTTATTTCCGTCTTGTGTTACAATATGCCCTAAAAATTCCGTTTCCTTCTTCAGGAATTCGGATTTATCCAATTGTACCTTTAAGTTAGCTTCTTTTAATTTATTAAATATCAGACTGATTGAGTTTAAATGCTCTTGCAATGAAGTCGAGAAAATTATGTCTTTTAAATAGACTAGACATATCTTATTTATGTATTCGCTTAAGACTGTGTTCATCAGTCGTTTAAACGTCGCTGGGGCTGTCTTCAGCCCAAACCGCATTCTTAGAAACTCATAGTGACCGTTTTCTACGCTGAAAGCAGTCTTATGTATGTTTTCCTCCGCGATCTCTATTTCATGAAATCCCTTGGCTAAGTCAACGGTGGTAAAATACTGGCATCTTCCCAGTTTGTCTAATATTTCATCAATATTTGGTACTTGTCGTCTACTGTCGCTTCATTTAATTTGCGATAGTCGATGACAAGTCTCCACTTGGTTTTTGTTCCTGGCATCGGCTTTCTTATGCACGATCCATATAGGTGCAGAGTAGGGTGAATTACTAGGTCTGATTATTTTATCTTCAAGCATTTGTTGGATTTGGCTTTTCACCTCTTCCTTATGTATGTACGGATAGCGGTAAGATTTAGTGAATATGGGAATGTGATTAACAGTACGTATATTGTGTTTTATGACAGAAGTAAATGTAAGTTTGGAATGCTCTTGGTAAAATATATCTGAATATTTTTTTATGAGCTTTAGCAATCCTGATTTCTCCTCGCAATTAAGGTAGTCTATTCGTATTTATTTTTTTAGTGGTATTTCTTTATATTGCAATAAGTCCTGAAAATGGATTTCTTCCATGTTTTCATTGTTTTTCTCCTGATATTTTTCTTCGCGCTTGATGTAGTTTTCTTCAAATATGATAGAGTAACGTCACCTAATTGGATTGTTTTATTTTTATAGTTTATACAGGCTTCCAATGGTTTTAATATGTCGTTTCCTATTAGGCCATCATAGTAGTCGTGAAATTTCGTTATGAAGAATTCAATGAAGTCAAGTTTTTCCCAAGTTCTTTGAAAGTTTTAATCCTAGCCTTTTTTTAGTTTAATTGAGTTTTATTTAATAGTGTTTTGACGAAGATGGGTTTGTTTTATACAATCACTTAGGATGACGATTCCTAGATTCAAGATTGAATTGGTTGCACCAGTGTCGATAATTAATTTTAAATGCCCTAACTTAGTCTTAATTTTTATATATAGTAGGTATCCGATGCTGATAACGGAAAATTTTCTACTGTTATTTTCATGATTGTTTATATCCATAGGTTCTGGAGGTGAAGGTTGTTGTTGATATCCATAATTTTCGAATCTTTGTTGTATTGGGTATTGTCATGGGAGGTTTGCTGCATTCGTTGTACGTTGTGGAAAATTTTGTTGGTTTTGAAAGTTTTGGAAACGTTGAGGTGGATGTCATGAATTATGTGAAAAATTCTGTATATGTGGTTGATTTTGTGAGTTTTGATGTCGTGAATATTGTGAAAAGTTTTGTGGAAGATATTATGGGTAACATGTCTGTTGTTTTTGTATGTTGGTATTGTGTAGTTTTCTCGAGTCAAATTTGTTTTTGTTGAATGGTTGAATATTGTCTATACCTATATGTGTGCATATCCTGCTTCAAACAATATGTTCATTGCTTGTTCTAAAGAATGTGGGTTACGATATGCTAATATGGTCTTCATAGATTCGGGGATGTTAGCTTTAAAAACGTTAAGGGCTGACTGGGAATTATTGTGTGCAGCTAAATTTATAGCGTCTTGATCTTGGCCAAGTATAAAAGCGGATTTGTTATTAAGTCTTCTTAATTTTTCCTTTAATTTCTTCATAGAAGTCAATGCTAGTAGTTTTGAAAGTTGCGGCCGTAAGCGAATCAAAAAGTTCTTTGCAACTTAGCCTGTCTCCGAAGTTGTTTTGAAGGACTGATTTTATCTCCGTCTATGAAGTCGCTAGACAGTTAATTTCTATCACTTCTTTAGCTTTATTTTTTTAACTTGCTTTTAATGAGATCTCAAAAGAGTGCCTGTAAAGTGCGTCATATGTTTGTAAGATTGGATGTATTCTGTCTATTAAACTAAGGAATGTGTTAAAGTCTCTTCTATGTCCACTAAAGATAGGGTGGTTGCCTAAGTATTATAGGGATTAGAAATTAACATGAGCCATATTCACAAAATTTTTATCACACAATTATTTTATAAATGAACACTTCTAATTTGTATATTTTATATGTTTCGATTATTTCTCTTTTTTTTGCTAAAAGGTATTTGTATATATATATATATATATATATATATATATATATATATATATATATATATATATACGATATATATATATATATATATATATATATATATATATATATATATATATATATATATATATATAATAATAGTTTTGCAATTTTTTTCTATTTAGGTTTTATGTGATTTATACCTTATATTTCCACTTATGATATAATTAATTATTCTTTCCCTTGCTGGGATAACTACCTTGTCGTGGTGTGAGGGGTTAGGTGTGGGCTGAATTGCACATCTCTTCTGAAAGCGAACGAGGGTCCTCTATAGGATCTATAGTTTAACTGAAGAAAGTGGTGGGCATAAAAGCCCGCATACTAAAAGTTATCCACCCCCAAACAGAGGTGTTACGCGACCCGTGCCTATCTGTTCTTTTTGCAGTCGGGGGCACCTCAGCAAATAGACTACGCCCGCTCCACGTTATCGGAGGCTATGATGTGGAGGAGATCCCTTTCCCCTACACTCGTGGGGGAAACAACACAAAAACGAAAATATGACGATGAAGACAATGGACATACAAACGGACAACGGAACAGAAAATCGGACAAAAACAGCGACACAAAAAAGAGAGGAAGTGGTGGTAATACCCGGGGGGAATTAAGGTCAACCCAGCCTTCAGAGACAGGTGGGAACACCAACTCTGACTCTCATAACGTAAACCTGTCAGGTAGAGATGCTTCGCAGAATCAATCGACAAAATCGCGAACCTAAATACTAGGAAAAAGCGGCTATCTGGGGTTCAAAGGCGAAAACTTGCCAAGAAGAACCAGGCAGCAGCTAAAAATACGCAAGATGCCCTAAGGGAATCATCGGAGACTCCCTCCACCTCGGTAGAGACTGGTAAGAGGATCCGATCTCCAGAAGGGCAGAACATTGCGGAGCCGAAGCATAAGAAAAGGTGCTCCTCGTCGACCAGTAAGTCGCCAAAATCAGGCGTCTCCCTTCTTAAAGGAGTCTCCATGAAGAATCCTTCTAGTAAGGGGGTCAAAGGTGCAGCACTTACTGAGAAGGAAGCAGAGAACGTCAAAAAGCGGAATCTCTTCACGCGTAGGAGGAAGCTAGACGCAACCAAGGAAAAAGAGCCGCCATCTTACGCTAAAGTAGCAAGGAGGTAATACAGGGACAATCTCTGCTACGCGGTCATTGACACCTCACGACCGACTGGCAAAATACCAGAAAATCAATAGCAAGGAGTTGAGGATATGGTAAATAACGCGATATTGGAATACGTTATGGCAACCGATAACGGATCTCCAATAAAAATAAACAGCTGTGAGTTTCAAAGGCGCGTGCTGTTGCTAAGATTAGCAACAGCAAAAAAGTTGTCTATTTCAAAATAGGCAAGTCCTGTATCGGCAGCCAGGGGAAAACCACCCCCATCAACGACAGTACAAGCACAGCATAGGCTGCATCTAGCCAAAATCAGGCGGGTGTCTCAGAGGTCCAGACGGCCAAGGAGGAGTTGGAGCAAAATATCACCAACTCCCAAGAGGACCGCCTATTAGAAGGATGATGTGGGAGGTAATCAAAATTAACCTCCACCGGAGCGAGACGGCAACTCAGGCTTTGATGGAGAAAATTAACAAAGGTAAGATACATGTGGCATTAATACAAGAACCCTGGGCGACAAAAAACAGGGTTAATGGATTAAACTATGTAAACTACCAATTATTTTATGCTAAAACAGGGAATCGTCCGAAGACCTGTATTCTTAGCCACAAAAATTTATGCTTTCTTTTATCCACAGAGTTTTTAACAGCAGACGCAACAGTACTGAAGCAGGGAAATGGGAACATATGCCTAGCATCAGTATACTTGCCGTATGATGCACCGACACTACCACCAACGTCGGAATTACAACACTTGGTAGAAGCTTGCAGAATAAAAGGTAGGAAAGTACTAATCGGATGCGATACTGATTCGCATCATATTGCATGGGGTAGTACTAACATCAATAAAAGGGGACAGGCTCTTTTAGAATTTCTGAATACTAACGATCTATTAACTGTTAATACTGGTAATACGCCTACCTTTATTAACAGAATTAGAGCGAAGGTATTAGATTTACCCATATGTTCTGGAAACATAATCGATGAATTTGCTGCATGGAGGGTTCTGAACGAGCACTCATTCTCAGATCATCGTTATATTATGTTTAAAATTGCAAGGCAACCGCCAGAACCTATAACCTTCCGGAACAGGGCTAAAACTGATTGGGAAAAATGCGAAAGGTCACTTGATTCTCATTTAGGGCATTTTTCTTTCAATCGCCTAGAAATAGAGGACATAGACAGTAAAGTCAAAATCATTACGGACGCTTTAGTTGAGTCTTTTGAAGAGAGTTGCCCACTTCGGGAAAGAAAATCCTCATACGAGAAACCCTGGATGACAGGGGAGATTCGGGAAATGGGGAGGGAAGTCCGCCGACTCTATAATAGAGCGAAACGTAAAATATTACCAGTATATTGGGAGGATTATCGTGATAAGCTCCGAAATTACAACAAGAGAATAAGAACAGCTAAACGTACATCCTGAAGGCTTTTTATGTGAACAGGTGGAGAGTGTAAGCGATACTTCTAAAATTAAAAATTTTTTGTCAAAAGCCCACATCCAGGCTGAATCATTAGTGGATGAAACGGGCAAGACAATTGAAAATGTGGAGGAAACCATTAAACTCCTCATGGATACACATTTTCCATGCAGCCCGGCCGAACTTTCGGCTATGCTGGACCATGGGAGAAGTGGTGAACATGAGGTGCCTATTATCAGCGATAGGATGGTTATGGAAGCGATAAAAAGCCTTTCTCCGTTTAAGGCTCCAGGTCTAGATGGTATCTTCCCGTCGCTCCTGCAGAAAGCGATGAATTTAGTTTCGACACATCCTGCAGGAATTTATAATGCATGCCTAACACACGCATATATTCCAGTAGGCTGGCAGGAAGCGAGGGTAGTGTTTATCCGCAAACATGGCAAGCCAAATTATTCTTCACCAAAGGCTTATAGACCAATAAGCCTAACTTCCTTCTTGCTGAAAACCATGGAGAGGATAATCGACGACATGGTTAAAGGCAGGATCGCAGGCCATATGCTGAGGTTCAAGCAACACGCATACGTCAAAGGTAGATCAGTGGACACTGCATTGCATAATGTGGTGTACTTTATAGAAAGGTCTCTTTGCATTGACATTGAGGGGGCTTTCAACAACGTGCATACCGACACACTTATCCATTCTCTGGACCAGTTTAAGGTCAACCGGGCGATACGCGACTGGATTGGCAGTATGCTAAGGAACAGATGGATTAATTGTGAGGCGCACAATGTAAGTATAAGAAAAAGGGTGCAATGTGGAGAACCACAAGGGGGGATTTTATCACCCCTTCTATGGACCACAACAATACATACCCTTATTAGGACTCTGACCGATGAGGGATTCGAGACAATCTGCTATGCAGATGACGTCATGATACTTCTGAAGGGAAGGGATCTAAATTATTTGTGCAGGAAGGCCGAGGAGGCATTAACCCTGGCACACAACTGGGCTCAACCAAGAGGGTTGAACGCTAACCCGGAAAAAACTGAAATTGGCCTATTTACAAGAAAGACGAGGATAGCTCCATATGATAAGCCGCGCTTTCTTGGAAGGACAATAAATATTTCCGACAGGGTGAAGTATCTAAGAGTCATTCTCGATCGGAAATTAAAATGGAAAGACCACATAAACGAAAGAGTCAAAAAGGCTCATATATGTTGGTCAATCTGTAAACGGGCCATAGACACAAGATGAGGGCTGAATCCAGAGATGACACACTGGCTTTATAGCAGCGTTATCAGGCCGATTATGACCTATGCTTCTATAGTGTGGTGGACATCGATGGAATATAAATGCAACATCAAAACAATACAGAAAGTTCAGAGAACCTGCTGTCTTGGTATAAGTGGGGCCTTCAGAACGACATCAACAGGGGCGATGGAAACAATATTACCTATCCAGCCAATCGAAATTCGTATAAAATACGAAGCGGCTCTTACAGCAAAACGACTAAAGGTGATGGGTGAGTGGATCGATCACTAACACGAAGCGCATCATCAACGAATCTTTACGGCCATAGGAGAGTCCATATCGGAAAATGTCGCAAATGACCGTATACCGGAGACTAGACTAGAGGCCAACTGTGAAACATTGATCCCTGACATCCATTCCTGGTTGACCGACTCTTGGAACCAGATCCCCATGGGACTTCATTGTTACACGGATGGATCAAGGTCGAAAGGGAAAACGGGACTTGGTGTTTACATAGAAAACACCACGGAACTGTTTTTCCGCCTGCTGGACTATTGCACAGTTTTGCAGGCGGAAGTTCGGGCGATAACGGGGTGTATCAGGGAACTCTATGTAATGGGGAGGTCAGGACTTGTAAATATATTTACAGATAGTCAGATGGCCATCAGAGCAATCTCAAAGGAACGCACTAAATCACGTACAGTTTGGGATTGCAAAAACGCTATTAACAGTTACTCTACACATGGTGAACTGCGTATCATATGGGTGCCAGGGCACGCGGGGATGACTGGAAATGAGAGGGCAAACTCACTTGCTGTTAGGGCAATAGGGTTAGGTAATATAAGCTTAGAATGCGCGAAACCTTTCGACGCAGTTAAATGCGAGCTAAAGACTTGGGCACAAAGGGCCCATTCAACTCTCTGGAATAACGGAACCATGGGAATCAATACAAAAATTCTATGGGGAGATCCAGACGAGAAAAGAACGAGGGAGCTACTAAGACTTAGCAAGCCCGAACTAAGTAGAATAATGGGAGTTGTCACAGGGCACTCTCAACTACTGGCACAACGCATGGGAATAGCGGGAGGAGATGAATGTAGAGCATGTGGGAAAGAGAGCGAAACATTGGAACACTATTTGTGCCAATGCCGCGCCTTCTCACAAATAAGGTCCCGATATCTTGGGGGTGACATCTTACCGGACATAAGCCGATTACGGGGAATATGCTGGAGGAAATTAAGGAACTTTGTGAGTGACACGGAGTTTCTCTAGACCTTTGGGTCAATATGTTATGGTTAAACCCAAGGGAGCGCACAACAAGCCTTCACTGGCTTAAGTGTATGTCGTACGACATGGGCTATCACACCCCTTCAATCAACCTAACCTAACCTAATTATTCTTTAATTATAGGAAAAAATTAAATAAATTATTTGATCACAGATGATCAGAATATTTTGGAGGTCTATAATTGAATTCCTTAGCTTATATATCTAAAATACCTTATATATAAAAGAATGTTGATGGTGTTCATTGTTTCACTTTTGGGGCTTCCTCGATTGTTGTGTTTCCGGGACTTAGTTGATTTTGCCAGGACTTCGTTGATGGTTGTTTTGGATATGTATAACTTCTTTAAAAATTTTTTTATATTTTGAAAAACCACATTTTGTTTTAACACAAAATGTAAAATTTTGAACCAGTTTGTTTAATTGTTTTTGGTAGTTTTTATTTTATTCTTTTTTTTTTTGTTCAACACTTGTTCTGTTTTAATAATTAATTAGTAAGGCTTCTTTTCAATTAATTAAATTGTATATCCAATTCGTTCGCACAAAAAATTAAAAAAAAAAATTGTATCCTCTCTTGAGTGAGTACTTTTAATGTTCTGTTTTAATAACCAATTAAGGTACCAACAGACATGTGTTTTTAAGTTTTCGATTCGTTTGTTTTTCTTTATGTCTGTCAATATTGATTAATTTACATAAGGTTTATAATTTTTGGTCACAAACGTACATGTAGCATCACACATGACATCGGTCATGTTTATTCAGAACAGCTGATTACATAAATATCCACGTCGTTTGTTTGATAAATGGTTTGCAGCCGTCGAAATATTTTTGGTTCCGTCGCTGAAGTACAGCCGACGCAAATGTGTTTTTTAAATTTTTTCTTTTTTAAACAAGACGTTGAGGTTGTATCTAAAAATCTATACACTTTTGGACTCATTTTAATAAAACGACAACGTTAAATTAAAAAAAATATATATAGTAAAATCCTTCATCCAGACGGCTAATGATAGTGCATATTCAACCGCCGACGAATTTGTCCGCATGACATAGACATTTGGAGCTGTATTTTAACATAAGAAAATAGAGCACGCTCTATTTCAAATAATGTTTTATGACTTTTGTCATGTTTTTTACACAAGCAATGTTTTAAAGGTAACACACGACATGTTTCCGTTTACATATGTAAATTTTGACACATACAATGTGAAAAACATGTCGTCTGTTGGAACCTTTAGCAAGGCTTCCTTTTAATTAATTTAGTTTTATATCTAATTGGTTTGCACAAACTTTTCCACACTAATATTTATTTATTGTATCTTCAAAACTGAACTAACAATAAGTATTTAAAACTTAAGTATAGATATAATTATTAGGCCCAATCAGTGTCAGTCATAAACTTAGTGATAGTAATTAATTAACACTATTTATTTTCGACCTTTTTTAATATATGTATATGATTTTTATATAAATGAGCTTTAGGTCTTTTTTACAAAAATTATTTTTATTATGATTCAATATTTCAACGCCTCTTTGGGCGTCTTCTTCAGGAAAATTTTTTTATTAATAAAAAACGGACGATGTTATTAACCTTAAAATTTTGTTTTGCATACGTTGTATTCGCTCTACATTGGAAGCTGAAGCAGTGCCCCATAGTTGAATTCCGTAACACCATATGGGTTTCAAAAGCGACTTGTATATTAAAAGTTTACAATCTAGGCTGAGGGTAGAATTTCTACCAATCAGCCAGTGTATCTGGGTTAATTTAAGCTTCATTTGTGTTAGCTTGGAGTCAATGTGGTGTTTCCATGTAAGCCGTCGGTCAAGATGTATACCAAGGTATTTCACCTGTGAATGTTGAGGAACAAATTGATTGTTGATTCGAATGGGGGAACAAGTGTCTCTTCGTAGGGTAAATGTGACATGAACACACTTTTGTTCATTTACTTTTATTCTCCATAAGTTCAACCACAGCTCCAACAGGTTAATATGTTCCTGAAGATATCGGGATGCCTCGTGAGGGTTTTCATGCATACTAAGGCAGGCTGTATCATCGGCAAAAGTAGAAGTGAGGATATTACTGCTCAAGGGCATATCACAGGTATAAATCAAATACAAAACTGGCCCCAGTATACTCCCCTGAGGCACCCCAGATGAAATGGTTTCGGGCACACTCATGAAGTCTCCTTCCACGACAGTGAACTTCCGGGCAAGAATATAACTTTCCAAAAGATTTACAATGTTTATTGGTAGATATGTCTTCAATTTTAGAATTAGGCCTTCATGCCACACTTTATCAAATGCCTGAGAGACATCAATAAAGAGGGAAGAACAATACTTTCTTTCTTCAAATGTTCTTCTTATGAAATGAACCAATCTATGAGTTTGTTCAATGGTGCTATGCTGACTTCTAAAACCAAATTGATGGTCCGGTATGCATCCATTATCAGCTAGAATTGGGGACAATTTTGTCATGAGAAGTTTTTCAAAGAGCTTTGAAATTGTTGACAGCAAACTTATTGGCCTATATGAGTCAGCCTTAGTAAGATCTTTACCCGCCTTTGGAATCATTTTGACCATGGCAAGTTTCCAGCTGTGAGGGTAATACTCCAGTCGTAAAATGCTTTTAAAAATGAATAACAGGATTCTAATAGCAATACGAGGCAACTGCATCAGCATCTTGTTACTAATTCCATCAATACCCGGGGCCTTCTTTGGATTGGTTTCAGCAATTAGTTTTTGTACATCACGCATCTTAAACTTTATGGTTCGAGGGGGTAGAGCAACTACACTCGGCAAATCAACAGCACCTGTACATGTGTAAATACGTATTTTAAATGCTCAGCAAATATGTTATCTTTTTCAGTATTGGTTCTTGTCCAACCTCCAGTAGAAGTGCGCAGGGGTGGTTTAAACTCAACGGTTGTTTTAAGTTTTTTAGCAGTGCGCCACAAGGAGTAATTAGATGCTGCTGATAGTTTTTAAGAGATGCTTATTTTTCAGATGCAAGCAACACTTGGAATCGTTTAATGCATTCTTAAAGTCTGATTTTATGTTGGGGTGATCTGTGCTGTTGCCATTCCCTTCTAGCTCTTCTTTTCTCACATACGAGACGTTCAATATCCGCAGAATAAATTCTATTAAACCCAGTCTGCGGATGGGAGGTAGTGGCATGTTTAGCAGCCTGTTTAATATTTTCGGTAAGATTGGCAATGTTAAATTCAATATCATCGGAAGTTCTTAGCGTGGTGTTCTCCGTACAATGACTACTGATATATTTTTTGAACCCCAGCCAATTAACGCGATTTATCACCTTCACATATGGGTGAGGTAAGTCACCCCTTAGAGGGCTACAAATTGTAACGATCGTTGGAGAGTGATCGGAGGAGAGATCATGAGAAGCTTCAACATGAATTAAATCCCTGGAGATATTTTTTATGACCCCAAAATCTATAACATCCGGAATTTTTTGTATGTCAGTAGGCCAGTAAGTGGGCTCCCCGCTCGAAATGACGTTCAAGCCCGTTTTTGAAAATGTGTTGAACAACGCTTGACCTCTAGGTACATTGTAATCGCCAGCTGCTACGAAACAAGGTCCAAGAGTTTTGTAAAAATCCTCGTATTGATCCTCAGTGATTGAAAATCTGGGAGGGGAGTAAACTGATGATATTACGAGATTTGTACAAAAATTTTCGATGCAAATATTTGTAGCTTGTAGATGGTCTTCACAATTGTTCTCAAGAATATAGTGCTTGAGTTTTGACTGTATTAGAATTGCTGATCCTCCGCATGCTCTTCCTCTCGGGTCCTTTGTATCATATAAGGTGTAGCCATTCATTTTAAATAGGCTTCTCGAATTCAAATGAGTCTCAGATACCAACATTATATCAATATTTTTTGCCATGAGGAAGTGCTCACTTCATTTTTATGTTGGCGAATGCCGTTTGCGTTCCAGAAACATAATTTTAACGTGTTCGTGGCTTGTTAACTAATGCTAGAAGCACTGTGTTCTGCATTCGCAGCATTTCTTGCATCATGTTACGATACTTGTGTATGTATATCAAAGAAGTAATAAAAGGTAAAAAAGTAATTATCGGGTATGTTCCAGGTTTCGACTCGGATTGAAAAAGAAAAATTTTTTGAATCCCCATAACTTATAAATTGGTGTTCTGAATTCAGCATGTTTTTCCATATTCGAAGTTTATGTTAGAAAAAAATCTAAATGGCCACAGCTACGCAAAAATCGACGGCGATCGGCAAAAAAGTTGCAAAAAATTAACAAATTACAAAAGTAACAACCAATTTTCACGATGATTTTGTTACTTGTCTTTAAGACATGTCTTGTTTGTTTGTAGGCATATTAGGTAGATAAGAAAGAGGGTTAGCAAAAGAAACATGGTTTCTGTTTTCGTGATTTTTTTACAACAACAATGAAGAAAATACATCTCTTCCTTTTAGCTGTCATTCGCAATTTTACTATTATATTTTATTTGCATTCGTCTGTTAAGGTGGTTATTTCTCTGTGTTCTTCTTTATTTTTCTTGTTTTAAAACGACAAGTGCTTGTTTTTTGTTTTGTGTGTATATAAAAGATACATATATTAATATATAAATAAAAATAGCAAATAAATATAAACCATGTGGAAAAACGAAATTGTGGAGCTTTTAATATCTAAATATCAGGAACACGAAAACTTGTATGATGTACGTAATCCTACATATATGGACCGTGTCAAGCGATCTAGCTTTTTGTTCACAATCTGCCAAGAGCTAATGATATATACTTTTTAAAGTTATATATTAATAAAAGACGAATTTATTTCAATTAATGTACTTATAATAATTTAACTTGTTTTATTTTAATTTCAAAATAATAAACCAAAGTATTACATTCTATGAATAGGCACAATAAAATAAGTTATTTTTCATATACATATGTACCTACTCAAAAACCTTTAAATATTCATTTTTAAAGTGTTTCCAAATTGCCTGGCATACTTCCGGAACTGCACAACAAAGAAAGGTTCTCCATAGTCTCGTCTGATAATCTGTGCTTTTGATGGACTCTCCAGTAACGAGGTATTGGGAGTGTGGCTGTGTTGCGGATCATTAATAGAAACTTCACCTCAGTCTGTCAATAAACACTTATACATACCATAGTATTATAAAATTTTTTTTGCTTTTGTAGTTTTGTAGGGTTGTATTTCCCATTCTGTTTTATGTGGAACAAAAGGGAAATGGACTACTGTTTCGAATTGTGAAAATATTATGAAATTTTATACGATCCTGGTAGGTAAAGTAAAGGAGCAATCTAATAAGGGACAACGAGGACAAAATGGGGAAAAGAATAATCTTAGCGGTATTATGTCATTAGGAATATTTTTTTGTTTAAAGGCATTTACAGAAAAATCTAGAAGAAAATAATTTTAAAATTTCTGGAAAAGGTCTGAAAAAAATATGGACGATTGCGCGGGAGTTCATTTGGAAAATTAAAAAGCATTCCTGGAAGAAAATTGTCAAAGAAATGCAATATAAAAGGAGGAAGAAAAGTTAGCGAGGGACAGAAAGAAAGTAGAGCTCAATTGGTGTATAAGGCCGAAAAGAAAAGTGGAAAAAAGTAACAGTCCTTGTGATAAAATCTTTATAAATGAGTGTAATAAAAATATAAAAAAAAACAGCAATAAAATAATTTAAAGGACTTGTAAAATATTTGTTTTGTTTGTATAAAAAAAAGATCAACACTAAAATAATTCAAAGGACATAAAACGTTCGTTTGAAAATATAAAACTAATGGAAGAAAAAAATTAAAGATCCCTAGGAAAGGGATAAAATCCTTGACCAGCAATATAGAGATGTTTTGAGGTGTTCAAGGAAAATGGAACGATAACCCATGGCCAGAGTCACCAGAAGGAGCCTTTTAGTTTAAAAAGAATAGTAGCGGAAAATACATTAAAATGGATTTAGCCAGGTAACATCAAATCTATATTACTTATATATATCCTGTGCGGAGTGAGAATCCAAATCAAAAGAAACGAAAGATTAAGCGAACGCAACCGGGAAGAAAATAAGAAAAGCACATCGGTATATACATATACTTACGTATATAGTAATAAAATTAAAAAAAAAATTTTATAGAATCAATACCAATTTTTTGTTGTTAGAAAAAAAAGAAAACTTGTTTCTTGTGGCCAAATAAAACAAAAAAAAAATGATTTGTTTTGGGGAGAATAGCCCAAATAAGAAATTTCAATATTAAGTTTATGTTAAGACATAAGTTATTATACAAAACAGTATATTCTTTTTATTATATATTTTGCAAAATTGGAATTGTGTAAAGTTTAGGCTGTAACTAAGCATAGTTAGCAAATTTACTTGCGTTCTGTTTTTTTTCCTTTTCGGGGATAAGAAAAAGGGATAATCTTCAAGGTACTGACTGATTCGCGGTAAAATGGTAACCCTCCACAGAATTGGTGGAATAGGAAAAATAGAACTAGTATTAGGGAGCTCCTCATATAGTAGAAATAAAAAACAAAAAAAAAATCGAAGGTATAACAAAAATAAAGAACATATTAAGAAATTTCCTTTTTTTTCATCCCGGTAAAAATACTGTTAATGCATTTATATGTGGCATAAATATAAATTTTATTTGCAAAGTAAATGGCTAACATTTTTTTTTGTTATAATATATTAATTTTTTGTAATTTTTGTCATCTTAAAATTTTTTATTTTATTTATTGATTATTATAAGTAATTACTATTGTATTTTTTTTACAACTTCGATTGAATAATCCATCATTTGTTAAAATTTTTTGTTTAAATAAAAAAAAATAATCTTGTATGAATAATTACATGTATGAAAAGAAAACGAAAGTGATGTCTTTCATGTAAATTTAGGGTTGGTGGCATGGAGGTAAGGTAAGGTCGGAGAAATAGGAGTAACAGTGGGTCACCAAAAGAAATATCCCTGGAAATAAATGGTGACATGGTTGGGCGGGCAATATAGAAGCACTACGGCAGCTTCAATAGACGAAAGGAAATGTTACGTGTACGTGGTGTATTGTGTTTCGTCAGTTATAAATTTGATTGTCTCAATTTTCAGCTTATTTATTTTTTTTATTTTTTTGGTGTACGGTGCACCCAGTGAGTAGGGTTGGAACCCGCTGAGAGTTGCTCTCAGAATAGCGAGCTAGACGGAAACCTCACTGGTCCCTGCGGCCGTGACATTAAAATGGCGCCCAATGTTAATATAGGTTGGATCTTATTGGCGACCGGATGAAAACGGGAGCTAAGAATGTCCAATTCAGAAAAAGGTACTGTGTAGGTCACCTAAGCACAGAACAAAAGACCAGTAGGATTTATACTTATTTATAGCCCGACGATTACTCTTCAGCCGGTATGGCACCACAGTCTCTTTGATAGCCCTGAGTAACGTAAATGGTTCAAAGGTAGTATCGGGAGCCAGTGATCCCATATGTACGGAGAGAGAGAATCGATTAGTTTAAAATAGAATGGAAAACAACAGCTTAGTGAAACTAAGGTTCAATGTTTCAATTAATTGTGTAGTTTTCTATTCCATCTCGTTTTATTTATTATCGTATAGTCAGACTGTATGTATTCTGGTGTTATTAGTATGAGTGTAGGGTGATAGCCGCCTATGCACAGGAAGCATGGGGACAGAGTATCAACAATCACTTATGATAACATCACTGAAGCTCATGATTTTTATATACAAGAAATCAGGAACGTTTAATGTATATACAGTTTCATTATTGTAACGTTTTTTTTATATATATCTTTTTTAATTATTTTTTTTTAATTTTTTTTTGCTTGAGACGACATCGACACGTACGAGTAGCGCTTTCCATTAGTAGTTTTTTGTATTTTCTTTTTGTATACCCAATTTCGATGACCCCTACTTGCCTTCATGCCGGACCTGATATATAAATAAAATACAATTAAATAAATAAATAATATTATAATAATAATAATATAGTAATATACAATTAGATGAATAAATATACAAGTTAATAAATAGTATACAAATAAGAAAAATTTATAATAAAAAAAAATATATATATCTATATATAAATATATATATATATATATATATATATATATATATATATATATATATATATATATATATATATATATATGTATATATATATATATATATATATATATAAATATATATATATATATATATATATATATATATATATATATATATATATATGTATATAGATAGATGAATTATTTGTAAATTTGGAAATTTAATGAACATAGCTATAGGATACACACATATTTAGAATAAGCAGGATCATCTTATTAATTAATTTCGAGTTGCCTACGGTTTTTTCTAAGATAAACCGGGATAAGTACATTGTGCTGAATCGAATAAGGAATGCCCTCGCGTCCACACAGTACAGGAGCCAGAAAGAAAACAAGGCAAATACAATTTGATTTAAATAGATCTACTCCCACAGCATCTGATAAAGCATACAAGTCCAATACACCTAGTGAGAAAACTGTTTTTAATATTAATGAAAATATGGATCCAAGTCCAAGTAAATTAGTACCGCAGATTATTGATAAGTCACATACGATCATGGCCAGCAATCCTTCAGCTAGTTCAGGGCCAACAATTGATGTTAGTATGAGAGAGCCAGGAGTCGATCAAGGGTTGTCACCGCAGTTAAATGACCTGAAAAGACAAGTGGCTGATCTAACAGCAACAATAGGAAGAATGAGTCACATATTACAGCACACACAACAGGAAAACGAGAAGCTTCGAGCGGAACTGTTGCCACACATGCAGAAAAATAGCCTAAGTAATGCGTCCGCCGAATCCCCACCGATGAGTTCTCATCAATCGTTGAGAGCGTCATTAGAAAATATGCGAACCACCTGCACCAGGTCACCCCAGCGAATGCGTATTGACAAATGGGGACTAGAATTCGATGGCAACGCTAACAAATTAGCTGTTGAGGATTTTGTGTTCCGCGTAGAACGGTTGCAACGGCAGTACCAGGTGTCCTGGAATGAAGTTCTTGACAATTTCCATCTCTTTGTTAAAGGTGTAGCTGAAAAGTGGTACTGGTTATTCATCCAAACCAATTATGTGACAGAATGGGTCACATTGAAGGAAGCATTGCTGAAGCAGTATCGTTCCACGAGATCCAGTTTCGAACTTATGAGCGATATTGTAGAGAGGAAGCAGAAACCAGGTGAAGGGATTGATGATTTCTTCTTTGTGATGACTCAGATGAGATCACGTCTAAACATGTCTATACCGGAGAAAGAAATGGTTAAAATTATTAAGAAAAATTTGAAAGAGGATGTTCGCAACAAAGTCTACCCAATTGCGGTCAACTCTGTGGAGGAGTTGAGACAAGAATGTATAGAAGTGGAAAAAATATTCGGCCGAAAGGAGACAAGAGCCTCTGCTTACGCACCTCCAGTAAACCGCTATACAAGGCAGGTGAATGAAGTATTCGAAAAGCATATACCAGGGGATAAAGTTAATCCCGAAAGTTATGAAGAAATAGCCGCTATAGAAGGCAGGAAAATGCAAAACCATGCAGCCAAAAAAATCTTGATTTGTTTTAATTGTCGGCAACCAGGGGGGTTATTATGTATTTCTATTCGAATCGAAAAGGCTTTCGAAATGAATTTCCGAATCGAAAGGAAAATGGTATTATGTAGTACGTTCGAAAGGCCTGCAGAGTTGTGTTTGCAATTTTAAGGGAAATTTTAAGTAATGGCAGTTTCTATATGTTAAAACTTGGCAGCACTTTGTATTGTTTTATACAAACGTCAAATTTGTTTTAAAAAAGTTCAAACTGCAAACTAAAAAATTCACAAGTAAATAAAATGGATAGTGTTTTATTGTGGGAAAGTGATGAAGATGATTGTATTCCAGAGAGAATTCAAAGAAAATTTATAAGAGATACATCAAACATTATGAATCTCAGTGAAAATTCGTGAGTAATATATTTTCATAAAGGCCGTGTCAGATAAAACTTTGTAGCGTTGCGTGACGTTTTTAACTTTGACAGAAAAGCGTAACGCAAAAGGGGTATGACACAATAAAAACTTTGACAAAACGCGCGCTTTGTATGTTTACCAAAAAGGTGGTTATGAATTTTGCTAATTATTTTTTATTATAAAAATTAAAGTCAAAATATTATTTTCTTTTGTGTGTTTATTTTGTTATCACCTATTGTAGTTTATTGAAAATACACCACTATACAGTATAAATGTTTTTGTTTTTTGGATTTTCAAATACATATTCATATAAAAAGGTAAATTCTTATTAATAATAGGCTGCCACTGCTTTTTTACAATAAAATAATCTTATGCTATATACTTACATATAGCATGCAAATAGGTACTATTTTATAAATTAGTTTAAAAAAAACAAGCTCATATTCTTCAACAGGAAATAAATTTTAAAAATAAAAAATAAGTATTTTTCATATCACATCACGTTTTCATATCATATTCCAACATACATACATACATACATAACTTTGATTGTCAAAGCACGCAAAAAGTTGAGAGTTGCCGAACTTTTTGCGTCACGCTGCGTTAAAAGTGTTTTATGTGGCATGTTTCGTATAAGTATGTACATTTCAACTTAAATGTCAAAGCGAAGCTGTAACGCAACGCGAAGCAAAAGTTTTATGTGACATGGCCTTAAATGATTCGTATATATGATTGAATTTAACGCAAAAATATTTCTTAGATTTATAAAAAATTTTCGCCTTAATAAAGATGCATTTCTGTACGTGTTAAACTCCATTAATAATGACTTAAAAGCACCGCAAAGATCCAGCGCCATCCCTCCTATGTTGAAATTGGCATCCACATTGAAATTTTTAGGGCAAGATGGTTATCAACATCAGATTGGCCAAGACCGCCTGTTGGGAATGTCGCAGTCATATATTTCTATTTGTTTGTCGGAGGTATTTGAATCAATAGAAAAAAATTTTTGTCCTAAACACATTGTTTTCGGAATGAGTGAAGAGAAAAAAATGGAGGCAAAAAGATTTTTTTACAGCAAATGTGCAATACCTGGAGTTATTGGAGCAGTGGATGGAACTCACATACAAATAATAAGGCCAAATAACAATGAGCATTTATATTTTAACCGAAAACTTAAGCACAGTATAACTGCTATGGCGGTAGGGTTTAATAAAGAAAATAAATGTATATGCCAAATTATTATACAACGTAAATTTTTTTATTAGGTTTGCGATCATGAAATGTATATTAGGGCCATCAATGGACGTTTTGGAGGCGCTTGTCATGATTCTCACATTTGGAATTTGTCAGAAGAAAGGCAATATTTGAAAAGAAAGTTTCAAGATGGAGATACTGGTACTAGAATTCTTGGTAAAATATTTATACAAACTCTAATAATAGCTTACAAAATATATTGACACCATTTAGAAATGCTATTGAGTATTTTTTAATGATCGACATTCCAGAAGGCAAGATTTCGTTGCCTTCTGGCAGCGAGAGAACTGCATTACTCCCCACAAAAGGCAGCCCAAATTCTAAACATATGTTGTGCACTACACAATATTTGTTTGATGTACAAAATACTAAGTGACAGTTTGGAAACTGAAGAAGATGCATCTTTATCTTTACCTTACAGCAATTCAGAAAGTAATTTGGAGAGAAATTTACTAAATATAGCAAAAAGTATTCGAAATGAAATAAAAAATAATATGAGATAAAACTGAATAAAATAATTAAATCACAACTTAAATCAAATATGAATATATGTAAATAAAAATATTTATTTGAAACTTGAATAAAAATTTTAATTCATTGGAGCTACTTAATATTTATATTTGTAATTACATACATATTAAAAACATAAAAAGAAAAATAATTCTTAATAGTATATTAAAAAATAAACAAACAAACATAACACAAAATAATTCATAAGAATATTGTAAAAAAAACTTAAAAAGAAAGTAGGGAAATCTCAATATTTACATCCATTAAATTTTCTTGTTATTTAATTCAAAGATTTTTCTCTTCTAATTTTGCAATTTTACATTTCGTTGTTTCTAATTGATTATTCTTTAAAACTTCTAATTTCTCCTTTTTCAGATCAAACAAACGTTCCTCCCGTGCTTTTTTTTCCATTTCATTTTTCTTGAAAAATTCAAACTTTTCTTTTTTAGTGTGTACATACACTCCATTATGTCACTGCTCCGTTTTAAGTATTTATTGGCCGTTGAGATATTTTCATTTATTTTGTCTAATTCTGTTAATATATTTTTTTTTTTTGTTTCATCACAGTTTTTTAAAAGTTGTATCGAATTTTTTTGATATTTAATTTGATTGTTTACTTGTTTTTCTAATAAATTCTGCTTATTGGATAAACTACCACGGGTATATCGATGTGTAGTATATGGTGTACTTAAGGTTGTCTCACTAATGTTTAATTCTATGTTATTGCAAGGTAGTGTAATTTCTACATTTGCGTCATCATCTCTAATACAGTTCCTGTATTGGAATGCATGTGTAAAAAGGTTACATTGTAAGTTAATGTACTCATATTTATGTATGTGCATGCATATTACAAATACTTTTTCCACTTTTCTACCTCATGGGAAGGTGGACCTGCAGCATTCAAATCTTGCGATAGTCTCTGCCATAACTCCCTGCATTTACTTTTGGCATTAGAAACATTTAGGTGTCCTTTTGCCAAATCTGCATGCAATGTCATGAATTCCACCATTATTTCATATTGTCTTGGCTTCGTATATAAATTCTTTTTAGACGTTTCCCTTTAAATAATTTTAAAATCAAAGCATTTAACAAACTTTATTATTAATTAAATATTATAGGTATATACTTACATTTTCAAATGTGTATTCTTAATTTCTTTTATGTATGTAAAAAATAACTATAAAATTTCTGCAATCAAAATAGCATTCGAAAAATGTCTATACGTTAATAACACATTTGACATTTGCTTTCGTACTACATAATTGCAATTTCGAAGGGGATTTTTTTGGTTTACGAATGGGATTAAAAAATTCCCTTAATTTACGAACGTTCGGAAATAAATTTCCGAAAATCGCACTACGTAATACCATTTTTACGAATTCGTAAATTTTTCGATTCGAATCGAAATACATAATAACCCCCCAGGCCACAGCTTTATAGAGTGTAATTCCACAGAAAGAGCAATATTTTGCTACAGATGTGGAAAACCAGAGGTAAAAGCTCCCAACTGTACGAACTGCAAGGCAAAAAACTTATCCAGGAGCGAGGAAGTTGCGGGAGCTCATCGTTCCATAGAGATCCCGCGAAGGACTTAACCCTGGAAGACAAAAGAAAATTAGGTTTAATAACTACAGTCAAAAACTTTAATCAATTAAATCCTCGATCAAGGCACATGTATTCATTTAAAGAACGGGAACAGAATTACGAAACTATTCGGAATAGAATTTTTGGTAAGGGCACAGAATTCAGAGAAGGAATATCAGATAAAATTAGAAAGTTAAGAAAGAAATTTAGAAATAAAAGTAGAATGTACAAATTAGCTATAGAGACCATAAAGGCGGTAGATGTCAAAACTGATCCAAGAGCGTTTGCCGAAATTACGATAGGCGGAGTCAGAATAAAAGGATTGTTGGATACAGGTGCATCGGTTAGCTTACTTGGTCACAATTGTAGAGAATTAATAGATAACTTAGGGATAAGTTGCAAGCCAATTTTTTCTATAGTTTCCACGCGGGTGGAAAGCAGCATAGGTTGATTGGTAAGGTAGATTTAGAAACAAAATTCAGGGATAAAACTAAGCGTATTTCCTACTATTTATGTCCAGATTTAGAACAAATTGCTTATCTAGGGGTTGATTTTTGGAAAGAGTTTAACCTAGCACCAGAAATTTTTGCGGTTGATGAAATCGATGCAAATAAGATGCAGGAAGAAATAGAATTGGGTGATTATATATCTCATCCACATGCGTTAAGTGCAGAGCAAAATATTATATTAGACAAAACAATTGCAAAATTTCCAGCATTCGAAAGGGATGGATTAGGTTGTACTCCATTAGAAAAATATACAATTAGGTTGGTAAAAGATGCGGAACCTTTTAAAGATCGTCATTATCCTTTGTCACCAGCGATGCAGGATATTGTGTACAAAGAAATTGATAATATGTTATCGCTGAAAGTGATTGAGGAAAGTGAGAGCCCATGGGCTAATAGAACAACTGTAGTGAGGAAGCCTGGGAAAAATAGGTTTTGTCTCGACGCTAGGAAACTGAACAAGATTACGGTGAAAGATGCGTATCCACTACAAAATATAGAGGGAATCTTGAGTAGAATCGACGAAACATACTATATCAGCAGCGTCGATCTGAAGTATGCTTTCTGGCAGATTGAGCTGGACGATGAAAGCAAGCCATACACAGCCTTTACAGTAGCAGGGCGGCCACTCTATCAATTTCACGTGATGCCTTTTGGTCTCTGCAACGCTGCACAACGGCTATGTAGGCTGATAGATAAAGTCATTCCCCAGAAATTAAGAGAAAATGTTTTTACCTACTTAGACGACCTTTTGATAATATCTGATAGCTTTGAAAAACATATAAAAATATTAGAGGACAATAGGTCTAAAAAAATCACAGTTCTGTTATCAACAGCTGAAATATCTTGGATTTATAATTGGTGGCGGAAGTTTGAAAACAGATCCGGAAAAGATACAGGCGATAAAAAGAATCAGAATACCAAAGTCACCCCGAGAAGTGCGTAGCTTTCTAGGAACGGCTGGCTGGTATCGCCGATTCATCAAAGATTTTGCCGCAATATCTGCTCCACTGACCGACAGGCTAAAAAAGTCAAAAAAGTTTGAAATGACTCCAGAAGCCATTGAATCATTTGAGAGTTTGAAGAAAGCCCTAACTTCTGCACCCGTATTGAGGCATGCTGATTTTAAAAAAAGATTTTGGATTCAGTGCGATGCATGTAACTATGGAATAGGAGCCGTATTGTATCAATTCGATGATAAGGGTGAAGAACACCCTATAGCTTTTTACAGCCAGAAATTGAATGCTTGCCAAAAGAATTACAGCGTAACGGAAAAAGAGTGTTTGGCAGCGGTTATGGCCGTAAAAAAGTTTCGCCCATATGTGGAGATGATGCCTTTTACGATTGTCACAGACCACGCTAGCCTAAAGTGGCTAATGTCGCTTAAAGATTTAACGGGAAGACTAACTCGATGGTCACTTCAACTTCAAGCGTATGATTTCGAGATACAACATCGAAAAGGTTCTGAAAATGTCGTGGCAGATATGCTATCAAGAAGTCAAGAAGAACTGAACGTCGAAGAAATCAATTTAGAAGAGATGCTAGGTTTCGAGACAACAGAGTTCCAAAGTGAAGAATATCTGAACATCATTAAGCATATAGAAGATAATAAGGATATATTACCAGACCTGAAGGTCAAAGATGGTTTGATATTTAAAAGAATGGAGTTTGACAGGGGAGAAGGTAATGCACACGAATGGAAAATGTGGATACCACAAAGTATCACACAGGTTCTGATTGAAAAGGCACATTCAAGCGTCATCGCAGCCCATGGTGGGATAGCAAAAACATTAGAGCAGCTAAAAAGATATTTTTATTGGCCAAGGATGTCCGCCCAAGTCAAAGCCTATGTAAATAATTGCCAAATAAGTAAGGAAAGCAAGCAATCGAATCAAAATTTACGCCCAGAAATAGGAAATCCAGTGATCACTGTTAGACCTTTTCAGAAACTATACCTAGATTTTCTGGGAAAATATCCACGTTCAAAAAATGGAAATGCTTATGTTTTTATTGTACTAGATCATTTTTCAAAATATACCTTTATAAAAGCTATGAAAGAAGCCACAGCGAGAAATGTAGTGGAATTTTTGATCCATGAAGTTTTTCATAAGTTTGGTGTACCAGAAATCATTCACACAGACAATGGTGTACAATTTACTTCAAAACTTTTTCAAAATATGTTAGAGGCGTATAAAATAACTCACATAAAAACTCCAGTGTACCAGCCGAGTAGTAATGCCTCAGAAAGAGTAAACCAAAGCATTTTGTCAGCCATCAGATCGTATGTGAAAGAAGACCAACGAAACTGGGATATGTATTTATCAGAAATCAACTGTGCGTTACGTAATGCATTCCACAGCGCTATTGGCTTTACACCATTTTTCGCATTATTCGGCTATCATATGTATTTGAGTGGAGAAGACTACAAGCTAGGTCGAATGCTGAATTCTATAACAGACCACCGTATAGAGATGAAACCAAATGAGAAAATGGAGTTAATTAGAGAAAAGGTAAAAGAAAACATTGCTAAAGCATATTCTACCAGTGCGAAAAGATACAACAAAAGAGCACGAAAAGTAAAGTTTATTCCAGGGCAGGAAGTATACCGCCGTAATATGGTGCAAAGTAGTTTTGCGAAAAACGTAAACGCGAAATTTTGCCGGAAATTTTTGAAATGTCGAGTGGTTCGTCCTGTGGGCAATAACATGTGTGAACTCGAGACACTAGACGGAAAGAATATAGGCATGTACCATGTAAAAGACATTAAGGTCTAGAAGTTTAGTATATGACTATTTTCTACTTATACTCTTACGGCCTGTTTGTTTTGTATTTCTATGTGGATTTCATTCACATACCTGAGCAAGGGAATTTGCCTCCTCTTTTCTCTCCTGAGGGAAATATAAATTGAACTGATGTTAGATCTGTAGACAGGGTTATTATTAATCTTTCTTCCGTTATGTTCTTTGAAGTGGATGTAGCAATAACTTTTCTTCTCATGGTAATATTTAAAAAAAAAAAAAAAAGAAAGGGAAACAAAGAAACATCACAAAGTAAACTCTTATATATTCATAATAGAAATACTTCTCGTAAAAAAATTTGTCATATAAGCAAGAGATTAAGTACGATTGTCCCGTAGATATAGAGGTTCTCAAATGAAAATCCATAATCAGGGAAAAGGATAATAGAGTCATACATATAATCCATGTTAAAGACCTGTAGATGAAGTTCATAAATTATTGTTTTTTTTTTTACATGAAGATATAAAATTAAAATTCTCCAATAAAATAACATAAATGAACATTTGTTCAATTCGCCTTAAATAAGAGCTTGTTGGCAGGCTTTCGATTAAATAGTAACAACAATAATATTGTATATAAAATGAGCACTATCGGTGCACAATGGGTACTAAAGGTCCCGGATACGAATAAAAATAATAAGGTCTTTTAACATGGATGGTAAATATAATTTTCGTACCTGAGAAAGTTCTTCAATGACCGTTCTCCTAAAAGGGTAATGATTAATCTTCTGTCTGAAAATGCTACAATACTACTTACCACATAAGTACATACGTGTATATTGTTGCTAAGACTACACATATCCGCCGGATATGATTTGGGTTTTTTCCTTTCGATATCTGAATGACGAAAACAAGTGCCCGGCTAGCTCAGTCGGTAGAGCATGAGACTCAGGTCAGGGTTATGGGTGTTCCCCACGTTGGGCAATGCAAAAGCTGACATACTCACCCACAGTCAATCCGCACACCATGTCTTTGTGATGCATCTGTTAGAACATGGAGTTTTGTTGCGGATCATTAATAGAAACTTCACCTCAGTCTGTCAATAAACACTTATACATACCATAGTATTATAAAATTTTTTTTGCTGTTGTATTTTTTTTTTTATCTGTCGCTACATAGGTACGCGAGCATATGTTCACAACAAAAAATTACGCATATTACTGTTGGCAGTCCTGTGCGTTAATAAAAGACGTAACAACAAGAATTTACAAAATAAACGCAGGGTTGTATTTCCCATTCTGTTTTATGTGGAACAAAAGGGAAATGGACTACTGTTTCGAATTGTGAAAATATTATGAAATTTTATGCGATCCTGGTAGGTAAAGTAAAGGAGCAATCTAATAAGGGACAACGAGGACAAAATGGGGAAAAGAATAATCTTAGCGGTATTATGTCATTAGGAATATTTTTTTGTTTAAAGGCATTTACAGAAAAATCTAGAAGAAAATAATTTTAAAATTTCTGGAAAAGGTCTGAAAAAAAATATGGACGATTGCGCGGGAGTTCATTTGGAAAATTAAAAAGCATTCCTGGAAGAAAATTGTCAAAGAAATGCAATATAAAAGGAGGAAGAAAAGTTAGCGAGGGACAGAAAGAAAGTAGAGCTCAATTGGTGTATAAGGCCGAAAAGAAAAGTGGAAAAAAGTAACAGTCCTTGTGATAAAATCTTTATAAATGAATGTATATAAAAATAAAAAAAAACAGCAATAAAATAATTTAAAGGACTTGTAAAATATTTGTTTTGTTTGTATAAAAAAAAAGATCAACACTAAAATAATTCAAAGGACATAAAACGTTCGTTTGAAAATATAAAACTAATGGAAGAAAAAAATTAAAGATCCCTAGGAAAGGGATAAAATCCTTGACCGGCAATATAGAGATGTTTTGAGGTGTTCAAGGAAAATGGAACGATAACCCATGGCCAGAGTCACCAGAAGGAGCCTTTTAGTTTAAAAAGAATAGTAGCGGAAAATACATTAAAATGGATTTAGCCAGGTAACATCAAATCTATATTACTTATATATATATCCTGTGCGGAGTGAGAATCCAAATCAAAAGAAACGAAAGATTAAGCGAACGCAACCGGGAAGAAAATAAGAAAAGCACATCGGTATATACATATACTTACGTATATAGTAATAAAATTAAAAAAAAAATTTATAGAATCAATACCAATTTTTTGTTGTTAGAAAAAAAAAGAAAACTTGTTTCTTGTGGCCAAATAAAACAAAAAAAAAAGATTTGTTTTGGGGAGAATAGCCCAAATAAGAAATTTCAATATTAAGTTTATGTTAAGACATAAGTTATTATACAAAACAGTATATTCTTTTTATTATATATTTTGCAAAATTGGAATTGTGTAAAGTTTAGGCTGTAACTAAGCATAGTTAGCAAATTTACTTGCGTTCTGTTTTTTTTCCTTTTCGGGGATAAGAAAAAGGGATAATCTTCAAGGTACTGACTGATTCGCGGTAAAATGGTAACCCTCCACAGAATTGGTGGAATAGGAAAAATAGAACTAGTATTAGGGAGCTCCTCATATAGTAGAAATAAAAAACAAACAAAAAAATCGAAGGTATAACAAAAATAAAGAACATATTAAGAAATTTCCTTTTTTTTCATCCCGGTAAAAATACTGTTAATGCATTTATATGTGGCATAAATATAAATTTTATTTGCAAAGTAAATGGCTAACATTTTTTTTTGTTATAATATATTAATTTTTTGTAATTTTTGTCATCTTAAAATTTTTTATTTTATTTATTAATTATTATAAGTAATTACTATTGTATTTTTTTTATCAACTTCGATTGAATAATCCATCATTTGTTAAAATTTTTTGTTTAAATAAAAAAAAAAATAATCTTGTATGAATAATTACATGTATGAAAAGAAAACGAAAGTGATGTCTTTCATGTAAATTTAGGGTTGGTGGCATGGAGGTAAGGTAAGGTCGGAGAAATAGGAGTAACAGTGGGTCACCAAAAGAAATATCCCTGGAAATAAATGGTGACATGGTTGGGCGGGCAATATAGAAGCACTACGGCAGCTTCAATAGACGAAAGGAAATGTTACGTGTACGTGGTGTATTGTGTTTCGTCAGTTATAAATTTGATTGTCTAAATTTTCAGCTTATTTATTTTTTTTATTTTTTTGGTGTACGGTGCACCCAGTGAGAAGGGTTGGAACCCGCTGAGAGTTGCTCTCAGAATAGCGAGCTAGACGGAAACCTCACTGGTCCCTGCGGCCGTGACAGTTGCCGGTTTCTCTGCTGGAGTTATCGCTTCTCTCAAGATGGTTGTCGCCAACAAACCTTGGTCCTATGGTTCAATGGATTTAGTTGGTTAAATAAAAGACCTTGTGTCTTCTGGAGCAACAAAATAGTTTTTTATTAAATTATTTATTAAGAACAACAAACTTTAGAATTTCAGCAGAATTTAATTTTGTCAAACTATGTTGCTTAAGTTCTCAAGGTAGACTAAAAAATATTCTTCTTTTTTTTATATATGTATGTACTATTTACTTATTTCTTTTTCAATTATATTTTACTGCATTGGCCGTTAGCTGACAACAACAATTCAGTAATTCTGTAACTTGACGACAGAGTATTCTTTGCTCTTCTTGTTGTTGTTGATCAGCTATAAAAAATATGTCAATGCAGCAAATTAACAAATATGCTTAACTGTTATGATTTGCATGAAAATAATTTAAACCAATTTCATTAGGGTGCGACAAAAATTTAAAGGTAAAACATTAGGGAGTTTTAAATCTCAATATTAATAATAAAAAATAAACAGATTATATAATACAATTCATTTCATATGCGATCTGAACCAACATGCTCCGCCCGTTGAAAGGCCTTACTTTCAAGATTGATTAAGGGAAGGTAAAGGAGCAACTTTGTGAATAGGACGACGAAATAACGCATTTTTTGATTTCAGCTCTACTACTCGAACCTTTCCATCTGAGCCAGTTATAGCTTTTGTTACACGAGCTAGTTGCCACTGTTGAGGTGGAGTGTTGTCTTCATGGACAATAACTAGTATACCTTCTATTGCGTTAGGATCTGACTTTAACCATTTTGTGCGTTGCTGAAGTGATAAGAGATAGTCTCTGGACCAGATCTTCCAAAATTGTTGCTTTAAAAATGTAATGCGCTGCCAATGGTTGAGAGATCCTGGTCTGTTGAGGTTGAATGATATATCAGGAAGAGCAACTAACCCTGAACCAATTAGTAAGTGGCCTGGTGTAAGTGCTTCACCATCATTGGGATCGTCTGTTAATGGAGCGATTGGCCTGGAGTTTAAAATGGCTTCGACCTCTATTACAAGCGTCTGCAATTCTTCAAATGTAAGATGCGTCTGGTTAAAATTTTTTGAAACTAAAGTTTTAGCTGACTTAACCGCAGCTTCCCACAAACCGCCAAAATGTGGAGCTCGTGGGGGTATAAAACAAAATGTCATGCCCTTTTGAGCAGAGTAAGTTTTTAGGTCGTGGATGACGTTTTCTGCGAATAACGAGTTTTTTAATTCGGCCAATTTGTTGGATGCGCCAACGAAATTTGTTGCGTTGTCGCAATATATTTTTTGTGGTATTCCTCTTCGACCAACAAATCTTTTGAGACACAAAAGAAAGTTGTTTGTGGAAAGATCTGATACCAGCTCCAAATGGGTAGCTTTTGAGCTGAAACAAACAAAAACAGCAAGATAAGTTTTGTAGGGTTTCTTACCACGAATACGATATGTGGTTAAGAATGGGCCACAAAAGTCTACACCTGTTACCAAAAATGGTCGTTGAGCTTGGAGCCTGTCAGCAGGTAAATTGCCCATTATTTGTTCCATTAATTTGGGTTTATATCGGAAGCAGTGTACACAGTTGCGTACGACTTTTCGAACCAAATCTCGAGCGTTGATAATCCAAATTTTTTGGCGAATACGACCCAGTAAAACCTTTGCACCAGCATGTAAATTAATGCGATGTATGTGCTCTATGTACAATAATATGAAGCGATGATTTTTTGGAACCAATGCAGGAAAACGAGCTTCGTATGGAATTGCAGCTTTAGCCAGTCTTCCACCAACACGAATTATTTGAACAGAAGATACATTCATGTCTATGCAATGTAAAAATGGTGTTAACTTCTGGAAAGAGGGTTTTAAAACCTTTCCCTTAGAAATCAAATCGATGTCTTCTTTGAAGTGAAGTTTTTGTATGTGTGCAATTATGCGCCAAAAAGTTTGGTCCAATTCACTTGATTCAATTTGTGAAACATTCTCTGCTTTTAAACCAGGTTTCGGTGGACATCTGTTGAAAATACGATAAATGTAGGATATTATGCGAATTATTTTGTAATAGGAAGAATGTTTTTCGATTATTTCATCTAATATATAAGAAGTTGTTTTAGTACATGTAAATGTTGTTGCTTTCCGTTGTTCTAAAACTTCAGACTGAATTTCTTCATCAATATTGGGCCATGTAGAGTGATGATTTTGAAGAAATGCTGGACCGTTAAGCCATATAGTTGATGGTAACTCTCGAGCGCTGCAACCACGTGATACGATGTCTGCGGGATTGTTTTTTGATGAAACATATCTCCAGTAAATGCCTCTAGTGGAGTTCGGATACTCGATTAGCGACAAAACAATTTAAAGTTGATGAATGAAGTTTGAGCCACTGAAGAACAATTTTTGAATCGGTCCAAAACCAAATGGACGATACATAATTTTCGATTTTAAGTTTTATTTTGTTCCACGTTTTGCTTAGCAAGACTGCTGCACATAGTTCAAGTCGCGGTAACGATTGTGCCTTTATTGGTGCAATTTTGGATTTAGCAATCAACAAATTTGTTTGATATTTACCTTGATTAAAAACTCGAAAGTAAATACAACAGCCGTATGCTCGTTGGGACGCGTCAGCAAAACCATGAATTTCTCCACATACTTCTAACGTTGTGAACACATATCGGGGAATTTCAATTGTTTTAATGTAAGAAAAGTCTTCTTGTATTTCGAACCACAAAGATTTTAAATTGTCATCAATGACGTCATCCCAGTCTAAATTTTGCAACCATATTTCTTGAAGTATAATTTTGCAGCGTATAACAATTGGGCTCAAAATTCCGAGGAGGTCATATATTCTTGAAACAAGTGATAAAATCGATCTTTTTGTTGGCTCTTTGATACCTGGTAGCTCAAAGCGATAACAAAATATATCTTGATTTGTTTTCCAAGACATACCTAAAGTCTTTGCTATATCATCTTTTGAACTTTTAATACTGACCTCGTTTTCAGGGTTTGTTATAGTCTCCAAACAATTGCTGTTCCATTTTGCCAATTCAAGTCCATGAAGTTTCAATATATGAATTAATTCTGACCTTTTTTCTAACAGAGTCTTAACATCATTGGCTCCAGTGAGAATATCGTCCACATAAATATCCTCTCGTAAAGTTTTTGACCCTAAGGGAAACATTGAGCAATATTTATCTGCAATGAAAAACAAGCAACGAATTGCCAAAAATGGAGCTGATGCCAAACCATATGTAACCGTGTTGAGCCGAAACACATTTAAGGTTTCGTCTTTATTGCTTCTCCATAAAATCAGCTGATATTTGCGATCACGATCATCAATTTCGAACTGTCGATACATTTTTGAAATATCTGCAGTTAGAGCGAATTTATGTAGGCGAAATGAAAAGAGAGTTGTAATTAGGTCTTGTTGAATGGTGGGACCAACCATTAAAATATCATTTAAAGACTTATTTGATGAGCTACGAGCAGATCCATCAAAAACGACACGAAGTTTTGTTGTTGTATTCTGAGGCCGAAGCACGCAGTGATGTGGGATGACAAAGTGTGAACCAACTAATGGTTGCTTGTAAAGCGACATATGACCCAGCGATAAATATTCATCCATAAATTGACTATACATATTTTTTAGCTGTAAATCCCGATCCAAGCGCCTTTCAACTGCTAGAAAACGCTTCCGAGCCATTTCGAATGAATTCCCAAGTAAATCAGGCGATTTTTTGAAGGGTAATCGCACTTGAATTTTACCATTGGGCTTAACGACAACAGTGTCAGTGAAATGTTTTTCACATGCTTCTTCTTCTTCGGTGAACTTATTAGGCGAGCTGACAAATTCTTCAACTTCCCAAAATTTTCTTAGAGTGTTGTCAAGTGAGCCTTCGGTGGAGCCAATAGCTAAATTGCATATAAGTGGAGCTGAAGTAGATTGCGATGTAAAACTTCCACCCACTATCCAACCAAAAACAGTGTTCTTTAAAGTAGGCTTGCCATCCCCTAACGAAACCTGCCCTTCAATTAACAAATCCAAAAAGATGTCTGTGCTAATGAGCAAATCAATTCGTTGAGGCTTATAAAACAGTGGGTCAGCAAGCTGCAAGGTTTTTATTATCTCCCATTGAGAAATTTCAATGTACTCACCAGGCTGTCGAGATGAAATTGATTTTGTGACTGCGAACTGGGAACACCACTCAAAGGTATTTAAACGCGATTTTACAGTCACATCCACGAAAGATTTAATTTTTGTTCGAACTTCACCAATGCCGGACACTTCCTGAGTATACGGGTGCAATTTCAAATTGAGTCTCTTAGCGGTTTCTTCAGAAATGAAATTTATTTCTGAACATGAGTCGAGTAGTGCTCTGACGGGTTGAAATATGCCAAAAGAGTCTTTTATTAAAACGATTGCGGTTGGAATTAAAGCTCTTTTAAATGCTCTAGTTACAAAGGAAGCAGGGTTGCTATTTGCCAATTCAACTTGGTTGCTTGTTGAAGAACCACTAAGTAAGTTTGTATCAAATGTGTTTTTTGCTGATGAGACAACATTTTCCGAACGAGTATATATATGTAGCAGAGTATGATGTGATGACTTACATACTCTGCATCGAGATTTAGATGGGCATTTCGAAACTATATGGCCTCTATTGAGACAATTGATGCAAAACCCATTACGCTTTACGAAATTAAAGCGTTCAGAAACGAGAAGGTTTGAAAACGATGAACAATTTGTTATAGTATGGTCCGATGAATTACAATAGCAACAATTTGAGCTAGATTGAACGAAAGTATACGATGAACGACTAATGTTGTGTTTTGGCTTTGCACCTTTTGGTTTTTCAAACACGTCAACCCTTTTTGCATGGCTTTGCAAGAATTGGCTACGATTGCTTAAAAGCTCATAAAATGTATCCCATGAAGGAAAGGACTTAAAATCTTGTTTCTCATCGTAGTTTAATTTCGAATCAGAATCTAATTTTGATAATACAATATGAATGAGCATTCCATTTAACACTTCCATTTCTGTGCCAATCGACAATAATGAACCACGAATCGCCGAAACGGTATCTATTATTTTTCGTAAAGATTCACTATCACCCTTTACCATATTAGGAACACTGAACAAAGAACTAATATGCTCTAGAAATATAAGCACTTTATTATCATACCTTTCCTTTAGTCTGTTCAGGGCTTTAGGATAGTTGCCTTCAGTTACCTGGTATGGTTCCACAACATCAAGTGCTGGGCCGGATAAACAGTTCAGCAAATAGTTGAACTTATCAATGTTTGAAATAGGAGTTTCGTTGACCATATTGTTGAAGCTTGTAATAAAACGTTCATATTCAGCATATTTGCCATCAAATTTTGGTAACTTCAGTGAGGGAAGACGTGACAACTGTGGCGGGGTAGGAATAGCAGCGTTCATGAATCTGACCTCCATAGATGCTGAACTACGATGAGGTTTTAAAAATTCTAATAGTTTTGCTTTGGTGCTGATGAACAAATCCTCGTTGTCACCTCGTGCAATATCGGCAGGGAAAATGTTTTCAATTTTAGTTTGGATGTGGCTCAATTGCTTAAAATACGATTCTAAAATTTCTAGGCGACATTCGATAATCGTAGTATCCATTTTATCACCATCTTTTTCAACCTTTCTCTTTAAGTTGGTGATATTCTTTTCCACATAGTTTAGAAAAGACGACTTATCTCCCAAAAAGTCGTTCATAGGAAACGAAAATGTACCTCGCTCCACTCAGCATTTCCGCCATTGCTTCATCCACTCACTAGTTTTAGTCAACTAGTTTTACCTCCATTGCTTTCTTCGAGGTTTTTCTGTATAGCACCCAATTTTGATTTTTTTTAAAGAAAATTTACTTTTTTAAATACTTTACTTCTCAGGTTATTAAATTCCGTTTTTCGCGCCCAAATTATAGGAATAAAAGGAATTAAAGATAAAGTAAAAAATACAACTCTGGCTGTCAAATAAGAGTTTTTTTTACAACAACAGTGAAGAAATAGACATGTTTTAAAAATCATCATGAAAATGTGACATGATTTTGGGAGCAACTTTAAAAGAAAATAAAAAAGTCATGTCTTAAAAAATCATCTTGAAAATTGGTTGATCTGCTGGATTTGATATACCGTTACATCGTACAACTTTTGAATATAAAACATGCTCTTCTTAATTTAAATTCACATCAACAAATACAAAGACCTTACAAGCTGGCTTTGATTTTACAATTTTTTAAGAGAGATTATTAATTTTATTCTCTTTTCTTTTTCTAGTTGCGTTATTTACCAGCGCGGCTGTTTGCCGGCTATAGGCATATCGACTACGTTGTCTTGGCACCATTTGTTGTTAAAACAAAGTATTGCCTGATTATTACATTGTGATTTTACAACTAAATGCAATCGAATTATTATAATTATTGTTTAAATAGATTTATATATATGAAATTAGTTTTAATTTCCTTCAAAAAAATTCATTTTTCTTTATCAATAAGATCTAAATGCATTGAGATTTAGTTCAAAAAATATTGACATATCAAACTTTATTATGTAGGGCAACTTTGTGTTTTCGAACATAAACAAAATTGTTGTATTTTTATCATGTTTTTTTACACAACTGAGATCTGCCAAAACCAAATTGAAATTTTTGGCAAAGTTTAAAAAAATTTGTTTGCATTAATATTTCTGTGAAAAATTGATTTTTTTTTTTTGATGAAGTTCAATAAAAAAACACTTTAAACTAAAAACCAAAATTGTATTTTTCTTAATAATGTTAGCATTTATAAGAATAAAGTACGATTCGTTTTACTTTCACCCACCCCTTCCTACTCTAATTGAAAACGAATAAAAACATGGGGATGTGAATTGCAGAACACCAAAAATGCTAAAGTAATCCACTTTCGAGTGAATTCGGATTCTAGAACATACCCGATTGCAGTAATATTTTTGGTTTGAATTGGTATGATGAGTTTACGGCAGTTCAAATTTTTCAAATGGAGTAAAATGTTAAAACTAAAGATTTATGTAAAGAATTTAAGGATCTATCTTCTAAAAAATTGGGTCTTTGTAATATTATGAAAGCACATATATATATGAAGCCAGAATCGAAACCATTTTTTTTAAATCAAGACGAATTCCCTATGCGATTGTTGATATTTTCAAAGAAGAAGCAGAGAGGCTAACTAAATTAAGTATATGGAAACCAATCTAGTTTAGCCAATGGGCTTCCCCTCTTGTGATAGTCTCTAAGCCAAATAACAAGATTCGTATTTGTGCTGATTTTAAATTGACTAAATAATCGTCAAATGGTTGTTGAAAAACATCCAATTCCAAGAATTCGGGACTTATTCCATAAACTTAAAAATGGGATGCTGTTTTCAAAAATTGATTTGTCTGATGCCTATTTTCAAATTGAAATCACGCCTTTTTTCATTGTCTTCCAGTCCATACGCTTTAAAATGTTCCTTAAGCTGCCTTTTATAGGTATCAAAATCGTTTTGTTCATAATCGAAACTCTGAAATTTCGGAAATGCCATGGAACTCAATGATAAACTGGAGACAGGACTATCGCGTTGATTCAAAACTCTCTCAATGTATGCTGATCCACTAACATTTGTTGAGCCCATTGTTGCTGCATAGTAAGGACTTCATTCAGAACTTGCTCCATATTTCAGCTATAAATATCCTCGTCGCCAATGAAATGTTCATTTATTATTTTTGAAATTCAGTTCTTGAACGAATAATATATTTTTCAGTAGCGACAATCAAATTATAAAAAACAATGAATAGTTGATTTAAAACAATGGCGGTTTTCACGCTTAGTTGTAAACTAGTTTTATAGAGCTAGCATGTCTTGTTAATATAGTACATATACCACTGTTGACAAGACCACAACAAAATGCATTAAGCTTTAATTTACCACATAGTTGTTAAAGTACTATACCAAAAACTATTGTCAACTAGCTACGTACATTTATTTACAAGTGCGCAAACAGCTATTCGTTTTGCCACCACTTTCTTATTTTCTTATATTTTTATTTTATCCCTGCGTGAAAAATTTAATATATGTATGTATATAAAAATAAGTACAAATAAAAAGCAAAATTTGGTGAATAAATAAAAAGATTTTCGAATCATGAACGCTGCCTGGATTTTTTACAACGGCTCTATACGTAGTTTATCATCACTTGCGCTTTTATGAAATATTTGTGCGTTCCCGAAAAAAGGTATTCCACTAAGTACTGGAGTTTCTGCAAATGGAATAACCACTTCATAATTTCGTCCAAAATATGGTCAATAACATGCTGCTCACAAACATCTACAGAAAGATTTATTTTGATTTCGTTAAAAAAAACATAGCTTCGCATTCCATTATCTCCGCAACTTCAATTTGATCAATTGCATTTTCTACCAGAAAATTTATAACTTTACCTTTTCCCATTATTTTAGGCATTTTAAGCTGTAAATTGCTTTTATTTAAGCAATACCAATTAGAGAAAAAAATCTCTTATCTGTTTTTAGAATAAAAATTGACGGAAAAAACAAAACAAACATCAGCTATTTCGACTTGTTTACAATACTCACACAAAAAACCGCTCACACTTTGTAGTTAAAAATCCTAGTACATCTAAAAGCATTTTAAATGTATTATCAAGCGTGAAAACCGCTAATATTTAAAAAAAAATGTAAGTTTTTTTAGTAATGTAACAGGTCAAGCCGATTACTCGATCACTGTAGAACTTTGTGAATCTATTCGTTGTTATAGCAAATCCTTTTGAGAAACAGTGCTCTTGCATGAGAAAATTCAAAACCAAACTATTTTTGCTCAAATTAAAAATGAAAGATGAAATTTCTCTGCAATGGACGAAGCGGACACTCGGCAACCAGGTTTCGTGGACCGTACTAGCAGTCTTCAGCACAACTTTATCTGCTAAATTCTTGACTGATAATTATATTCCAACCCTAGTTATGGTCATTTGCAATGTAAATTTCACAAAGGGAAGAAAAACATCACAAAAAAGTAACAGTCTTGCCAAAAACTTTCGAGAGGCCATTGGAGTACAATAACGATATTGGTCAAGCCAAATCACACGAAACGTACACCCAAAACAATCAGATCCAGGATGGAGTGCTATCACCCCTTTTGTGGAATGCGGTTGCTAATTCATTCCTTAAAAACTAGACATATGTAAGCACGATATCACAGCGGAAATGGTACTCAACTGATCAGCATATGATGCACCCAGAGCGGTACGTGTAAATGGTGTCAAAATGGAACTTGCGCTATTCTCCCAGAAATACAACATTGCCCTCTTTCGCAACCTAAAACGGCACTCCACTAACACTACAGGCCAGCGCATATTTAGACGTACTGCAAATTATTTCGGAAGGACAACTTTCACGCTTGACTAATAAAATGACGGTAATTTTCGTTTGCAAAAATGCAATCGTTCTAGCTTTTGGTATCAATACAAAGGAACAAATTGGCTATTAGCAGCGGTAATCAAATCGATACTATTCTACGTAATAGTTATTTAAATTATACTAGATTCTACGGCAGATCAAAATTACCTAGATAGGATTTTTCGCAATTTTCATGATAACAGCGACCCAACGGAAGCCAAGGCGTTATTCGCTGCGCTATAGGGATTTCCCATAAATGAAATGGCAGATAACAGCACTGACTACAGCCATCAGAATAAATATTACCAGAGAATGGAACCGCAAGCCTTGGTGACGTGGTGCCGTTGTGAGGAGCAACGCAACCGTCTAGACTTCTGCAGCACAGGACCCCTCTTCGAGAGGTAATATCAATCTTCCTTAGAAAGTTATTGATTAATTATTTTAAATATTATCTAAATATGTGATTACACTTGCTAGAATAAATATCCGTAAACTCATTTCATAATTATACGACTCTATAAATCGCACATAAATTAATTAAAGATTTTTGGTGTTATGTTTCCTTTTATAAAGCATTCACAAGCTTGTTGCAACTTAAACGTTTGTTAGGTTAGGTTAGACTGATTGGAGGGGTGTGATAGTCCATGTCATACGGCATACATTTAAGCCAGTGAAGGCTTGTTGTGCGCTCCCTTTAATTATCAGACACAAACTGCCAGAGTTCTGCGGCAGGATACGAACCTGGGACCTTCGCACTACGAGTCTAGTACACTACCTACTAGTCTACGAAGGTCAGTTTAAACGTTACAATGCCGCAAAAACAATTTGGAAAAATTTTGAACCAGAAAAGGTACCCGTACATAAATTGTCTGGTAAAACCGGAAGTTATCGGCAATTTTTACAATATTTAAAAACGTTTTTTTATAATGGGGTGCTCTTATTTAAACGTGTGTAACATATTTTGAGTTTTTAAACCGTTTTATGTGAAAATATTAAAAAATGAGTGCGAAAAGCAAAGAAATTGTTACTGACGAAATTAAAATTATTTTAAAATTAAGAAAAGAGGGAAAATCATATCGCGAAATAGCTGACCGAAGCCACTCTTCAATACAATACGTCATTCAAAGTTTCATAAAACCGGCTCAGTTCTATCAAGACCTCGTTCGGGAAAAGCGTACAATACTATCTTTAGTCAAACAAAGTAGTAGAATAACTGCTTCTCAAATCTGTTTAAATATAAAATAATCCTTCGGAAGACATTCACGAAGACACAGTGGGAAAAATATTAAAAAAAAAAAAATTATCACGGTCGTGTGGCACGTAGAAAACCCCTTATTTCTGAAGTAAATAGAAAAAACAATGCGTGCAAATGAACACTTAAATAAGCCATTCGAGTTCTGGGAGCGTGTTCTATTTTCCGATGAAAGTAAATTCTTCATATTTGGGATCAAGGAAAGAAAAATGGTATAGTAGAATAGTGGTACCGCTTTTGAAGAAGACAATCTGTTGCCAACAGTAAAACATGGTTGCGGTGGTGTATGGTTGCTGGTGGTGTTGGGAATATATTATTTATTGAGTCCACAATGGACCAGAATGGATATCTGAACATCCTCAAACAAGATTTGAAACAAAGCGCCGAGAAATTAGATATGGGGGAAGATTTTTGGTTTCAACAAGATAATGATCCCAACCACACGGCTCGTAATATTAAGCTTTGGTTGCTTTACAACGCCAAAAACCAGCTTAAATCGCCCCCCATTTATCAGATCTAAGCCGAATTGAACACCTGTGTGATTTACATCAGCTTAGAATTCGTGAGCACATTGCCTCAAAGGAAATGCTAAAAACGTCATCGTGGAAGAGTGGGCAAAAAAATGGAACAGGAGACTTCAAAATTAGTGACATCAACCCCAAACCGGCTTGCTGAGGTTTTAAAATGAAAAGGTTGTCGTACAAGTTATTAGTTTTTATTTATTTAAAAAAAAAAATTAAATACGGGTATGGTCTAGAATCCGAATTCACTCGAAAGTGGATTACTTTAGCATTTTTGGTGTTCTGCAATTCACATCCCCATGTTTTTATTCTTTTTCAATTAGAGTAGTAAGGGGTGGGTGAAAGTAAAACGAATCGTACTTTATTCTCATAAATAAAAAAATACAATTTTGGTTTTTAGTTAGAAGTGTTTTTTATTGAACTTCATAAAAAAATTAAATTTTTCACAGAAATATTAATGCAAACAAATTTTTTTTAAACTTTGCCAAAAATTTCAATTTGGTTTTGCAGATCTCACTTGTGTAAAAAAACATGAAAAAAATACAATTTTGTTTATGTTCGAAAACACAAAGTTTCCCTACATAATAAAGTTTGATATCTCAATGCATTTAGATCTTATTGATAAACAAAAATGCATTGGGTCCGATTATTGATTCCGTTCCGCGGCTGCGTATGACATTTTTTTTTTTGCGGAAGCAAAATTTGCAATTATTCATTCCGCTGCTGCGGTAACATTCCTTTGTTGCGGTATCATCTCTACATTTGCGGTATTGCCATATTATTGATTCCGCAATGTAGATATTTTCCTCCATTTTGCTTACGCTCAATTTTTATGATGGAAAGTTAACGGAAAGAACAAAAATGTAAGCAAATGTAAAATTTTTTTAAATTGTGTAATTAATTTGTTTAATTTTTTACTATTTCTATAGGAGCAAAAGAGAGAAATATACAAATAAAATGCAAATAGAAGCAATGGTAGATTTGATGAAAAAAAATCAAGACATTGCTTGCGGTTTTAGCCAGCGAGCTCCAGCGGACATAAAAAAATTCTGGGAAGACTTGGCGCTAACGCTTAATGGCTCCGGACCGCCTTTAAAAGATTCCAGTGGTTGGAAAAAGGTACATAGCGTAATTGTAATTTTAAATGTTTTTATTGTGTTTATAACTTGGTCTTACATTATAGGTATGGACGGATTACAAGAGTGGTGTAAAAAAGAAGCTAGCTAAGAATAAACAGCTTTTAACCATAACGGGAGGAGGACCATACAAAGAAATTCCACTAACTGACACAGAAGAAGAGGTTAGCGGTCTTTTGAATTTGAATATGGCGGTTTATGGCATATCCAATGTAAACAGTTTCGGTGTTTCGAAGGATGTTTTACCTAAAAGGCACGATACTCCAAGTTTTTCAGAAATAAGCCTGCCATTGGAACCAAGTATATGTCATCAAGAAGTAGATTTGCCACTTGAAGAAAATGTGTTAACGTTGGACACTGGGAATAAAGAAACCGGCACACAGAGCAGTTCTTCCGAATTTACAACATCACGATCGCTTAAAAGGACGAGAAAAGAGGACAAGTCAAATCTGCTTAAAGGGCAGATTAATGTACAAAAAAAGTTAGCTCCCGATGTCGCATCTGCTTTAGAAATAATAAAAGAGCAAAACAAAGAAAACCATAAAGCTTTGAAAGACATAAAAAGGGCCATATACACAATTACCGACGAAAAAAAAGAAACAAACGAAAATCTTGGAACAACAGCTGGCAGAAGAAAAGAGGCACAACGAAGAAATGAAGGTATTATTAATGAAAAAGATTGCTCTCAAAGAAAGAATTTTGCAACTTGAAATTGAGAAGCTGGACAAAGAGTTACGGTAGGATCGCTTTCATGTATTTATAACACTGAACTGTGATTTTTTTTAGTACATACACACATATATACATACTTACATACCTGAATTCCAAAATATATGAATTGTGATAATTTTTTTTTATTTTTATTTGAATATGCTTACATTTATGTACATACATACATATGTATATTCATTTTAACTAAATAAAATTGAATTAAAAATTCTGTAGTATTTGATTTCTTATTTCATTTGCTTCCCCACTAAAATCATCTTCAACAGGATCGTTTATTGGATCTTCTTCTTCAGGTAATGGAAAATCAAGTTGCTCGTCTGTAACATTGTAATGAAGTCTAATGTTGTGAAGTGCACAGCAGATATTTATGATCTTTGCAGACTTTTCTGTGTCATAATGTAATCCCCTTTCATTATTAAGGCATCTAAAAACAGATTTGAGCACTCCAATAGTTCTTTCTACTATAAGTCTTCCTTTAGAATGTGCGGTATTAAATCTAATTTTGTTGGGAGAATTAACTGGCTCTCTGTAAGGTGTCAGCAGCCATGGTTGTAAAGGATACCCCTTATCACCTGCCACAATTTTAAAAATTTGCTTACACAACTTTGTTGCTGAGAATTTTTTAATTTACTTACCCAAAACGAGGCATTTTCTTCTATTGTTATGTTTTGATTGAAGGAATGTTTTTGCAGCGTTCATTTCCCAAATGTGGGAATCATGGCAACTTCCAGGATATTGTGAAGACACATAACGTATTTTCTGTTCGTGATCACATATCTGTAATTACACAATTATATATACGCCCATGTTCTGGCAAACGCTGCGTTTTCAAATCGCAAATCGTTTTTAAAACGCAAAACGCATTTAAGCATGTTCTGAAAACGAAGCGATTTGCTGGCGACCAGATGTTTGCATAAATCGCCAGTTTATAAGTAAACAAATGATACCTACAATTGACAAAAACAAAGCAAAATTTGAAATTGTATATTTTTAATTAATATTGTGAAAAAATGTTAAAAGTTTTTCTTCAAATAAAAACAAAACATATTAAATTTAAATTTTACATAATTTTATTTTCTCTTTCAAATGCAGTTTAAATAAAAATGACCAGATCGCTTCAGCATACACTAGCGGTTTGAAAACGCCAGATTTCTAGCGTTTTCGTTTGCCAGAACACCTGTTTGGCGTTTTCAAATCGAAAACGAAAATTTTAAGCGATATGCGTTTCTCAGAACATGGGCGATACATACATACATATATTTGTGTACAAATCAAGTCAATAAAGATTTACTTACAATTATAACATTAATGCTGTAGTATCCCTTACGATTAAAAAAAAGGTGTTTATTGCAATTTGGAGCAATAATTTTAACATGTGTACCATCGACAGCCATTACAACATTTGGGATACTACACTTCTCATAGAAAGTCATTTTGGCTATTCTTTCCTCGTCTGCACTCATGCTCATGGATATCCATTTGCTGCACAACAAATGTTCTAATTTGCTCAAGAACTCATCCAGCACTTTGCAAAACGTTGATTGGGCTATGTTCACATTAAAATCCTTACCTACACTATGCTGATAGCTGCCCTCTGCAAAAAATATCAAACAAGCACAAAGTTTATCTTTGGCTGTGAGAGCTCCTTGCCGACCTCTTCCTGTGGATGCAGATTCTAACTCACACAAAATATATTTAAACGCTTCCTTATTTAAGCGAAAATTTTTTTGGAAGCTGTAAAATTAAGCATTTAGCAGGAGACCGGTTAACTTTTGTTTGTTTCAACTTACTCTCTGTCGTTCATCTGCAACACATCTCCAGATTTATAGCGTAAAACTCTTCTTTCCAATCGCATGTCATAAGAATCACTGTCACTACTATCGTCAAATAAAGCAATTGTATCCATATTTTATTTATTAAAAAAGATTTAACACACGCGTCTAAAATTATATCTAAAACTTGTTGATTTTTTTGCATCAGCTGATACAACATCGGCTCATAATCACTTAAAACAGGGATGTTAAATTAAGTTTGCGGAAAGCGAATACCGCAGGAATGAATAATTACAATTTTCATATCGATCGATATTTCTTTCCGTAAAATTTTCCTTTCCGCGCGGAATCAATAATACCACCCATTTTTTGAAGGAAATTAAAACTAATTTCATATAATACAGCCCAATTCTAAACTGAAACTTTCTGGAAGTTTTTTCCCTTTTCCCAACTATCCTATTCTAAAAAATTCTCCCTGGGAGATTTTACTTTCCTCCTATTCTAAATAAACTTCGAAACTGGGAAACTCTTCCCGGGGAAAAAAGTAGCTATTACGAATGTCATAAAAAGAGGGAAAATGATGACAAATTTTGGGAATAATTCCGCCAAAATTTTGAAGAGGATTGTGCCAAAAAATTTAAGTAATTTAAATTTTTCATTGAAAATTTGATAAATATCTCAATTTGTTCATATTTTTAGGTCAAAAACAACAAATAAGAAACAGATGGAGATCCTTATAAATGCAAAGCAGTCCCACCCAAATGTTGCCCGGGGATGGTTTAAAGGAAGCAAAGATAATTTAAATACAATATGGCGCAATTTAGAGGCGGAATTAAACGCAGCTGGGCCACCACTTAAAAGTATCGCCGAATGGAAAAGGTATGAATTATTAAGTGGCAATAAATTTTCCTTTCAGAGCAACAAATGATAAATTTATTTTTCAGGTTTGGTGCGACCAGAAGAAGTATGTACGCCATAAGGCGGCACAAAATTTAAAATTTTCTCGGGCTACTGGTGGCGGCCCAAATATGGAGCAGGGTTTTTGTGCAAATGAGGAAATTATTTACAACCTGATTTGTATGAAAGACTCTGTGGAAGGCGTTTCTAAAAAATTCGGGTTAGGTGCATCTGGTGTAGAAAAAACGCTAGAAATATTGTTGGATTCCACACCCGATGATGAGCCTAAAAGCAGTAGTGTTTATAATGAAGATGTGCCCCAAAAACCACCTGCGAAAAAATTGAAGCTGGACTCCAAAGCGGATCCTAGCGAAGTTTTGGCATTGAACTTATGGAGAATAAAAGTAAATGAACAAAAGTGTGTTCATGTCACATTTACCCTACGAAGAGACTCTTGTTCCCCCATTCGAATCAACAATCAAGTTGTTCCTCGACATTCACAGGTGAAATACCTTGGTATACATCTTGACCGACGGCTTACATGGAAACAGCACATTGACTCTAAGCTAACACAAATGAAGCTATAGATATAATGTTGGTACCTGAGACTCATTTGACTTCGAGGAGCCTTTTTAAAATGAGTGGCTACACCTTATATGATACAAAGGACCCGAGAGGAAGAGCATGCGGAGGATCAGCAATTCTAATAAAGTCAAGACTCAAGCACTATATTCTTGAGAACAATTGTGAAGACCATCTACAAGCAACAAATATTTGCATCGAAAATTTTTGCACAAATCTCGTGATATCATCAATTTACTCCCCTCCCAGATTTTCAATCACTGAGGATCAATATGAGGATTTTTATAGAACTCTTGGACCTTGTTTCGTAGCAGCTGGGGACTACAATGCAAAACATACGTTCTGGGGATCGCGTCTTATTACACCTAGAGGTCAAGCATTATTCAACACAATTTCAAAAATGGGTTTGGATGTCATTTCGAGCGGGGAGCCCACTTACTGGCCTACTGACCCACAAAAAATTCCAGATGTTATAGATTTTGGCGTCATGAAAAATATCTCTAGGGATTTAATTCATGTTGAAGCTCCTCATGATCTCTCCTCCGATCACTCGCCAACTATCGTTACAATTTGTAGCCCACTAAGAAGTGACTTACCTCACCCATATGTGAAGATGATAAATCATGTTAATTGGCTGGTGTTCAAAAAATATCTCAGTAGTCGTTGTACGGGAAACATCAGGCTTAGAACTCCCGATGATATTGAACTTAACATTGCCAATCTTACCGATAATATTAAACAGGCTGCTAAACATGCCACTACTTCCTATCCGCAGACTGGGTTTAATAGAATTTATTCTGCGGATATTGAACGTCTCGTATGTGAAAAAAAGAAGAGCTAGAAGGGAATGGCAACAGCACAGATCACCCCAACATAAAATCAGACTTTAAGAATGCATTAAACGACTCCAAGTGTTGCTTGCATCTGAAAAATAAGCATCTCTTAAAAACTATCAGCAGCATCTAATTACTCCTTGTGGCGCGCTGCTAGAAAACTTAAAACACCCGCTGAGTTTAAACCACCCGTGCGCACTTCTACCGGAGGTTGGGCAAGAATACTGAAAAGAAATACTGAAAAAGGAAACATATTTACTGAGCATTTAAAATACGTATTTACCCCAAACACATGTACTGGTGCTGCTGTTTTGCCGAGAGTAGTTGTACAAAAATTAATTGCTGAAACCAACCCAAAGAAACTTCGGGTATTGATGGAATTAGTAACAAAATGCTGATGAACTTGTCTCGTATTGCTATTAGAATCCGGCGGGCAAAGATCTTACCAAGGCTGAGTCATATAGGTCTTTGTTGAACCTTCGTAGTAAACAGACGTATTATCGGAGTTTTTTTTATATACTAAACAAACAAAAATACAAAAAAAATATTCGTAATAAGTACTGATTCGTAATAAGTACGGGTTTTGTGAAATTTGCTTTATTTGCACTAATAATATTTTTCATATAATCTGAAACAAAAAAAAAAAAAAACACAAACAAAGTGACTGAGGAATACTCTGCATGAGTACCTCAAAAACAAACAATTGTGAAGTGAGTTCTAACGGCAGAAATGCCTATTTTACTGTGAGTTCTGAAGCTCTTAATGCAAACAATAAAAACAAAAAATTGGATGACAGTCTTTTTCTAACGGCAAAGCCAATTTTACGCGAGCGATCAACTTCGCTTACTCCAATGCCAAGTAGTGATTCGTTAACATTACCGTTGCCTAGTTCTTCTTTATTTAAGTCTGCGCTATTATCCGCTCCGGGCTCGTGTTCATCACTTAACCCAGTTATCACAATGGACGATAATATTCAAAAACCTAAAGTGCCTGTCGGAATGGACAGATATGTAATGGTGGTAAAGCGTGCGAAGCCCAAATTCATCCAAAATCTCATCTGTTCCGAAAATATCCAGGGACTACGACGTCGCCTCAGCTAATCGTCAAAACCGGTTTAAAATATTGCAAGATGACAGCAACAAATCCGAAGAATCTTCGAAAAAAACCTCAAAACCACCGCCAATCTGAGACAAAAAAACTCTAACACACTTCTTAAAAAACTAATCTCGGTCGTTGGTGAAAAGGCATTTCACATTGTTCCAATAAAACGTGGTAACATTGATGAAGCAAAAGTTCAAATATACGAAGAAAGATTTCCGGAAAATGGTTAATGAATTTGAGAAAAATTAAACAAGTTTCTACACATTCCAGCTTAAGAGTGCTAAAGGCCTACAGATCGTATTGAATGGCATAGATTCTTATGTTGTTCCCGAGGAAATAAAAGATGATCTCACCCTCCAGGGATTTAAGGTAAAGAATGTCTCTAACATAATGAACAGGGAGAAGATCCCCCAACCTTTATTTCGCGTTGAACTGGAGCCAAATGATATTAAATTGAAGAAAAATGAGACACATCCAATTTATAATTTAAAATATCTCTTTTACCGAAAAATCACAGTTGAAGAACCACACAAGCGTTCTGGACCCGTACAGTGCCATAATTGTCAAGAATATGGCCACACAAAAACTTACTGCAAATTACCTACTGTTTGTGTTGTGTGCGGTGAATTACACAACACTGCTATTTGCAATAAGTCGAAGGACCAGAAGGAAAAAATGTGCAGTAATTGTGGAGGTAATCACACTGCTAACTACAGAGGATGTCCTGTGTTCTCTTTTGTTAAACAAGCTATGAGTCAAAAGCCTAAAGTAACCTAAGCTCAAGCAGTAAATACGTACTCCGCTACTCATCCCCTAATGGCCGAAACAAATAACTTCACATGTATCGTATGCTGACGCTGTGAAGATCAACTCTATTCCCATTCAAAAAATGTCACCTCCAAATAATAAAACAAATGCAAACCCAAGCTTTAACTTCAGTCGCCTTGAAGCTACTATTGATAATCTGGTGCAAACTATAAATAACTTTACAACAAATATGACTAGCATGATGCAAGAAATGCTGCGAATGCAGAACACACTGATTTAAGCATTAGTTAACAAGCCATGAACACGTTAAAAGTATGTTTCTGGAACGCAAACGGCATTCGCCAACATAAAAATGAACTTGAGCACTTCCTTACGGTAAAAATATTGATATAATGTTGGTATCTGAGACTCATTTGACTCTAAGAAGCCTTTTTAAAATGAATGGCTACACTTTATATGATACAAAGGACCCGAGAGGAAGAGCATGCGGAGGATCAGCAATTCTAAGTCAAGACTCAAGCACTATATTCTTGAGAACACTTCTGAAGACCATCTACAAGCAACGAATATTTGCATCGAAAATTTTTGTTCAAATCTTGTGATATCATCGATTTACTCCCCTCCCAGATTTTCAATCACTGGGGATCAATACGAGGATTTTTACAAAACTCTTGGCCCTTGTTTCGTAGAAGCTGGAGACTACAATGCAAAACATACGTTCTGGGGATCTCGTCTCATTACACCTAGAGGTCGAGCGTTGTTTCGAGCGGGGAGCCCACTACTGGCCTACTGACATACGAAAAATTCCGGATGTTATAGATTTTGCCGTCATGAAAAATATCTCTAGGGATTTAATTCATGTTAAAGCTTCTCATGATCTCTCCTCCGATCACCCTTCCACGATCGTTACAATTTGTAGCACACTAAGAAATCACTTACCTCACCCATATGTGAAGATGATAAATCGTGTTAATTGGCTGGGGTTCAAAAAATATCTCAGTAGTCATTGTACGAAAAACATCAAACTAAGAACTTCCGATGATATTGAATTTAACATTGCCAATCTTACCGAAAATATTGAACAGGCTGCTAAACATGCCACTACCTCCCATCCGCAGACTGGGTTTAATAGAATTTATTCTGAGGATATTGAACGTCTCGTATGTCAAATAAGAAAAGCTGGACGGGAATGGCAACAGCACAGATCACCCCGACATAAAAATAGACAAAGAATACACTAAACGCCTCCAGGAATTACTTGCATCTGAAAAATCTGGTTTTCTTAAGAACTATCTGGAAGGTCTCGATGTCACAGTAGCATCTAATTACTCCTTGTGGCGCGCTGCTAAAAAACTTAAAACACCCGTTGAGTCTAAACCACCTCTGCGCACTTCTACCGGAGGTTGGGCAAGAACTAATACTGAAAAAGGTAACATATTTGCTGAACATTTAAAACACGTATTAACCCCAAACACATGTACTGGTGCTGTTGATTTTCCGAGTGTAGTTGCTCTGCCCCCTCGACCCATAAAGTTTAAGATGCGTGATGTACAAAAATTAATTGCTAAAACCAACCCGAAGAAAGCTCCGGGTATTGATGGAATTAGTAACAAGATGCTGTTGAAGTTGCCTCGTATTGCTATTAAAATCCTGTTATTTATTTTTAATGGCATTTTACGACTGGAGTATTATCCACACAGCTGGAAACTTGCCATGGTCAAAATGATTCCAAAGACGGGCAAAGATCTTACCAAGGCTGAGTCTTATAGGCCAATAAGTTTACTGTCAACAATTTCAAAGCTCTTCGAAAAGCTGCTCATGACAAAATTGTCCCCAATTCTAGCTGATGATGGGTGCATACCGAACCATCAATTTGGTTTAAGAAGTCAGCATAGTATCGTTGAACAATGTCATAGATTGGTTCATTTCATAAGAACATTTGAAAAAAAAAAGTATTGTTCTTCCCTCTTTATTGATGTTTCTCAGGTATTTGATAAAGTGTGGCATGAGGGCCTGATTTTGAAATTGAGGATATATCTACCAATGAACATTGTGAGTCTATTGGAAAGTTACATTCTTGCCCGGAAGTTCACTGTTGTGGAAGGAGACTTCATGAGTGTGCCCGAAACTATCTCATCTGGGGTGCCACAGGGGAGTATATTGGGGCCAGTTTTGTATTTGATTTATACCTGTGATATGCCTCAGCAGTAATATCTTCACTTCTACATTTGCCGATAATACAGCCTGTCTTAGTATGCATGAAGACCCTCACGAGGCATCACGATATCTTCAGGAACATATTAACCTGTTGGAGCTGTGGTTGAACTTATGGAGAATAAAAGTAAATGAACAAAAGTGCGTTCATGTCACATTTACCCTACGAAGAGACACTTGATCCCCCATTCGAATCAACAACCAAGTTGTTCCTCAACATTCACAGGTGAAATACCTTGGAAACACCTCACTGACTCTAAGCTATCGCAAATGAAGCTTAAATTGACCCAGATACATTGGCTGATTGGTAGAAATTCTACCCTCAGTCTAGATTGTAAACTTTTAATATACAAGTCGCTTTTGAAACCCATATGGTGTTACGGAATTCAGCTATGGGGCACTGCTTCATCTTCCAATATAGAGAGAATCCAACGAAGGCAAAACAAAATTTTAAGGTTAATTACATCAGCTCCATGGTACATGAAAAATTCAATTTTACATCGTGATTTAAATATGACACTTGTGACCGCTGAAATTGCAAAATATGCTTGCAAATATTTAACAAAACTCGAGTCCCATCCTAATCCCCTTGCTCGTAACATCTTGAACTTTACTGGACACTTCCGCTTAAAAAAGAGGGATACTACGGTCTAAATACGCAATACTCCAGATGAAAGTTTTTGAAAATATTTTTGTGCTTAACACTACATTTTATGTATAATTAATTACTATCACTAAGTTTACGTCCGACACTGGTTGGGCCTAATTATTATATCTATATTTAAGATTTGAATACTTATTGTTAGTTCTTTTTGAAGATACAATGAATAAATATGAGGAGAAAAAAATTAAACAATAATTATAATAATTCCATTGCATTTAGTTGTAAAATCGCAATGTAATAATCAGGCAATACTTTGTTTTAACAACATATGGTGCCAAGACAACGGTAGTCGATATGCTTATAGCCGGCTAACAGCCGAGAATAAAATTAATGATCTCTTTTAAAAAATTTTAAAATCAAAGCCAGCTTGTGTCTTTGTATATGTTGATGTGAATTTAAACTACAAGAGCATGTTTCATGTTCCAAAGTTGTACAATGTAAGGGTATATCAAATCAAGCAGATCAACCAAAAGCAAATAATTTTATTTTCGTTCGTTGTCTTTTTTGAGAGTATTGAATAATTTTATTTTCATTCTAGGTTTCTTTAAGAGTATTAATTTTGTTTTTATTCGCGTAGAAAATTAATTGAAAAATTTGAATATCTTTGCTTTCATACTCTGTAAATTGTTTTAGTTTTGTAATTTGTTAATATTTTTTGCATCTCTTTGCCGACAACCGTCGATTTTTGCGTAGCCGTATACGTTGACATTTAGATTTTTTTCGAACATAAACTTCGAATGTGAAAAACATGCTGAATTCAGAACACCAATTTATAAATTATGGGGATTCAAAAAATTTTTCGTTTTCAATCCGAGTCGAAACCTGGAACATACCCGTAATTTGTAATTTTATTTTTGTGTACGAAAAGTTTTTCTTGTGAATTCCGCTGATATTTTAAAAAGATTTTCGAATCATGAACGCTGCCTGGATTTTTTACAACGGCTCTATACGTAGTTTATCATCACTTGCGCTTTTATGAAATATTTGTGCGTTCCCGAAAAAAGGTATTCTACTAAGTACTGGAGTTTCTGCAAATGGAATAACCACTTCATAATTTCGTCCAAAATATGGTCAATAACATGCTGCTCACAAACATCTACAGAAAGATTTATTTTGATTTCGTTAAAAAAAACATAGCTTCGCATTCCATTATCTCCGCAACTTCAATTTGATCAATTGCATTTTCTACCAGAAAATTTATAACTTTACCTTTTCCCATTATTTTAGGCATTTTAAGCTGTAAATTGCTTTTATTTAAGCAATACCAATTAGAGAAAAAAATCTCTTATCTGTTTTTAGAATAAAAATTGACGGAAAAAACAAAACAAACATCAGCTATTTCGACTTGTTTACAATACTCACACAAAAAACCGCTCACACTTTGTAGTTAAAAATCCTAGTACATCTAAAAGCATTTTAAATGTATTATCAAGCGTGAAAACCGCTAATATTTAAAAAAAATGTAAGTTTTTTTAGTAATGTAACAGGTCAAGCCGATTACTCGATCACTGTAGAACTTTGTGAATCTATTCGTTGTTATAGCAAATCCTTTTGAGAAACAGTGCTCTTGCATGAGAAAATTCAAAACCAAACTATTTTTGCTCAAATTAAAAATGAAAGATGAAATTTCTCTGCAATGGACGAAGCGGACACTCGGCAACCAGGTTTCGTGGACCGTACTAGCAGTCTTCAGCACAACTTTATCTGCTAAATTCTTGACTGATAATTATATTCCAACCCTAGTCATGGTCATTTGCAATGTAAATTTCACAAAGGGAAGAAAAACATCACAAAAAAGTAACAGTCTTGCCAAAAACTTTCGAGAGGCCATTGGAGTACAATAACGATATTGGTCAAGCCAAATCACACGAAACGTACACCCAAAACAATCAGATCCAGGATGGAGTGCTATCACCCCTTTTGTGGAATGCGGTTGCTAATTCATTCCTTAAAAACTAGACATATGTAAGCACGATATCACAGCGGAAATGGTACTCAACTGATCAGCATATGATGCACCCAGAGCGGTACGTGTAAATGGTGTCAAAATGGAACTTGCGCTATTCTCCCAGAAATACAACATTGCCCTCTTTCGCAACCTAAAACGGCACTCCACTAACACTACAGGCCAGCGCATATTTAGACGTACTGCAAATTATTTCGGAAGGACAACTTTCACGCTTGACTAATAAAATGACGGTAATTTTCGTTTGCAAAAATGCAATCGTTCTAGCTTTTGGTATCAATACAAAGGAACAAATTGGCTATTAGCAGCGGTAATCAAATCGATACTATTCTACGTAATAGTTATTTAAATTATACTAGATTCTACGGCAGATCAAAATTACCTAGATAGGATTTTTCGCAATTTTCATGATAACAGCGACCCAACGGAAGCCAAGGCGTTATTCGCTGCGCTATAGGGATTTCCCATAAATGAAATGGCAGATAACAGCACTGTGTAATAAGTTTTGGGATTATTTTATATTGTTTTATTTTAATTTATATTCGTGTTCTAGTGTGAGCCCTATAGTACTCTTATTTTTATTCTAGAGCCTTAGAGTAGCAGACGGCTCTATCTTATGGCAAAGTTAATTGCCGAAGTTTTTGAAAGAAATAAAACAAACTCTATATTTGAAGTCAGAATTATTTCTCTGGTTTATTCACAATTTTTCTTCAGCTTATATACTATTTCTTATTCTATGTTTTCTACAATAATCTTATTCTATTTCTATGTTATTTTAATATTCACTTCCCCTACTTAATTTGTTTATGTTTAATTTGTGAACATGTGCACATGGCATTATTTGGATCAAGTGCACATGGCATATTCAATTTCATTAGTTTTTATTTAATGCAGTTATTGTGACCCGTTTTAAATCAACACCAGGTACTTGAACTAGTAACCCAGTTTAATTAACGCCAGTCACTTGAAATTGCATAACATAGTATTCTTTTATTTTGTGTTCTTATATTTTATTTGATTGTTTATAACTTTGTTTGGGTATGTATGTTTGTTGTTTACATTTCTGTTTGTGTATGCACGTATGCACTACACCCTTACCGCTAAAAAGAAAAAAAAAAATTTGAAAAAATATTTTTTTTTTGTTGATAATATTGAATTACAAAAGTAGTACTTAAAATAATTTTATTCTATTCTTATGTATAGTCATAGGTTTATTATCTTTTAAAATAGTGATATTTACATCTTGTGTATTTATTACTTCAAACGGTCCAATATATTGGCTTTCATTTTTCTTTGCATTTTCTTTTCTTAAAAATACTTTATCTCCTATTTTTATTTGAATATCGTTAGTATTCTTATCTTTAATATTTTTTTGCTTTATTTTGCTTTCTAATAATTTTCTGTTTGCCATTTCATGTGCATGCTTTAATTTTATTTTTAATTCTGTAATATAATCTTCATAATTATAAAATTTATCGTTCGACATGGGTGCAGTTGGTATTGACGCCAATCTTCCGTAAACAAGTTCAAATGGAGAAAACCTGTGGATGAGTGTGGTGTTGTATTATACGCGAATGTATAATATGGAATCCATTCATCCCAATTGTGCTGTTCTGTGAAAGAACGCATGTATTCGTTTAAAACTTTATGATTTCTTTCTATACTACCTAAAGTTTCATGGTGGTATGCTGTTGAAGTTACATGCTTGATTTTCATAAGTGTACAAATTCTATTAAATAATTCGTTTATGAACTCAGTTCCTCTGTCCGTTTTTATCGTATCAAAACATCCATATTTTAGTATGAATCTTTCTACTAATATTCTTCCTATCTCAGATGCTTCTTTAGTTTCTATTGGAAATGCGTCAATATATTTTGTTAGTTCGCATTGTGCTGTTAATATGTATCTATACCCGTTAGATATTCTTAGCGGACCTACAGTGTCTAATTGTATAAATTGAAATGGTTTTGTAGGTGTATTAGTTATTTGGATTGGTGCCTTGGTATGCCTAATGACTTTGTTCCTTTTACAAGATTCGCAATGACTGATGAAATCTTTTATCATTTTGTACATATTTTTCCATATATACTTTTGCTTTAATCTGATGATTGTTCTACGTACTCCCGCATGACCTCCGTATGGAGTTTCATGATATTCTTTTATTATCTCTTTTTGTCTATCTTTTTCCAGTATTTTCTCTGGTTGTTTAAACAATATTATTTCTATAGGTCTCTGCCTATGTTTATCTTTATTCTGCATGCTATTATATATTTTTATCAAATTTTCCTCACGTATGAGTTTGAAAATCGTATCATCCTTCGCTAGCGTTATTGTGAATATTTGATTATCTCGTAAAGTCTTAGTTAACTTCTGCAAGACTGAACCTAAATTCGAGTATGCATTTTCATTACAAGTTACTATTACGCGATTTCTACAAATTTCAACTTTTGGCATGCTTTTATTCATTTTATCTATAACAAAATTTAATCTTGGATATCCCTTAATTTGTGAAAACGATATGCTATTCCACATATAGATGTGATCAGTTTCTCTGTCACTGTTTCTTTTCTTATTATTCTCATCTTTTCTAAACGAAGTACTTTCTTTATTAGTATTGTAGCTTCTTTTCTTTAAATCTTTAGTCATTTTTCTAGTCATTACGTTTATAATTTTTGGCATCATGTCTTTCAAATCATTAGAATCTATTTTGATTCTTGATAATGCATCGGCATTAGTATTTATTTTTCCTTGCTTATATATAATCTCGAAGTCATAATCCATGAGATCTAATCTAATTCTAGTTAATCTTGATGAAGGATTACTATGAGTAAACAATGATATTAGTGGTCTGTGGTCAGTTACTACTTTGAACTTTCTACCATATAAGTATGGTCGAAAATGAGTGATTCCCCAATGAATAGCTAAAAGTTCTTTTTCTATCACGGGTTTGTTAATTTCATGTTTATTGAGAGAACGGCTTGCATATGAGATTGGTAAATCGCTATTTATTTCACCTTGTGAAAGTACTGCTCCTAACGCGTAATTTGATGCGTCGGTAGTAAGTATGAATTCTTTTTCAAAATCTGGGTATTGTAATATCGGTGGATTTGAAACTATAGATTTTAACATTTCAAAAGATCTTTGGCAATTTTCTGACCAAATAAATTGTTGGTTTTTCTTTAACAGTTCATTGAGAGGTTTAGCTATCTGTGCAAAATTTTTAACAAAACGTCTGTAATAGTTACAAAAAGCTACGAATCTTCTAGTGTCATCTGCATTCTTTGGAATTGGATAAGTTTCAAGTGCCTTGCATTTACTTGGATCTGTCATTATTCCTTTATCTGTGATAAGATGTCCTAAATAAACTACTTCTGGTTTCAAAAAATTACATTTGTTTGGATTTAATTTGAGATTGTAGGTTTTTAATCTTTGAAATACTTTTCTTAAATTATCATTATGGTGTTTTAAAGAACATCCAAAAACAATTATATCATCTACGTATATAAATGCATTGGAATCTAAACCTGTTAATGCTATTGTCAACATCCTTTGGAAACTGTTTGATGATATTTTGAGACCAAAAGGTAATCTTTTGAATTGATAGTGTCCATTATTCGTAGAAAATGCTGTAAGTGGTCTAGATGCTGGCTGTATCTCTATCTGGTGGAATGAGCTCGTCATGTCTAGCGTTGAAAAATATTTTGCTCTTCCTATTTTGTCTAATACATCATCTAGTTGAGGTAATGGGAATTTGTCGTTGACTAATTTTTTATTTAATTGACGATAATCGACGACTAGTCTCCATTTCTTCTCATCGTTGTCACTTTTCTTTGGGACCAAAAGTAAAGCAGAATTATAAGGACTAACCGATGGTTCAACCAAATCTTCTTCTATTAATTTCTTAACCTGTGTTTTGATTTCTTCCTGTTGTGATTGTGGTAATCTATAATTTCGTGTGTAAACTGGGGTAACGTCCACAATATGTAATCTTTGTTTATAAAAATTATTCGCTGTTAATTGGTCTCCTTCTAAATGAAAAATATCTTGGAATTCTTTGCATATCTTCTCTATGGTTTGCCTTGCGTTAATGTCTACTGTATCTATATTTAGTAATTTTCTTAATTTCTCCCATCTATCCTGTTGTTCAGCAATTTCTTTTTTATTATATAGGATGTTGTAATCTGATAAGCGTCTGATTTGTAAATCTAGTTGTGATATTGTAACCTCTTCGTCTGAAGCATTTAAAATTCTAATGTGCTTTGTCCCATGTTTTGGAATTATTGTATTGCCAACAAAAACATTGCTTCTAATTTGTTTTGCACATACTACACTATCTTCTTCAATCTGTAAATTTACTGCTTGTATCATTTCAGTTCTTGGTGGTATTATGAATTTATTGATATTTGCTCTCATTGGTAGAACGTATTCTGTTTCATTTATTATGATACTTAATGTGTATGTCTCATAATCTATTTTTGCCAAATATTTAGTGAAAAAATCTCTACCTAGAATGCCATCTGTTGCTGTTGGGAATTCTTTATTCACTATTTGATATTCATGGTTTATTATATCTTTCTGAAATACTAATTTTAGTATCGAAGTACCCATTGTTTGAATTGCATTGTTTTCAATACCCGTAATTTTGCAAGAATTGTATTGATTTACTTCCTTATCACCTATAAAATTTTCTTTACATATAGAAATGTCTGCACCTGTATCTACCAAAAATCTCACAAAAACTCCTTCAACAGTTTTAAATGTTACAAAATGAGGTGCATCTGCGTGCGAATTGTATGTTTTTAATGTATATTCTCTTAATTGTTTTAACTTCCCTACGTCTTCTGTCAAATTTACTCTTGAGGATCGTAGGGGTTTATCTCGTTTCCCTGTTCCTGAGTGACATATACCCTTCTTTGGTTTCTAAAATTTCGATTTCCTTGGTTGCTATTGTTGTTATTGTTATTATTTCTATGGGAACCATTTCTTTGCGAAGTATTATTATTCCTAAAATACTGACCAGGATTGCTATTACCATTTCTATTGAAAGTATTAACGTTATTATTATTATATCGTTGGTTGTTAGTACTATGAAATCTTTTGTTATTGAAAGATCTCCTGTTCCTATTAAAATGCATTATAGAATTTGGTTGAGAAACTACTTCTGAAGCTATTTGGATTGCCTCATTTAGACTTTTGGGTCTTGCAGCAAAAACAGTAGCTCTGTGTGGTTCATTTAAACCATTTTTAAAAGTACTAAGCGCAATTTGATCATTCATTTTAATAATTGTATCTCTGCTCTCATAACCCAGTTCTGTGATCTGGAGTTCATTAAGACAAGCTATAAGTGATTCAACCTTGTTGGCGAATTGTGTTACTGAACTATTTCCTTGTGTCTGTTTTGATAATTCAGTATGTACTGAAGAGAGTGATTTCTTTGGTGAAAATACTTTCCTAAGGGTACTTTTGAAAGTTTCTAAAGAATTTGGTGTCTCTTCTGAAATTAATTTGTTCCTTACTTTGTCTGTTAATTTAGTAGCCAAGACGAATTTGATCAACTTACTAATCTCTGTATTGTCTTTAAGCGTTCCAGCATAGAATTCTATTATGCCAAGAAAGTTACTCATTTGCCCGAGGTCACCATTGAACTCTGGTATAATTTTGGATGCGTCTAGAATGCCAAACGATGCCATGTCTTCGATTTCTTTTACTTTCAAATAATTTAAAATTTTTTTTTCAATTTCATTAATATTTTCTAGAGAATGGCCTTCATTCTTTAGTGCAATAAATTTTAATTCTTCAATTAATTTTAAAGTATTTATTATATAATTTTTGTATAATTTCTATTTGGGCTCTTTTTTAAATTCTTATAAATACTTATCAACCTATCCATTAAACATTTTCTATTTTATTTGTAAATTTTATCGCTTTTTTTTTCATATATTCTTTATAATACTCGTTTAATTTTCCTAATACTAATATAACTAAAAGGAATAGAATTATTTGTTGTACATGGTCTTGAGATATTGTTAATACTCCTTTGTTATTTTCGTTTACTATGATAGCCTCTTTAGAAAACCATCCCCCCATTTTGGTTTTATTTGTTGTTTCTTATAGTCCGAATGTCATTCAAAATTTTGGACTTTTCTGATTTGTTGCCGGTTAGGTGAAATTTTCGGTAGGCCTCAGCAATAAGTTTTCGCCTCTTAACCGCTTTACCGCCTCTTTTCTTTTGTTTCTCTTCCTTCTTCTGGCTTTCGGGTTTTGTTACCTGCGCTTTGGACCTCTGAAGGTGTTTTAGGTATTCCTGGATGGGTATCTTCTTTTTGCTGGCACTATACTTTGGGACCTCTTCAATGGGAACTATGGGCTGAGGTACGTATTCATTCTCCAGCAATTGCTCCCACTTCTTGAAAAGCTGATCGATCTCTTGCTTGGTAGTCTCTAGGTCTTCTATATTCATCAGGATTTATTTAGGCAAAAAAATATTAGGATCTTAATTTGGCAGGATCTTATTCGCAAGATCTAATTCGGCAGTTAAAATGAATTTTGATTTGGCAGTTAAAATGAATTTTGATTTGGCAGGATCTTATTCGCAAGATCTAATTCGGCAGTTAAAATGAATTTTGATTTGGCAGGATCTTATTCGCAAGATCTAATTCGGCAGTTAAAATGAATTTTGATTTGGCAGGATCGCCATGTAATAAGTTTTGGGATTATTTTATATTGTTTTATTTTAATTTATATTCGTGTTCTAGTGTGAGCCCTATAGTACTCTTATTTTTATTCTAGAGCCTTAGAGTAGCAGACGGCTCTATCTTATGGCAAAGTTAATTGCCGAAGTTTTTGAAAGAAATAAAACAAACTCTATATTTGAAGTCAGAATTATTTCTCTGGTTTATTCACAATTTTTCTTCAGCTTATATACTATTTCTTATTCTATGTTTTCTACAATAATCTTATTCTATTTCTATGTTATTTTAATATTCACTTCCCCTACTTAATTTGTTTATGTTTAATTTGTGAACATGTGCACATGGCATTATTTGGATCAAGTGCACATGGCATATTCAATTTCATTAGTTTTTATTTAATGCAGTTATTGTGACCCGTTTTAAATCAACACCAGGTACTTGAACTAGTAACCCAGTTTAATTAACGCCAGTCACTTGAAATTGCATAACATAGTATTCTTTTATTTTGTGTTCTTATATTTTATTTGATTGTTTATAACTTTGTTTGGGTATGTATGTTTGTTGTTTACATTTCTGTTTGTGTATGCACGTATGCACTACAACTGACTACAGCCATCAGAATAAATATTACCAGAGAATGGAACCGCAAGCCTTGGTGACGTGGTGCCGTTGTGAGGAGCAACGCAACCGTCTAGACTTCTGCAGCACAGGACCCCTCTTCGAGAGGTAATATCAATCTTCCTTAGAAAGTTATTGATTAATTATTTTAAATATTATCTAAATATGTGATTACACTTGCTAGAATAAATATCCGTAAACTCATTTCATAATTATACGACTCTATAAATCGCACATAAATTAATTAAAGATTTTTGGTGTTATGTTTCCTTTTATAAAGCATTCACAAGCTTGTTGCAACTTAAACGTTTGTTAGGTTAGGTTAGACTGATTGGAGGGGTGTGATAGTCCATGTCATACGGCATACATTTAAGCCAGTGAAGGCTTGTTGTGCGCTCCCTTTAATTATCAGACACAAACTGCCAGAGTTCTGCGGCAGGATACGAACCTGGGACCTTCGCACTACGAGTCTAGTACACTACCTACTAGTCTACGAAGGTCAGTTTAAACGTTACAATGCCGCAAAAACAATTTGGAAAAATTTTGAACCAGAAAAGGTACCCGTACATAAATTGTCTGGTAAAACCGGAAGTTATCGGCAATTTTTACAATATTTAAAAACGTTTTTTTATAATGGGGTGCTCTTATTTAAACGTGTGTAACATATTTTGAGTTTTTAAACCGTTTTATGTGAAAATATTAAAAAATGAGTGCGAAAAGCAAAGAAATTGTTACTGACGAAATTAAAATTATTTTAAAATTAAGAAAAGAGGGAAAATCATATCGCGAAATAGCTGACCGAAGCCACTCTTCAATACAATACGTCATTCAAAGTTTCATAAAACCGGCTCAGTTCTATCAAGACCTCGTTCGGGAAAAGCGTACAATACTATCTTTAGTCAAACAAAGTAGTAGAATAACTGCTTCTCAAATCTGTTTAAATATAAAATAATCCTTCGGAAGACATTCACGAAGACACAGTGGGAAAAATATTAAAAAAAAAAAAATTATCACGGTCGTGTGGCACGTAGAAAACCCCTTATTTCTGAAGTAAATAGAAAAAACAATGCGTGCAAATGAACACTTAAATAAGCCATTCGAGTTCTGGGAGCGTGTTCTATTTTCCGATGAAAGTAAATTCTTCATATTTGGGATCAAGGAAAGAAAAATGGTATAGTAGAATAGTGGTACCGCTTTTGAAGAAGACAATCTGTTGCCAACAGTAAAACATGGTTGCGGTGGTGTATGGTTGCTGGTGGTGTTGGGAATATATTATTTATTGAGTCCACAATGGACCAGAATGGATATCTGAACATCCTCAAACAAGATTTGAAACAAAGCGCCGAGAAATTAGATATGGGGGAAGATTTTTGGTTTCAACAAGATAATGATCCCAACCACACGGCTCGTAATATTAAGCTTTGGTTGCTTTACAACGCCAAAAACCAGCTTAAATCGCCCCCCATTTATCAGATCTAAGCCGAATTGAACACCTGTGTGATTTACATCAGCTTAGAATTCGTGAGCACATTGCCTCAAAGGAAATGCTAAAAACGTCATCGTGGAAGAGTGGGCAAAAAAATGGAACAGGAGACTTCAAAATTAGTGACATCAACCCCAAACCGGCTTGCTGAGGTTTTAAAATGAAAAGGTTGTCGTACAAGTTATTAGTTTTTATTTATTTAAAAAAAAAATTAAATACGGGTATGGTCTAGAATCCGAATTCACTCGAAAGTGGATTACTTTAGCATTTTTGGTGTTCTGCAATTCACATCCCCATGTTTTTATTCTTTTTCAATTAGAGTAGTAAGGGGTGGGTGAAAGTAAAACGAATCGTACTTTATTCTCATAAATAAAAAAATACAATTTTGGTTTTTAGTTAGAAGTGTTTTTTATTGAACTTCATAAAAAAATTAAATTTTTCACAGAAATATTAATGCAAACAAATTTTTTTTAAACTTTGCCAAAAATTTCAATTTGGTTTTGCAGATCTCACTTGTGTAAAAAAACATGAAAAAAATACAATTTTGTTTATGTTCGAAAACACAAAGTTTCCCTACATAATAAAGTTTGATATCTCAATGCATTTAGATCTTATTGATAAACAAAAATGCATTGGGTCCGATTATTGATTCCGTTCCGCGGCTGCGTATGACATTTTTTTTTTGCGGAAGCAAAATTTGCAATTATTCATTCCGCTGCTGCGGTAACATTCCTTTGTTGCGGTATCATCTCTACATTTGCGGTATTGCCATATTATTGATTCCGCAATGTAGATATTTTCCTCCATTTTGCTTACGCTCAATTTTTATGATGGAAAGTTAACGGAAAGAACAAAAATGTAAGCAAATGTAAAATTTTTTTAAATTGTGTAATTAATTTGTTTAATTTTTTACTATTTCTATAGGAGCAAAAGAGAGAAATATACAAATAAAATGCAAATAGAAGCAATGGTAGATTTGATGAAAAAAAATCAAGACATTGCTTGCGGTTTTAGCCAGCGAGCTCCAGCGGACATAAAAAAATTCTGGGAAGACTTGGCGCTAACGCTTAATGGCTCCGGACCGCCTTTAAAAGATTCCAGTGGTTGGAAAAAGGTACATAGCGTAATTGTAATTTTAAATGTTTTTATTGTGTTTATAACTTGGTCTTACATTATAGGTATGGACGGATTACAAGAGTGGTGTAAAAAAGAAGCTAGCTAAGAATAAACAGCTTTTAACCATAACGGGAGGAGGACCATACAAAGAAATTCCACTAACTGACACAGAAGAAGAGGTTAGCGGTCTTTTGAATTTGAATATGGCGGTTTATGGCATATCCAATGTAAACAGTTTCGGTGTTTCGAAGGATGTTTTACCTAAAAGGCACGATACTCCAAGTTTTTCAGAAATAAGCCTGCCATTGGAACCAAGTATATGTCATCAAGAAGTAGATTTGCCACTTGAAGAAAATGTGTTAACGTTGGACACTGGGAATAAAGAAACCGGCACACAGAGCAGTTCTTCCGAATTTACAACATCACGATCGCTTAAAAGGACGAGAAAAGAGGACAAGTCAAATCTGCTTAAAGGGCAGATTAATGTACAAAAAAAGTTAGCTCCCGATGTCGCATCTGCTTTAGAAATAATAAAAGAGCAAAACAAAGAAAACCATAAAGCTTTGAAAGACATAAAAAGGGCCATATACACAATTACCGACGAAAAAAAAGAAACAAACGAAAATCTTGGAACAACAGCTGGCAGAAGAAAAGAGGCACAACGAAGAAATGAAGGTATTATTAATGAAAAAGATTGCTCTCAAAGAAAGAATTTTGCAACTTGAAATTGAGAAGCTGGACAAAGAGTTACGGTAGGATCGCTTTCATGTATTTATAACACTGAACTGTGATTTTTTTTAGTACATACACACATATATACATACTTACATACCTGAATTCCAAAATATATGAATTGTGATAATTTTTTTTTATTTTTATTTGAATATGCTTACATTTATGTACATACATACATATGTATATTCATTTTAACTAAATAAAATTGAATTAAAAATTCTGTAGTATTTGATTTCTTATTTCATTTGCTTCCCCACTAAAATCATCTTCAACAGGATCGTTTATTGGATCTTCTTCTTCAGGTAATGGAAAATCAAGTTGCTCGTCTGTAACATTGTAATGAAGTCTAATGTTGTGAAGTGCACAGCAGATATTTATGATCTTTGCAGACTTTTCTGTGTCATAATGTAATCCCCTTTCATTATTAAGGCATCTAAAAACAGATTTGAGCACTCCAATAGTTCTTTCTACTATAAGTCTTCCTTTAGAATGTGCGGTATTAAATCTAATTTTGTTGGGAGAATTAACTGGCTCTCTGTAAGGTGTCAGCAGCCATGGTTGTAAAGGATACCCCTTATCACCTGCCACAATTTTAAAAATTTGCTTACACAACTTTGTTGCTGAGAATTTTTTAATTTACTTACCCAAAACGAGGCATTTTCTTCTATTGTTATGTTTTGATTGAAGGAATGTTTTTGCAGCGTTCATTTCCCAAATGTGGGAATCATGGCAACTTCCAGGATATTGTGAAGACACATAACGTATTTTCTGTTCGTGATCACATATCTGTAATTACACAATTATATATACGCCCATGTTCTGGCAAACGCTGCGTTTTCAAATCGCAAATCGTTTTTAAAACGCAAAACGCATTTAAGCATGTTCTGAAAACGAAGCGATTTGCTGGCGACCAGATGTTTGCATAAATCGCCAGTTTATAAGTAAACAAATGATACCTACAATTGACAAAAACAAAGCAAAATTTGAAATTGTATATTTTTAATTAATATTGTGAAAAAATGTTAAAAGTTTTTCTTCAAATAAAAACAAAACATATTAAATTTAAATTTTACATAATTTTATTTTCTCTTTCAAATGCAGTTTAAATAAAAATGACCAGATCGCTTCAGCATACACTAGCGGTTTGAAAACGCCAGATTTCTAGCGTTTTCGTTTGCCAGAACACCTGTTTGGCGTTTTCAAATCGAAAACGAAAATTTTAAGCGATATGCGTTTCTCAGAACATGGGCGATACATACATACATATATTTGTGTACAAATCAAGTCAATAAAGATTTACTTACAATTATAACATTAATGCTGTAGTATCCCTTACGATTAAAAAAAAGGTGTTTATTGCAATTTGGAGCAATAATTTTAACATGTGTACCATCGACAGCCATTACAACATTTGGGATACTACACTTCTCATAGAAAGTCATTTTGGCTATTCTTTCCTCGTCTGCACTCATGCTCATGGATATCCATTTGCTGCACAACAAATGTTCTAATTTGCTCAAGAACTCATCCAGCACTTTGCAAAACGTTGATTGGGCTATGTTCACATTAAAATCCTTACCTACACTATGCTGATAGCTGCCCTCTGCAAAAAATATCAAACAAGCACAAAGTTTATCTTTGGCTGTGAGAGCTCCTTGCCGACCTCTTCCTGTGGATGCAGATTCTAACTCACACAAAATATATTTAAACGCTTCCTTATTTAAGCGAAAATTTTTTTGGAAGCTGTAAAATTAAGCATTTAGCAGGAGACCGGTTAACTTTTGTTTGTTTCAACTTACTCTCTGTCGTTCATCTGCAACACATCTCCAGATTTATAGCGTAAAACTCTTCTTTCCAATCGCATGTCATAAGAATCACTGTCACTACTATCGTCAAATAAAGCAATTGTATCCATATTTTATTTATTAAAAAAGATTTAACACACGCGTCTAAAATTATATCTAAAACTTGTTGATTTTTTTGCATCAGCTGATACAACATCGGCTCATAATCACTTAAAACAGGGATGTTAAATTAAGTTTGCGGAAAGCGAATACCGCAGGAATGAATAATTACAATTTTCATATCGATCGATATTTCTTTCCGTAAAATTTTCCTTTCCGCGCGGAATCAATAATACCACCCATTTTTTGAAGGAAATTAAAACTAATTTCATATAATACAGCCCAATTCTAAACTGAAACTTTCTGGAAGTTTTTTCCCTTTTCCCAACTATCCTATTCTAAAAAATTCTCCCTGGGAGATTTTACTTTCCTCCTATTCTAAATAAACTTCGAAACTGGGAAACTCTTCCCGGGGAAAAAAGTAGCTATTACGAATGTCATAAAAAGAGGGAAAATGATGACAAATTTTGGGAATAATTCCGCCAAAATTTTGAAGAGGATTGTGCCAAAAAATTTAAGTAATTTAAATTTTTCATTGAAAATTTGATAAATATCTCAATTTGTTCATATTTTTAGGTCAAAAACAACAAATAAGAAACAGATGGAGATCCTTATAAATGCAAAGCAGTCCCACCCAAATGTTGCCCGGGGATGGTTTAAAGGAAGCAAAGATAATTTAAATACAATATGGCGCAATTTAGAGGCGGAATTAAACGCAGCTGGGCCACCACTTAAAAGTATCGCCGAATGGAAAAGGTATGAATTATTAAGTGGCAATAAATTTTCCTTTCAGAGCAACAAATGATAAATTTATTTTTCAGGTTTGGTGCGACCAGAAGAAGTATGTACGCCATAAGGCGGCACAAAATTTAAAATTTTCTCGGGCTACTGGTGGCGGCCCAAATATGGAGCAGGGTTTTTGTGCAAATGAGGAAATTATTTACAACCTGATTTGTATGAAAGACTCTGTGGAAGGCGTTTCTAAAAAATTCGGGTTAGGTGCATCTGGTGTAGAAAAAACGCTAGAAATATTGTTGGATTCCACACCCGATGATGAGCCTAAAAGCAGTAGTGTTTATAATGAAGATGTGCCCCAAAAACCACCTGCGAAAAAATTGAAGCTGGACTCCAAAGCGGATCCTAGCGAAGTTTTGGCATTGAACTTATGGAGAATAAAAGTAAATGAACAAAAGTGTGTTCATGTCACATTTACCCTACGAAGAGACTCTTGTTCCCCCATTCGAATCAACAATCAAGTTGTTCCTCGACATTCACAGGTGAAATACCTTGGTATACATCTTGACCGACGGCTTACATGGAAACAGCACATTGACTCTAAGCTAACACAAATGAAGCTATAGATATAATGTTGGTACCTGAGACTCATTTGACTTCGAGGAGCCTTTTTAAAATGAGTGGCTACACCTTATATGATACAAAGGACCCGAGAGGAAGAGCATGCGGAGGATCAGCAATTCTAATAAAGTCAAGACTCAAGCACTATATTCTTGAGAACAATTGTGAAGACCATCTACAAGCAACAAATATTTGCATCGAAAATTTTTGCACAAATCTCGTGATATCATCAATTTACTCCCCTCCCAGATTTTCAATCACTGAGGATCAATATGAGGATTTTTATAGAACTCTTGGACCTTGTTTCGTAGCAGCTGGGGACTACAATGCAAAACATACGTTCTGGGGATCGCGTCTTATTACACCTAGAGGTCAAGCATTATTCAACACAATTTCAAAAATGGGTTTGGATGTCATTTCGAGCGGGGAGCCCACTTACTGGCCTACTGACCCACAAAAAATTCCAGATGTTATAGATTTTGGCGTCATGAAAAATATCTCTAGGGATTTAATTCATGTTGAAGCTCCTCATGATCTCTCCTCCGATCACTCGCCAACTATCGTTACAATTTGTAGCCCACTAAGAAGTGACTTACCTCACCCATATGTGAAGATGATAAATCATGTTAATTGGCTGGTGTTCAAAAAATATCTCAGTAGTCGTTGTACGGGAAACATCAGGCTTAGAACTCCCGATGATATTGAACTTAACATTGCCAATCTTACCGATAATATTAAACAGGCTGCTAAACATGCCACTACTTCCTATCCGCAGACTGGGTTTAATAGAATTTATTCTGCGGATATTGAACGTCTCGTATGTGAAAAAAAGAAGAGCTAGAAGGGAATGGCAACAGCACAGATCACCCCAACATAAAATCAGACTTTAAGAATGCATTAAACGACTCCAAGTGTTGCTTGCATCTGAAAAATAAGCATCTCTTAAAAACTATCAGCAGCATCTAATTACTCCTTGTGGCGCGCTGCTAGAAAACTTAAAACACCCGCTGAGTTTAAACCACCCCTGCGCACTTCTACCGGAGGTTGGGCAAGAATACTGAAAAGAAATACTGAAAAAGGAAACATATTTACTGAGCATTTAAAATACGTATTTACCCCAAACACATGTACTGGTGCTGCTGTTTTGCCGAGAGTAGTTGTACAAAAATTAATTGCTGAAACCAACCCAAAGAAACTTCGGGTATTGATGGAATTAGTAACAAAATGCTGATGAACTTGTCTCGTATTGCTATTAGAATCCGGCGGGCAAAGATCTTACCAAGGCTGAGTCATATAGGTCTTTGTTGAACCTTCGTAGTAAACAGACGTATTATCGGAGTTTTTTTTTATATACTAAACAAACAAAAATACAAAAAAAATATTCTTAATAAGTACTGATTCGTAATAAGTACGGGTTTTGTGAAATTTGCTTTATTTGCACTAATAATATTTTTCATATAATCTGAAACAAAAAAAAAAAAAAACACAAACAAAGTGACTGAGGAATACTCTGCATGAGTACCTCAAAAACAAACAATTGTGAAGTGAGTTCTAACGGCAGAAATGCCTATTTTACTGTGAGTTCTGAAGCTCTTAATGCAAACAATAAAAACAAAAAATTGGATGACAGTCTTTTTCTAACGGCAAAGCCAATTTTACGCGAGCGATCAACTTCGCTTACTCCAATGCCAAGTAGTGATTCGTTAACATTACCGTTGCCTAGTTCTTCTTTATTTAAGTCTGCGCTATTATCCGCTCCGGGCTCGTGTTCATCACTTAACCCAGTTATCACAATGGACGATAATATTCAAAAACCTAAAGTGCCTGTCGGAATGGACAGATATGTAATGGTGGTAAAGCGTGCGAAGCCCAAATTCATCCAAAATCTCATCTGTTCCGAAAATATCCAGGGACTACGACGTCGCCTCAGCTAATCGTCAAAACCGGTTTAAAATATTGCAAGATGACAGCAACAAATCCGAAGAATCTTCGAAAAAAACCTCAAAACCACCGCCAATCTGAGACAAAAAAACTCTAACACACTTCTTAAAAAACTAATCTCGGTCGTTGGTGAAAAGGCATTTCACATTGTTCCAATAAAACGTGGTAACATTGATGAAGCAAAAGTTCAAATATACGAAGAAAGATTTCCGGAAAATGGTTAATGAATTTGAGAAAAATTAAACAAGTTTCTACACATTCCAGCTTAAGAGTGCTAAAGGCCTACAGATCGTATTGAATGGCATAGATTCTTATGTTGTTCCCGAGGAAATAAAAGATGATCTCACCCTCCAGGGATTTAAGGTAAAGAATGTCTCTAACATAATGAACAGGGAGAAGATCCCCCAACCTTTATTTCGCGTTGAACTGGAGCCAAATGATATTAAATTGAAGAAAAATGAGACACATCCAATTTATAATTTAAAATATCTCTTTTACCGAAAAATCACAGTTGAAGAACCACACAAGCGTTCTGGACCCGTACAGTGCCATAATTGTCAAGAATATGGCCACACAAAAACTTACTGCAAATTACCTACTGTTTGTGTTGTGTGCGGTGAATTACACAACACTGCTATTTGCAATAAGTCGAAGGACCAGAAGGAAAAAATGTGCAGTAATTGTGGAGGTAATCACACTGCTAACTACAGAGGATGTCCTGTGTTCTCTTTTGTTAAACAAGCTATGAGTCAAAAGCCTAAAGTAACCTAAGCTCAAGCAGTAAATACGTACTCCGCTACTCATCCCCTAATGGCCGAAACAAATAACTTCACATGTATCGTATGCTGACGCTGTGAAGATCAACTCTATTCCCATTCAAAAAATGTCACCTCCAAATAATAAAACAAATGCAAACCCAAGCTTTAACTTCAGTCGCCTTGAAGCTACTATTGATAATCTGGTGCAAACTATAAATAACTTTACAACAAATATGACTAGCATGATGCAAGAAATGCTGCGAATGCAGAACACACTGATTTAAGCATTAGTTAACAAGCCATGAACACGTTAAAAGTATGTTTCTGGAACGCAAACGGCATTCGCCAACATAAAAATGAACTTGAGCACTTCCTTACGGTAAAAATATTGATATAATGTTGGTATCTGAGACTCATTTGACTCTAAGAAGCCTTTTTAAAATGAATGGCTACACTTTATATGATACAAAGGACCCGAGAGGAAGAGCATGCGGAGGATCAGCAATTCTAAGTCAAGACTCAAGCACTATATTCTTGAGAACACTTCTGAAGACCATCTACAAGCAACGAATATTTGCATCGAAAATTTTTGTTCAAATCTTGTGATATCATCGATTTACTCCCCTCCCAGATTTTCAATCACTGGGGATCAATACGAGGATTTTTACAAAACTCTTGGCCCTTGTTTCGTAGAAGCTGGAGACTACAATGCAAAACATACGTTCTGGGGATCTCGTCTCATTACACCTAGAGGTCGAGCGTTGTTTCGAGCGGGGAGCCCACTACTGGCCTACTGACATACGAAAAATTCCGGATGTTATAGATTTTGCCGTCATGAAAAATATCTCTAGGGATTTAATTCATGTTAAAGCTTCTCATGATCTCTCCTCCGATCACCCTTCCACGATCGTTACAATTTGTAGCACACTAAGAAATCACTTACCTCACCCATATGTGAAGATGATAAATCGTGTTAATTGGCTGGGGTTCAAAAAATATCTCAGTAGTCATTGTACGAAAAACATCAAACTAAGAACTTCCGATGATATTGAATTTAACATTGCCAATCTTACCGAAAATATTGAACAGGCTGCTAAACATGCCACTACCTCCCATCCGCAGACTGGGTTTAATAGAATTTATTCTGAGGATATTGAACGTCTCGTATGTCAAATAAGAAAAGCTGGACGGGAATGGCAACAGCACAGATCACCCCGACATAAAAATAGACAAAGAATACACTAAACGCCTCCAGGAATTACTTGCATCTGAAAAATCTGGTTTTCTTAAGAACTATCTGGAAGGTCTCGATGTCACAGTAGCATCTAATTACTCCTTGTGGCGCGCTGCTAAAAAACTTAAAACACCCGTTGAGTCTAAACCACCTCTGCGCACTTCTACCGGAGGTTGGGCAAGAACTAATACTGAAAAAGGTAACATATTTGCTGAACATTTAAAACACGTATTAACCCCAAACACATGTACTGGTGCTGTTGATTTTCCGAGTGTAGTTGCTCTGCCCCCTCGACCCATAAAGTTTAAGATGCGTGATGTACAAAAATTAATTGCTAAAACCAACCCGAAGAAAGCTCCGGGTATTGATGGAATTAGTAACAAGATGCTGTTGAAGTTGCCTCGTATTGCTATTAAAATCCTGTTATTTATTTTTAATGGCATTTTACGACTGGAGTATTATCCACACAGCTGGAAACTTGCCATGGTCAAAATGATTCCAAAGACGGGCAAAGATCTTACCAAGGCTGAGTCTTATAGGCCAATAAGTTTACTGTCAACAATTTCAAAGCTCTTCGAAAAGCTGCTCATGACAAAATTGTCCCCAATTCTAGCTGATGATGGGTGCATACCGAACCATCAATTTGGTTTAAGAAGTCAGCATAGTATCGTTGAACAATGTCATAGATTGGTTCATTTCATAAGAACATTTGAAAAAAAAAAGTATTGTTCTTCCCTCTTTATTGATGTTTCTCAGGTATTTGATAAAGTGTGGCATGAGGGCCTGATTTTGAAATTGAGGATATATCTACCAATGAACATTGTGAGTCTATTGGAAAGTTACATTCTTGCCCGGAAGTTCACTGTTGTGGAAGGAGACTTCATGAGTGTGCCCGAAACTATCTCATCTGGGGTGCCACAGGGGAGTATATTGGGGCCAGTTTTGTATTTGATTTATACCTGTGATATGCCTCAGCAGTAATATCTTCACTTCTACATTTGCCGATAATACAGCCTGTCTTAGTATGCATGAAGACCCTCACGAGGCATCCCGATATCTTCAGGAACATATTAACCTGTTGGAGCTGTGGTTGAACTTATGGAGAATAAAAGTAAATGAACAAAAGTGCGTTCATGTCACATTTACCCTACGAAGAGACACTTGATCCCCCATTCGAATCAACAACCAAGTTGTTCCTCAACATTCACAGGTGAAATACCTTGGAAACACCTCACTGACTCTAAGCTATCGCAAATGAAGCTTAAATTGACCCAGATACATTGGCTGATTGGTAGAAATTCTACCCTCAGTCTAGATTGTAAACTTTTAATATACAAGTCGCTTTTGAAACCCATATGGTGTTACGGAATTCAGCTATGGGGCACTGCTTCATCTTCCAATATAGAGAGAATCCAACGAAGGCAAAACAAAATTTTAAGGTTAATTACATCAGCTCCATGGTACATGAAAAATTCAATTTTACATCGTGATTTAAATATGACACTTGTGACCGCTGAAATTGCAAAATATGCTTGCAAATATTTAACAAAACTCGAGTCCCATCCTAATCCCCTTGCTCGTAACATCTTGAACTTTACTGGACACTTCCGCTTAAAAAAGAGGGATACTACGGTCTAAATACGCAATACTCCAGATGAAAGTTTTTGAAAATATTTTTGTGCTTAACACTACATTTTATGTATAATTAATTACTATCACTAAGTTTACGTCCGACACTGGTTGGGCCTAATTATTATATCTATATTTAAGATTTGAATACTTATTGTTAGTTCTTTTTGAAGATACAATGAATAAATATGAGGAGAAAAAAATTAAACAATAATTATAATAATTCCATTGCATTTAGTTGTAAAATCGCAATGTAATAATCAGGCAATACTTTGTTTTAACAACATATGGTGCCAAGACAACGGTAGTCGATATGCTTATAGCCGGCTAACAGCCGAGAATAAAATTAATGATCTCTTTTAAAAAATTTTAAAATCAAAGCCAGCTTGTGTCTTTGTATATGTTGATGTGAATTTAAACTACAAGAGCATGTTTCATGTTCCAAAGTTGTACAATGTAACGGTATATCAAATCAAGCAGATCAACCAAAAGCAAATAATTTTATTTTCGTTCGTTGTCTTTTTTGAGAGTATTGAATAATTTTATTTTCATTCTAGGTTTCTTTAAGAGTATTAATTTTGTTTTTATTCGCGTAGAAAATTAATTGAAAAATTTGAATATCTTTGCTTTCATACTCTGTAAATTGTTTTAGTTTTGTAATTTGTTAATATTTTTTGCATCTCTTTGCCGACAACCGTCGATTTTTGCGTAGCCGTATACGTTGACATTTAGATTTTTTTCGAACATAAACTTCGAATGTGAAAAACATGCTGAATTCAGAACACCAATTTATAAATTATGGGGATTCAAAAAATTTTTCGTTTTCAATCCGAGTCGAAACCTGGAACATACCCGTAATTTGTAATTTTATTTTTGTGTACGAAAAGTTTTTCTTGTGAATTCCGCTGATATTTTAGTTTATTTTTACTTTTTTAATGCTAAGAATTGAAAATTTATTTTAAAACTTTTAATTAAAAAATTTACGTTTGGTGAAGAATTATTTCGTAAGCTTTTTTAATTTTCTCTTCATCATTTGAATTTTTAATATTTGGAGTGCCACAGCTCATTTGTACGGATATGTATTCTAGCAAGTGTGTATTATTATTTCAAATATAACAAAAAATTTTCTTTAGTTTTCAATGTTAATTTTTTAAATTTATATAAAAAATCAAATGTCCTGAGGATGCCCCTCAAAGATAACAGAAAGATTTTAAAATTAAATTAAATTGATAAATTAAAATTTATTAATGATAATCACAATATACGAGTATAATAAAAGTGCTTTTGATTTTTTACAAACCCATACCGTTTTTTACTACTTCTTTATTTTATACAAGTGAGCTGATATAATACGTTACTTTTTTAACTTACCTAACTTGCTGTACATCGGTTATCAGAATATTATATATAATTTACTGCATAATTTGAAAAATCTTAAGTATTTTTTATACTGCAAATGTCTGACTAGATTTTTTAATGAAGAGACTTACGACACTTTGAAGATAAACGTCTTATATTTAAATGAATTTAGGTATAAAATGTTGTAAATTTACAAAACTAAACCCTTATAAACTTACATCTAATTATTATCTATAATATACTAAGGGGAGTATTTATCAACTTAATTCTACACAATACAATTAGCTCTAACATATCAAGTTCTTACAATTTAATTCAATTATTAATAGATTGTAATGAAAGTATTATCTTCGATTTTTATACAATAAATAGGTTTTCATCGGATGTGGTAAATGAAGTTGCTGAACCCGTTCCTCTAAGTTTGTACGTCCAAGTTCCTGTCGTATTGCTCGTCTACATAGATCCATCAGTGGTAATGGCTCAGCTATAAAATACAACCAAATAAAAAATTAATGTAAACATTCATATTATAGAAATAAGAAATAAATTATTACTTTGTTAAAAAAATAAAATGGTGTAGGCACTTAAATTTTTTTTTTTGCTGATATGAATTTATTGTATCTTCAAACTGAACTAACAATAAGTGTTCAAATCTTAAGTATAAATATAATAATTAGGCCCAACCAGTGTCGGACATAAACTTAGTGATAGTAATTAATAATACATAAATGTGTTAAGCACAAAAATATTCAAAAAATTCAATCTGAAATGTGGCGTATTAAGGCCGTAGTATCCCTCTTTTTTAAGCGGATGTGTCCAGGAAAGTTCAAGATGTTACGAGCAAGGGGATTAGGATGGAACTCGAGTTTTGTTAAATATTTGCCTGCATATTTTGCAATTTCAGCGGACACAAATGGCATATTTAAATCACGATGTAAAATTGAATTTTTCATGTACCATCTAGCCGATGTTATTAACCTTAAAAGCTGAAGCAGTGCCCCATAGTTGAATTCCGTAACACCATATGGGTTTCAAAAGCGACTTGTATATTAAAAGTTTACAATCCAGACTGAGTGTTGAATTTCTACCAATCAGCCAATGTATCTGGGTTAATTTAAGCTTCATTTGTGTTAGCTTAGAGTCAATGTGCTGTTTCCATGTAAGCCGTCGGTCAAGGTGTGTACCAAGGTATTTCAGCTGTGAATGATGAGGAACAAATTGATTGTTGATTCGAATGGGGGAACAAGTGTCTTTTCGTAGAGTAAATGTGACATGAACACACTTTTGTTCATTTACTTTTATTCTCCATAAGTTCAACCACGGTTCCAACAGGTTAATATGTTCCTGGAGATAACGGGTAGCCTCGTGAGGGTTTTCATGCATACTAAGGCAGGCTGTATCATCGGCAAATGTAGAAGTGAGGATATTACTGCTTAAAGGCATATCACAGGTATAAATCAAATACAAAACTGGCCCCAGTATACTACCCTGTGGCACACCGGATGAGATAGTTTCAGGCACACTCATGAAGTCTTCTTCCACAACAGTGAACTTCCGGGCAAGAATGTAACTTTCCAAAAGATTTACAATGTTTATTGGTAAATATGTCTTCAGTTTTAGAATTAGGCCTTCATGCCACACTTTATGAAATGCCTGAGAAACATCAATAAAGAGGGAAGAACAATACTTCTTTTCTTCAAATTTTCTTCTTATGAAATGAACCAATCTATGACTTCTAAAACCAAATTGATGATCCGGTATACACCCATTATTAGTTAGAATTGGGGACAATTTAGTCATTAGCAGCTTTTCGAAGAGCTTTGAAATTGTTGGCAATAATCTTATTGGCCTATATGACTCAGCCTTGGTAAGATCTTTGCCCGGCTTTGGAATCATTTTGATCATGGCAAGTTTCCAGCTGTGTGGATAATACTCCAGTCGTAAAAAGCCATTAAAAATAAATAAAAGGATTTTAATAGCAATACGAGGCAACTTCAACAGCATCTTGTTACTAATTCTATCAATACCCGGAGCTTTTTTTGGGTTGGTGTCAGCAATTATTTTTTTTACATCACGCATCTTAAACTTTATGGGTCGAGGGGGTAGAGCAACTACACTCGGCAAATCAACAGCACCAGTACATGTGTTTGGGGTAAATACGTATTTTAAATGCTCAGCAAATATTTCAGTATTAGTTCTTGCCCAACCTCCAGTAGAAGTGCGCAGGAGTGGTTTGGACTCAACGGGTGTTTTAAGTTTTTTTAGCAGCACGCCACAAGGAGCAATTAGATGCTGCTGTGACATCGAGACCTTCCAGATAGTTTTTAAGTACTGAGATATTTTTTGAACCCCAGCCAATTAACATGATTTATCATCTTCACATATGGGTGAGGTAATTCACTTCTTTGTGGGATACAAATTGTAACGATCGTGGGAGAGTGATCGGAGGACAGATCATGAGAAGCTTCAACAGGAATTAAATCCCTAGAGATATTTTTCATGACGCCAAAATCTATAACATCCGGAATTTTTTGTGTGTCAGTAGGCCAGCAAGTGGGCTCCCCGCTCGAAATGACATCTAAACCCATTTTTGAAATTGCGTTGAACAATGCTCGACCTCTAGGTGTAATAAGACGCGATCCCCAGAACGTATGTTTTGCATTGTAGTCTCCAGCTGCTACGAAACAAGGTCCAAGAGTTTTGTAAAAATCCTCATATTGATCCTCAGTGATTGAAAATCTGGGAGGGGAGTAAATTGATGATATCACGAAAATTTTCGATGCAAATATTTGTTGCCTGCAGATGGTCCTCACAAATGTTCTCAAGAATGTAGTGCTTGAGTCTTGACTTTATAAGAATTGCTGATCCTCCGCATGCTCTTCCTCTCGGGTCCTTTGAGTCACATAAGGTGTAGCCATTCATTTTAAAAAGGCTTCTCGAAGTCAAATGAGTCTCAGATACCAACATTATATCAATATTCTTCACCGTGAGGTAGTGCTCAAGTTTGTTTCTATGTTGGCGAATGCCGTTTGCGTTCCAGAAACGTAATTTTAACGTGTTAATGGCTTGTTAGCTAATGCTAGAAGCGGTGTGTTGTGCATTCGCAGCATTTCTTGCATCATGCTAGTCATATTTGTTGTAAAGTTGTTTATAGTTTGCACTAGATTATCAATAGTAGCTTCAAGGCGATTGAAATTAAAGCTTGCGTTTGCATTTATTGTGTTATTTGGTGGTGACACTTTTTGCATGGGAACTGAGTTGATCTTCACAGCATCAGCATACGATACTTGTGTAGAGATTGGTTGGGCCATAGGAGGATAAGTAGCAGAGTACGTATTTCCTGTTTGCGCTGGGGTTACTTTAGGCTTTTGACTCATAGCCTGTTTAACGAAGAATTATACAGGACATCCCCTGTAGTTAGCAGTGTGATTACCTCCACAATTACTGCACTTTTTTTCCTTCTTGTCCTTCGACTTATTGCAAATAGCAGTATTGTGTAATTCACCGCACACAACACAAACAGTAGGTAATTTGCAATAAGTTTTCGTATGGCCATATTCTTGACAATTATAGCACTGTACGGGTCCTGAACGCTTGTGTGGTTCTTCAACTGTAATTTTCCGGTATAATAGATATTTTAAATCATAAATGGGATGGGTCTCATTTTTCTTCAATATTACATCATTTGGCTCCAGTTCAACGCGAAATAGGGGTTGGGGGATCTTCTCCCTGTTTATTATGTTGGATACATTTTTTACCTTGAATCCTTTCAGGGTGAAAGCATCTTTTATTTCAGCAGGGACAACGTAAGAATCTATGCCCTTCAATATGACCTGTAGGCCCTTGGCACTCTTAAGCTGGAATGTGTAAAAACTTGTTTTATTTTTTTCCAATTCATTAACCATTTTGCGGAAATCTTTTTCTTTTTTGATAAGTGTGTTAGAATCTTTTTGCCTCAAATAGATGGGTGGTGGTTTGGAGGTTTTTTTCGAGGATGCTTCGGGTTTTTCGTTGTCATTCTGCAATATTTTAAAACGGTTTTGACGGTTAACTGAGGCGGCGTCGTTATCCCTGGATATCTTGGGAACTGATGAGATTTTAGATGAATTTGGGCTATGCCCGCGCTTTACTACTGTAATATATCTGTCCATTCCGACAGGCACCTTAGGTTTCTGAATACTCTTGTCTATTGTGATAACTTGGTTAAGTGAAGAACACGAGCCCGGAGCGGATAATGGCGCTGATTTAAATAAAGAAGTACTAGGCAGCGGTGATGTTAGAGAATCACTACTTGGCATCGGAGTAAGCGAATTTGATCGCTCACGTAAAATTGGCTTTGCAGTTAGAAAAAGACTATCATCAGATTTTTTATTTTTATTGTTTGCATTAAGAGCTTCAGAACTCACAGTAAAATAGGCATTTCTGCCGTTAGAACTCACTTCACAATTGTTTGTTTTTGAGGTACTCATGCAGAGTATTCCTCAGTCACTTTGTTTGCGGTTTTTTTTTTGTTTTTGTTGTTTCAGATTATATGAAAAATAATATTAGTGCAAATAAAGCAATTTGACAAAATGAGTACTTATTACGAATATTTTTTTGTTTGTATTTTTTTTTTGTTTACTATGTAAAGAAAACTCCGCTAACACGTCTGTTCACTACGAAGGTTCAACAAGACTGATTAAAATTTAAACGAAATTATGCTCTTTTAAACATCTAAGAAAATTTGCAATCTCTTGCTGAAGATACGCAAAAATTATCAATTTCTGAAATTATTTATCGGTCTAATTTAAGAAATTTAACTTAACTTTGCGCTTATAAAAGAACTCTAATAAACGTAATTGCTATGTATAACTGCAAACTACCATTTGTTTAAGAAGTAAGTCACTGACGTTTCAAACTCAAATGCATTGGTTGAATCGCTTTTTTTAGATCAATGTGGACGACATTACAGAATGTTCTTATTGCATTATATTGTATACTAGTTCTCATTCTCTTCTCAACCGTTCACTGATACAGATCTCTTCTTGTATTTATTTTTTTATTATAATTAAAAGAGGCGTCGAAATATTGAATAAAATTATTATTAAAAAAAAAAAAAAGTCCTAACGCTTTTTTTTATTATATTAAATAAAACTAGTGGTGACCCGATGGTCGAAATTCGACAACGTTTTGCAATTTAAGCTGTTTTCTTATATTTTTTCCGGTTTTTTCGTACTCATTTTGACATTTTATTAATTTTAGCAATTCACATTGACATTACTTATGGGCATTCTTGTAGGTAAACTAAATTTCGATATTTGATTAATTTTAATTTTTTCAAAAATTTTGTTATTTTATACTTATAGTTAATTATTGATGATGTTAAATATTAACAGCCTTATTCAAAAAAACTTAACACAGGTTGGTAAACCAACTTTAAGCAAAATTCCTTAAAGTTTCATTCAAAAACGATTATTAGCTTAACACACGTACTGTAAACCAACGTTAACATTAAATAATTTAAAGCAGCTACTCACCTACTTTAAAGCGATGTTAAAATATTTTATTGTTTTGACAAACAAAGTTTTGTGAACAAAATTATTGATAATATTTGAAATTGTGTGGATTTGTGAAATAAAAAAATGTATATATTAAATTTAATGAACAGAATTGGTAAAATTAATTTTTATTTTATGTGAAAATTATTTTCCAATGTAAGTTTTTATTTAGAACGTGCCGCAATTAACGTCTGCCACATAAAAATTTAGAAAACTGGTGGTGATGTCGTGCAATATTACAAGAAAATGCTATACTTAGAGCATTTATTGAAAAATATTTTTAAAATCAATTAAATTAAAATACATAATTGGAAAACATATATTGACATACATATATATATCTTGATTTTATTTTGTTTTTCATTTAGAAATATTTATTTAAATACATATGTACATCCTTTTAAGTTCTTGTAATATCAAAAAATAACAAATAAAATTAATAAAACAAATACTAGTTCAAATATTGCAATGTAAATCAAATAAGAAATTGGTTTTATTTTAATTTACTTAACGTTTGTACTAATGCAGACTAGGTTACCAAAACAAAAAACATAATATTAATATTAAAAAGTTTTAAATAACTTAAAAGTAATTCCTTTTTTCACTGGTATTATTCTCATTGCTTATCTGTAGAACGAAATTTACTTTCAATGCTTTTTAAGGGTGTTTCTATAATTAACATACTCGTATGTATGTAAGTATATTTCTTAGCAAAATAATGTAAATATACAAAACTTTATAGTGATGTACATACAATCAAAACGAGTAAACAAAGCTCGTTTTTCAGGTAATCGGTTTACAACCTTTACAAAAAATAGGCGTATTTATTATTTTGCATTGCGATAAATCTATTTAGTTTATGTTTTTTATGTACTATAAATATCAATTTACATCTTAAGTACCGAAAATGACATTTTATATTAAAACTATGCAAAACATTATCAATATATCCGACTATCAGGATGAATAGTACTCGTTTGTTTTGCATCGTTAACTATAAAGAGACAAGAGAGAATGATGGTGTTGCCAGTATCAACATGTAAAATTTATTAAAGCATACACTAGCTAAAGTACTGTTTTTGAATACGAATTTTTAACATAGGTTTGTTAGCCTTAAAGTCTTTGGTAACTAATGTGAACTTCAAGCCTCAATTAAGTTTTTTTTTTTTTTTTTTTTTTTTTTTTTTTTTTTTTGAATAAGGCTGTAAGATATTAACTCACTAATGTAATACATTGATCCTGTGTTTGTAAGTAATTGTTAAAATTCTCACCATTAGTTACAAAAAAATTCTAAATATTGATGTTTTTAATATTTTTTAATAAAATAGACGAATCCCTGGATAAAGTGAACAAAAAATTCACGAAACGTCAATATGAAATAAATAATTTTGTAATTTATTGTCATAAAACATATTAGGCCTGATTAGCTAAGAACAAGTAACTAACGTAATCAAATCTAACTTGGTCAAGAAAGGAAAAACAACACTAGTAAATTCAAATATTTTTTTTGTCTTAAAATTTTTTATGGAGGGATATGTCGTTAATATATCAGACAGAAACATTTTATGGGACAAATTATAATAGCAGGTGCGCACACATGCGAAGTGTTTTAATATACAGCAATTGGTGCTATAAAAAGAATATGTTAAAACTAAGAAGGATAAAGACATATGGACGAAGATGATGCTAAAGACTGGCGACTATTACACTTTCTTGTTCGCAGTTAAATTTAGTCAAAAGCAGCAAGACATCTTATGATAGTTGGAAAAGCTAAGAAGAAACTTATAAACCAAGCAGCGATATATAAGTGACTGATAAGTCCTACGATAGCTGAAGGTGGATAATTAAAGTCTATGATGAGTGTTAATTCTTTTGAGTTTTTTTTTACTCTTTATTCAAAAATAAAAACAACTCTCAATAGAATTAATAAGACTTGAACATAATCCGTACTTCTTTTTTACGTTCTTATTTTTCCCACATTTTGGCGTGAGAATTACCGCGTCTGCATAATTCATAATACTTGAACAAAATCCGTACCTCTTTTTTACGTTCTTATTTAGGCGTGAGAATTACCGCGTTTGCATAATTCATAGCTAAATTAAAACAAAATTTTTATTTACACGTACTAAATCAAATAACTAGTCAGACGTTGGAGAAATTTGATATCTGTTTGGGCTTTACTGTCAGTGAGAAAATAATTTGCTTATTTAATTCACCAGCCAGACAGTTATGAAATCCAATATCTGTTCTCTGCTAACGGTGGGAAAATAATTAGTGCATCAGAAGAATGAACGGTTTCCAGCCAGCTAAAAATTAAAATTTTTTACTTTTTTTTTGTATTGTATTTCTATTTGTATTTGTATTTCTTTATTATTTGTATTTGTAATTTTCTTCTTTAAATACCATAAGTTTTTAATAAAATTTGTGATTGCACGATTGTCATTCATCCAGCAAACATCTGAATTTCATTTTTTCCGACAAGTCAGTTTACGTTGTTCTTGTGTACCACTTGAACAACTGAACCGATAATAATCGCTTGAATTATCCTGGTGACCTACTAGGATAATAAACCCCTACGAACAGTAATAACTTGGTGAAGCACCAAGTTATACATATCGATAAAGTTGAGCAAGGCAAACAAGCCTGCGCTTAACATTTTGGCGACCGTGACAGGACATCGGGTTTAGGAAAACCTAAAGTCCTTCAAGCGAACAATTTAAACCCAAAATATCAGCGGCCAACCACAAACTACAGGCGCTTAATCACAACGTTGCATCACAACCAAGAAGCAGCTTACCCCAACTCTCAATTAACCTCTAAAGGGCATCAACAAAGCAATATGGAAACCGCAGAGCAGCTTCTTCACCAACTGAAGGAGACCGGCGAGCGTATCGCCACCATCATTCGCAACTTTACCAAGGACCCAGCTAGCCGCAAAACCCCAGCGTGCTACAAAGAACGATTGGCCCGGCTGACTACAGCTTGGAAAGAATTCGATGAGGCAGATACCAAATTGCGGACTCTAAAGGATATTGATATGGAAGATGAATACTTCACTGCAGACCGCTATAGTTAAATTCAGTCAATGGCATCCAAATATATAGCGCTGATGGAACGCGAGCACACTTACCAAGGTAAGGGAGCAATCGCCAAAAACCCTATTGATCCACCGCCAAAAGGGGGCGACCAGTCCGAAATCATTTACAACCCCCCATCCACGAAACCTCAACCTACAAGTGGCCACGATGGTTTAATCAGCCGCTCCCTAGGAAAAATGGCAGCTCTGGATAGACAGCTAGAAAGCCTTCAGTTGCAGTCAGGTCAGGATGGGCCTTATTACGATGTTAAAAAGGCCACCATCACCAAACTATGGCAACAGCTAGAACTACTTAATGATGAAGTGTTAGATAAATATTCCGATCCAGACCTCGCCGGTTATGACACAAGCAGATACATCCACCTCGAACAAGCCGCTCAGTTAGCGATCATCCAGCTTACCACGGCTAACAACAATCGCCTCTCATCCACAGAGACTATGGCTAGACCATCTACCCTACCATTACCCACAATCACTCTCTCTAAATTTGAAGGTGATTATATGAAATGGACATCGTTTTCTGACTTATTTAAGAAAACTATTCATGAGCAACAGATGTCAGACGCTCACAAAATGAATTTGGAACGATTTTCCGTCATCCCACGTCAAATTTGGTTTATGAACAGACCGGTTTCGGCTTTGTGCCATCTTCAGTGTTCTCGAATACTAAAAAGTATATTTTTTAGTATTCGAGAACACTGAAGATGGCACAAAGCCGAAACCGGTCTGTTCATAAACCAAATTTGACGTGGGATGACGGAAAATCGTTCCAAATTCAAACAAACCCCGTCGGAAGAATATCACAAAGCTCACAAAATGTTTTATCTAAAGACCAACGTTACTGGTGAAGCAGCGAAGCTTATTAATCATCTTGCTGTTACTGCAGACAATTACATAGCCGCTTGGCAGTTACTACAGGATCGATATGATAATAAAAAATTAATAGTGGCAACAGCGGTTCAGAGACTGCTAGACCAACCATCCGGTGCATCGACGTTAATGGCCGTTAAGCGATTGCACGATACAACGAGAGAATGTCTGGCAGCTCTTTCTAATATGGGGTTCGAAATTTCGACATGGGATCCACTCCTACTCCACCTGCTGGTAAAAAAGTTGGACAAAACTGTCTACACTCAATATGAGCAATCGATCACCAACCCAAAGGAAATGCAAGCAAGAATATCACCCATTGTATAGATGCTGAGAATTCATCCAGCTAAGCCCTGTAAACAGATGAAACTTGATACAGAAACATAAAATGTGTGTTAATTGCTTTAGTCACAATCATTTGACCAAACAGTGCACAATTTCAGGCCGCTGCCAGAAATGTGGAAAAATGCACAACACCCTTGTACACTTGGAACAAGCCCCGCAAAAGAATTCAATATCCAGGAAGCGTAACAAATCAAAGGAGGAAACAGAGTCAGCCAATGAAGCAGTTACAACGAATAACTCCACGACGCAACACGCGACATCTCTAGTCAGCACACCAATAGAAGCTGAAAGCATGGCGGGAAGTTACACTAACAAAAGACCATATGTTCTACTGGGAACAGCGTTGGTAAAGGTCAAGGCTAATGGTCTGAAAACTGAATGCAAGGCAATCCTTGATTCAGGATCACAAGTCAATTTGATCACAGAACGATTAGTCAACCGGCTTGGACTCCCAGCACGGACTACTTCTGTTTCAATCAACGGTATTGGAGAAAACCGTACCAAGGTTCAACACCGAGTCAACATTACGCTACAATCTCGGCTCAACAATTTTTCAACACGGCTTGAAGCATTCGTATTGCCGCAAATTATTTCCCCTCAACCCGCTCAATCACTTACAATCGACAGGTGGTCAATTCCTAGCAACATAGCATTAGCGGACCCAACCTTCAACCGTCCAGAAAAAATCGATATTTTGTTAGGGGCGGAATATTATCATCAACTACTCAAGATCGGACAACTCAAATTAGGCAAGGACCTTCCACTGCTACAAAATACAGCCTTTGGATGGATCGTATCGGGTAAGGTATCTGGTGAAAGGCTCTCATCAGGAATCTGCGGAGTCTTAACAGAAGAGGATAAAATGAATACAGCTATTGAGCGATTTTGGAAACTCGAGGAGGTTGAAGGAAGACAGCAAAATTTATCACCTTTCGATGCACAGTGCGAAGCACATTTCAATCAGCATACCACACGTGACCATGAAGGTCGATTCATAGCACGACTGCCGTTTTGTGCTGAACCATCTTTATTAGGGTCCTCACATAGTATCGCATTCAACCGGTTCCTCGCACTAGAACGTCGATTATCAAAAGACATTTCATTGAAGGAACAATATGCGCTTTTTATGAAAGACTACGAAACAATGGGGCACATGTCGAAAATCAATATAGACGAAGTAAAGGGGCATACATACTTTATTCCTCACCACTGCGTTTTGCGACCCGAAAGTAGTACAACTAAACTCAGAGTAGTTTTCGATGCGTCAGCAAAAACGTCCTCAGGAAAATCCTTAAATGATATTCTCCACACTGGACCACCACTACAAAATGATCTATTTACGGTTCTATTGCGATTTCGGCTGCCCCGTTTCGTATTCACAACAGATATCGAAAAAATGTACCGCCAAATCTATATCCACCCCAAGGACCGACAGTACCAGATAATCCTCTGGCGTAATAATGCCTCTGAGCCTATTAGTTATTTCCAGTTAAATACCGTTACCTATGGTACTAGACCAGCACCATATCTGGCGATCAAATGTTTGAAGGAAATAATCCAGGATAATAAGATGCAAGCTCCTTTGGCAGCCAGTTTCTTGGAAAAGAACTTTTATGTCGATGACGGGATGGGTGGAGCTGATAGCCTGAATACAGCCCTAGAAACTCAGCGCCAGCTGCAAGACGTCCTGGCCAAGTACGGATTCCATCTACGAAAATGGTGCGCTAATAATGCCCAGCTGCTCCGCAACATTCCCAGTTATGACCAAGAAGTCAGTCTTGACTTCTCAGACGAAACTGATTACACTAAAACACTGGGATTGGTATGGGTACCTAAAGATGACCTACTTAAGATCAAGGTCAACATTCAAACAATTAAAGCCGTGACTAAAAGAACAGTCACATCAGACTTGGCCCGAATCTTTGATCCACTAGGAATACTGTCGCCAGTAGTTGCCAGAGCAAAAATGTTTATCCAGGAATTATGGACCTTGAATCTCTCATGGGACGAGGCTGTTCCTTCAGAATTTGACTCACGCTGGCGAACCTTTCGAAGCAACCTAAGCGAACTTGAAAGCTTTCAAGTGCATCGGCATATCTATAAAGGAGTTCTTCCTAGCAAGACTCAACTTCATGTTTTTACCGATGCCTCCGAAAAGGCGTATGGCTCTGCAATATATGTGAGAACAATTCTACCAAACAAAACAATAAGAGTATATTTGTTATGTGCGAAATCACGGATAACTCCACTCAGACAGCAAACACTGCCTAGACTGGAACTATGTTACTACGCACAATTGGGTGCTAACTTAGCTGCAAAAGTGAAATTAGACTTGGATATGAATACAACGCCAAAATTCTATTGGTCCGACTCAAAAATAGTCTTATCGTGGATAAATTCAAGATCTTCTTCCTTTCATACATTTGTGGCAAATCGAATCGCTTCAATTCAAGAAAACACGCTACCTGAGCAATGGCGTCATGTAAGTTCTAAAGATAACCCAGCGGGCATCATATCAAGAGGACTGGATCCACAACAGTTACAGCATACACCCCAATGGATGTATGGGCCATTTTTTCTTGATGGAGACGACAAACATTGGCCTCCCAGTTTTGGCCTAGATCCTAATTTGCCGACCCCTGAACAAAAGCAAGGATCATACATCTCACTCATTGCTGTCAATAGTGAAAACTTTTTGCACAGCATCAATCACCGAAATTCACTAAAAAGGCTCCAACGTATCATAGGATACATTTTAAGATTCATTAAAAATGCCAGAACTTTCAAACCCGAGCGACAAACCCAACAAACTCTCACACCTATTGAACTTCACGATGCGCTTGCCATCATTGTTCGAACCACCCAACTATGCACATTCACAGAAGACATTCAACAGCTGCAACAGAAAAGGGACCTTAAAGGATCGAGTCAAATAAAAAGCTTATCCCCATTTTTAGACGAATATAACATTCTAAGAGTCGGAAGCAGATTAGAAGCATCCACGTTATCATTCAATGCCGAACATCCAATGTTGCTTCCTTATAACGACACAATAAGTAAACTAATATTTGAGTCGATATATAGGGAAAACAAACATTGTGGCCCTGGAGCACTTCTAGCAATCGTAAGACAACGTTTTTGGCCCATTAAAGGCAAACATTTGGCTCGGGAAACTGTGCATAAATGTGTGCAATGTGTACGAGCGAAACCAAAACTTCTGCAGCAAATTATGGGAAACCTTCCAGAAGCAAGAGTAATACCAGCGAGACCCTTTATTAATGCAGGAGTTGACTACTGTGGTCCAATCTGGGTTCACTTCAAAACCCGAGGAAAGCGACCCCAAAAGGCGTATATTGCAGTATTCTGTTGCTTTTCCACTAAGGCGGTCCATCTGGAGCTTGTAACAGACCTTACAACCGACGCTTTCATTGGAGCGCTCAAAAGATTCATCGGCCGAAGGGGTCACTGTCAGCATCTCTACAGTGACAACGCAACAAACTTTGTGGGAGCTCGCAATCAATTAGAAGAGTTGTCAACTGCTCTTTTCGCCACAGCTGCTCAAGAAAAAATTCAACAAGAGTGTGCCAGCAAAGGCATAAGTTTTCATTTCATACCTCCACGAGCCCCGCACTTCGGCGGACTATGGGAGGCTGCAGTCAAATCCGCAAGAAGGTTACTTGTTAAAGAAATGGCAAACGCGTCTCTGACCTATGAAGAAATGGAAACCGTGATCATAGAAGTCGAAGCAATCCTTAATTCGAGACCGATTGCACCGTTGCCGAATAATCCTAATGATAAGGCTGCACTAACACCAGGCCACTTTTTGATTGGTGAACCTCTTACAGCACAAGTAGATGCAACTGCCAGGTCAACTCCAATAACTCTTACAAAACGATGGGAGTTAGTGTCACAAATAAAACATCAATTCTGGAAACGATGGTCGCAGGAATACCTCAGTGAACTCCAGCAGCGAAACAAGTGGCAAACCAAGGCTCAAAATTTGCAACGGGGTACCATAGTTATAATTAAAGACAACACACCGGTCATGAAATGGCGTCTTGGAAAAGTAACTGAAATTTACCCCGGTCCAGACGGACTTGTCAGAACAGCGGATGTAAAAACATCTGATGGTATCCTTAAGCGAGCAATTCACTTGCTGGCTCCTCTTCCTGTGGAGCCAGCAGGAACCAATGTTAGCAATAACACAACAGATGAGAAACGAAAAAGAGACAGCTCACCCAAGAACAAAACCATAAATGAACCACCCTCAAAACGTTGTACTTTAAACGCAACAGGTCTGCTAGTACTCATAGCATTATTTCTCCCTCTAATCCTATGTCAACAAGTGACGTACACCCAAATCACCAGCAAACCTGGATTGCATTCCGAAAATATTGGCCAAGTTAAACCTGTCATCGCTGAATGGAAACTCCTTATTTATTTTGAGCTGACACCGTTCTATAACGAATTAGAACTTTTAATGAACGGTACCTCTGCGCTGAAAAGGGCCTGCGATTACTCATCCCTTAATCATCAATGCAACGGACTTCTATCCCATTTTCAAGATCTCAGAAATGAAATGGAGCACGGTTTGGAAAATTTCATAAAAAGGAAGCGACGAGGAGCAATAGACATCGTTGGAAATATAGCAAGCTCCTTGTTTGGCGTTCTAGACTCCAAATATGCAGCAGAAATGACGGATACTATTAATAGTATAAAAACCAACGAAGCCCACTTGCAAAGCCTTCTTCGGAATCAAACATCGTTTATCGACTCGACCCTGAATCTCATGAAGCAATCGGAACAACGCACGCAAGATAACTTCGAAAAAATGAACGGTAAAATAAATAAACTACTCTACCTCACAACCAATGACAGTTACCATCGATCGGAAGTCATTTTATCACTGAGTGTCCAGTTACTTACAATTGCTAATAATTTACAAAAAATGCACACATCTATGATCACATTGTTAGCGGACACTTACCATGGTCGAATTAGTCCGGTTCTACTAACCCCACAACAATTTTCGGGTGAAATCGATAACATAAAGGCAAACCTTCCCGCAGATCTAGTACTTCCAGTTGCAGACATTATTCATTTATATGGTGTAGTCACGGCTCACGCAGCAATCTCAACTCAGCACATTATTTGCACCTTGTTCATCCCACTAGCCCATCAAGGGCAATATGACCTATTTTATATTACCCCAGTACCACAGCTAATGAACAACTCTTTAGTGGCTATCATACCAACCACTAAAATGATGGCTCTCAACGTGACGAATATTTCCCTCTAGATGAATCGAAGCTAAGTACCTGCAATAAACTTGAGCATAACATTTTCTTATGCCCACACATTCAAGCTGCATATCATAAAGGCTCTCCAATTTGTCGCTGTGAGATACATTTATTCAACAATGAATCCGACTCAAGCTGCAACATAGAGTTGATAAACAGCAATAACGTATGGTACCAACTTTATAACAAGAACCAGTGGCTGCTCGCAACTCAACAGCAACTAAAACTAAGCACAGTATGCAAGGGTGAAAGCAGTTCACAATTGCTGGAAGGTACCGGGTTGCTCACGCTTCCCGCAGGGTGTGCAATGAAAAATGATGTTATTACCATATACGGGCATCGAACCATCTCATCAAACTTGCATTCATCATATACAAGCAATGGGATGTCATTCCTTCACCTCCAAGAAAGCGTAAACAACATGACACAACCCCTGTCATATGCTTCGACAATTGAAAAGATAACCCATCTGCAGAATGAGGTCAGGGCACAACGACAAGAATTTCCTCTCGCAAGAACCCATAAAATACATAGCTTAACCATCAGCTATGTTGGACTAGCCTTGATTTTAGCTGTGATAGTGGCCCTGATAGCAAGGCAAAGGTTGAAGAGAAGACGTGAACCGATCCCCGAAGCACCACAACCGTCTCCACGATCCATCTGGAATGTTTCATTGGAACCAACAACTTAATCCACTTCGCACTTTTCAATCCCCTTGGGGCCGCAATATGTTAATTCTTTTGAGTTTTTTTTTACTCTTTATTCAAAAATAAAAACAACTCTCAATAGAATTAATAAGACTTGAACATAATCCGTACTTCTTTTTTACGTTCTTATTTTTCCCACATTTTGGCGTGAGAATTACCGCGTCTGCATAATTCATAATACTTGAACAAAATCCGTACCTCTTTTTTACGTTCTTATTTAGGCGTGAGAATTACCGCGTTTGCATAATTCATAGCTAAATTAAAACAAAATTTTTATTTACACGTACTAAATCAAATAACTAGTCAGACGTTGGAGAAATTTGATATCTGTTTGGGCTTTACTGTCAGTGAGAAAATAATTTGCTTATTTAATTCACCAGCCAGACAGTTATGAAATCCAATATCTGTTCTCTGCTAACGGTGGGAAAATAATTAGTGCATCAGAAGAATGAACAGTTTCCAGCCTGCTAAAAATTAAAATTTTTTACTTTTTTTTTGTATTGTATTTCTATTTGTATTTGTATTTCTTTATTATTTGTATTTGTAATTTTCTTCTTTAAATACCATAAGTTTTTAATAAAATTTGTGATTGCACGATTGTCATTCATCCAGCAAACATCTGAATTTCATTTTTTCCGACAAGTCAGTTTACGTTGTTCTTGTGTACCACTTGAACAACTGAACCGATAATAATCGCTTGAATTATCCTGCTGAACTACTAGGATAATAAACCCCTACGAACAGTAATAACTTGGTGAAGCACCAAGTTATACATCTCGATAAAGTTGAGCAAGGCAAACGAGCCTGCGCTTAACAATGAGCTTTTTTCCGCAGGAGTAAGAGCATTTTTTATTAGCCATGGAAATATGTAAAGGAGAAAATTCTAGAAGAATATAGAAACAAACAGAAAATGGTAAAGAAAAAACAACAAGCGTACAGCAAGCATTTGCAGTAAAAGCAGCACCTAGAGACAATTAATTCAAAAAGGAAAACAAACACGAACAAAGCATAATGAAAGAAAAGTGTTGTTATTGTTGTCGATCAGATGGAGAATGTTGCAGAATGCTCCTGGAATGAGATAGCCAAAAGCGGTTATGGTACCATTATCTTAGAAGGGAGCCTTAAAATTTATGAGGACTGGTTTGCGACTGATTACTAGCTTTCTATTATGATACTTCAGTCTTAACTATCCTCTGTGGAAGATCTCCCCATGTGCTTGGTGACGAGGTAATAACGGCACACATTCTATGTTATTGTATTATTTTACGAAATAGTAGAAAGCATGGGTTTATCTCTGCGTTGGCGTCGCAGTGCTGATTTCCACTGCAGTTAAAAAATTTATATAGTGATAGATGGTGACCTTTTCCCTACAATTATACGTTCATAGGTGTCGGACAAATGGTTTGTGGTTCATTAACTGTTCAAGAGACCATCTTTTGGTGGATTCTTACTGGTTCTATATCTCGTATTTCTTCTTCAGTCTCCAATATAATTTCACACTTCTGTAAAATTTCTTTAGATAAAGAAATTTTGCGAATTCGGTGAGTTGAGTGTTCCGAAAAGGATCGCTCGTCATCATCAGGTTTCTCGAGAGTTATATGTTCGGACTACAAGGATTTCAATGGTCGATACGTAGTATCGCTTCCTTTCAAAGATGGTTTTCCAGATACTCTGAGCATACGGAATTTTAAGTCTAATGCAATGGCACATTTTTTCTGGAATGAAGCTAGACTGATACGCAATCCTGATTTCGAATTTGAGTACAACCGAGTCGTTCGTGAGGAACTTTGTAGCATGGTAAAAATTCAGGCTCCTACCCACTTCCTAAAGCCAGAATTCTAATATCCACATCCTGTGGTCTCCTTCTACAATTATTATTATGTTACTGATGCTAAAATAACACTTTGTATACACCAGAATATGTGTAGGCATTTCTTAATTGATACAGAGCACCAGAGAGTTCTATTTCGAGGTGATATCCGCAATCTGTTACAAACTTGCACATGATGCAAAACAAATTTCATAATTCGTAATTATATGCACGTTAACGATACTTTGGATGGGGCCCATTCTAAAAAAAGAGGCTATTACGGCTGAAAAGGACCTTGCATTAGGATTCCAATCTGATTGGTTTATATTAAGGAGATGTACCTACAATTACAAGGACATACTAGTTGTTACTCTACCTGGTTACCTCCTACATAAATGCGAAGACAATAGTTAAGCTAAAACTAGACATTAGATGGAATGATTGTTCAGACGAAGAAAATCGTTGCAAATCAGTTTAAATGTTTTATCTAGAATTGCTAAATTGTTTAACCAGCTGGTTGGATTATTTTGGGTAAAATATAGATGCAAAGGACATGAATAGATTGTACTGCCTGCAATGAACTCCTTTTCCCGAATTTCTTGATCAGTGAAACTGTTTTGAAGGCAATTATCCTGGGATCAATTATATACGTTTTCCTAAATTTACTTTAGATTAGAATATTCAATTTCATAGTTTTAGTTGAATCTTGCCGAACACATTATTCAAAATTGGGCTTTGTGCTCCAGCACAGGTTACATTATAGCGTATATACGGGAAAAACCTTGAAAAAGAAAATATTTTGGCTCAGGTGTCGGTATAGTTCTTAACATTATACAATAAGACATCTGCGTGAGTTAGGTTATTATGCTACTGGCACATTACGTGCCAACCGTATTGAGAAAGATGCCAAATAATTTAATCGAGAGCCGCTAGAATGATAATATTGCTGTCACAGTGGAAACCAACTTCGAAAACTGGATTTTGACGTCTGTCATCCACTATTCTAGTGAACAGTATGCAAAAGTTTCGATTCCCCAGCCTTCATTGATTACCAACTACACCAAGTACGAGTATATGGGTGAGCTTAACATATGTAATCCAGCTGTTGCAAATCTTCGCAGAATACGAATTAAAAATAAGGTGGTGGTCAATTTTTACTTAGTTTTTACATGTTTCGTTAGTAAATAGTAAAACTTAAAAGAAAAAATTATTGTATTGTGCCCACAGAGCGTCGCCGTGCAAATCAATGTGAAGGAAATCAAAGTGTCATATAATGTCATATAATTGCCTCTTCATTACAAAATTCAAAAATACTAAATTTTTGTAATAAACTAGTAAAACGTAACTTGTGAAAAAGGGGAAAAACACATTGTTGTTTGTCTAGCTCGTTTAATTGATTTTGTTTTAGGTATCTAACATAAAGTTTTGCTTGAAAAATATCCAAGGTAAAAAATTTTCTCTTCTAAATTCAAAGTCCCATTTTTGGGACATTGGCGGAAAGTGCAATATGTAACTATTCAAATAATTTTTTTTAGAAATGGCTTAAAAATTTTTTTAAGCTATTTCTGAGCTTATTGCGTTGATGGAAGATGATGAATTTTTGGCAAACATAGAAAATGAGGATCATAATCACGTTAATGTTGCCGTTATACCGCCAGATATACACGAGCTGACGGGTTCTGAAGATATAGTGGAAAATGATTTGGATGAGAATGATATGGTTAACGATATTGCTGGAACCTTGGAACTATTCGTGCCACAGTATGCTGAAAGTCAAGCAGAGGAAACATCGTCGAGTTCTGCTAAAAAAAAGTTAAAAAACAAAAAAGAACAATTGCTAAGAATAGAAAAGATGACAACATAAAGTGGCAAAGTATTTCTCCGACTTATACTAAAACTGCGAGAAATTAGAGAAATCGTCAGCTACCGAAATATTTGACAATGGCTACAAACTTCAGTAACGCATTACCGCTAAAAAATGTCAAGCGTTTTCCAAGGAAAGATAAGCAATATGTAACTGTTCCAATCCCTCGTTTGTTTAGCGAATATAATAAAAATATGGGCGGCTTCGACCTGCTAGATAAACAAATATCGTTATACAGAACAAGAATTCTTTCTAAAAAATGGTGGTGGCCATTATTTACGCAGTTTTTGGATATTTCCGTTGCAAAAACATGGCGATTGTATCAAATTTCGCACACTTGTGAGAAAGTGTCTCTCCTTGAAATTCGTCGTAAAATAGTTTTTTTTTGTCAGGCCTGAAATCAGTCCATAAAAGAATAGATCCACTAAAGTCGAAAGTTGCTGGAGGAAGAGTTTCGGGTATGTTCCATGTTTCGACTCGGATTGAAAACGAAAAATTTTTTGAATCCCCATAATTTATAAAATGGTGTTCTGAATTCAGCATGTTTTTCCACATTCGAAGTTTATGTTCGAAAAAAAAATCTTAATGTCAACGGCCACAGCTACGCAAAAATCGACGGCGATCGGCAAAAAAGTTGCAAAAAATTAACAAATTACAAAAGTAACAACCAATTTTCACGATGATTTTGTTACTTGTCTTTAAGACATGTCTTGTTTGTTTGTAGGCATATTAGGTAGATAAGAAAGAGGGTTAGCAAAAGAAACATGGTTTCTGTTTTCGTGATTTTTTTACAACAACAATGAAGAAAATACATCTCTTCCTTTTAGCTGTCATTCGCAATTTTACTATTATATTTTATTTGCATTCGTCTGTTAAGGTGGTTATTTCTCTGTGTTCTTCTTTATTTTTCTTGTTTTAAAACGACAAGTGCTTGTTTTTTGTTTTGTGTGTATATAAATAAAAGATACATATATTAACATATAAATAAAAAGTACAAATAAATATAAACCATGTGGAAAAACAAAATTGTGGAGCTTTTAATATCTAAATTTTAGGAATTAATCCTACATATATGGACCGTGTCAAGCGATCTAGCTCTTTGTTCACAATCTGCCAAGATCTAATGATATATACTTTTTAAAGTTATATTTTAATAAAAGACGAAATTATTTCAATTAATGTACTTATAATAATTTAACTTGTTTTATTTTAATTTCAAAATAATAAACCAAAGTATTTCATTCTGTGAATAGGCACAATAAAATAATATATTTTTCATATACATATGTACCTACTCAAAAACCTTTAAATATTCATTTTTAAAGTGTTTCCAAATTGCCTGGTATACTTCCGGAACTGCACGACAAAGAAAGGTTTCACATAGTCTCGTCTGATAATTTGTGCTTTTGATGGACTCTCCAGTAGCGAGGTATTGGAGTGTAGCTGCCAGTTTCTCTGCTGGAGTTATCGATTCTTTCAAGATGGTATCTTGTTTTACTATATCACCTTCGATTTTTGCGAGTATCAAATTAAATGTCTCTCGGCTTATTCTGATATAGTTTAGAAAAGACGACTTATCTCCCAAGAAGTCGTTCATAAGAAACGAAAATGTACCTCGCTCCACTCAGCATTTCCGCCATTGCTTCACCCACTCACTAGTTTTAGTCAACTAGTTTTACCTCCATTGCTTTCTTCGAGGTTTTTCTGTATAGCACCCAATTTTGATTTTTTTAAGAAAATTTACTTTTTTAAATACTTTACTTCTCAAGTTATTAAATTCCGTTTTTGGCGCCCAAATTATAGAAATAAAAGGAATTAAAGATAAAGTAAAAAAAAAACAACTCTGGCTGTCAAATAAGAGTTTTTTTTTACAACAACAGTGCAGAAATAGACATGTTTTAAAAATCACCATGAAAATGTGACATGATTTTGGGAGCAACTTTAAAAGAAAATAAAAAAAGACATGTTTAAAAAAATCATCGTGAAAATTGGATGTAAAACAATTTACAGAGTATGAAAAAGATATTCAAATTTTTCATTTAATTTTCAACGCGAATAAAAACAAAATTAATATTCTTAAAGAAACATAGAATGAAAATAAAATTATTCAATACACTCAAAAAAGACAACGAACGAAATTAAAATTATTTGCTTTTGGTTGGTCTGTTTGCCTGGCGTTATTTATCAGCGCGGATGATTGCCGGCTATAGACATATCGACTACGTTATCCTGGCACCATTTGTTGTTAAAACAAAGTATTGCCTGATTATTACATTGCGATTTTACAACTAAATGCATTCGAATTATTATAATTATTGTTTAAATAGATTTATATATATGAAATTAGTTTTAATTTCCTCCAAAAAAATTCATTTTTCTTTATCAATAAGATCTAAATGCATTGAGATTTAGTTCAAAAAAGATTGACATATCAAACTTTATTATGTAGGGCAACTTTGTGTTTTCGAACATAAACAAAATTGTATTTTTTCATGTTTTTTTACACAACTGAGATCTGCCAAAACCAAATTGAAATTTTTGGCAAAGTTTAAAAAAAATTTGTTTGCATTAATATTTCTGTGAAAAATTTATCTTTTTTGATGAAGTTCAATAAAAAACACTTCAACCTAAAAACCAAAATTGTATTTTTCTTAATAATGTTAGCATTCATAAGAATAAAGTACGATTCGTTTTACTTTCACCCACCCCTTACTACTCTAATTGAAAACGAATAAAAACATGGGGATGTGAATTGCAGAACACCAAAAATGCTAAAGTAATCCACTTTCGAGTGAATTCGGATTCTAGAACATACCCGTTTGTATGGATGTACGCTATGACCGCAAAGACCACCTGATGAAACCAATAGCAACACAACGCAGATGTGCAGATTTTGGAAAAAAAATAACAAGAATATGCAAAAAGTGTAATGTTCCGTTGCACGATAATTGTTTTGAACATTTTCATAGTCTATAAATAAGTATAAATTTAAAGTTATTTCTTTGTGAAAATTGAATAATGATTTTTCAGAGTATTTGAAGACAAAAACAAATTTTTTTGATTTTTAATTTTATGCAATATATTTTATTACATTCCGCCGATGCCCCAAAAACGGGACGGTCCTTAAAATCCTTATTTCAATAAAAATAATAAAATAACTCGAACTAATGACTTTACTTGGTCAATAAGATGACAAATGAATGGCAAAATTTATTAGTTTTAGCATATATGAATTACGGCGGGTAATGGGTTAAATCAGCTCTTTTCATAATTGTCAGATTTTGATGATTTACTCTCTCCTTTAATGATTCCTCTATAGAACTTATCATGATTTCTGTAAATCAAAAAGCGTTTATCCGGTTCTTGCCTTTTAAACAAGAGGTTCCAAAATCCAGCGGTATTCTAAATTAGCATCTGTTTCTAGACATACCAGGTATCATATGCTCATGGTAAACTCGAATAAGCTAGAAGGCTTTCGTATAACGAAAGATATACAATATCCTGTACCAGTACACATGATGGAAATCAACTGTACAATATACAAGATAGGTAGCTGAAAACGTATTATTGAGAGCGTAGTGCAATAGTTAGGCCTCTTACGAATACAGGACCCGATTTCGCTGGCTCTTTTAACGTAAAAATCTTCGCCAGAAGAACCTGTCGGTTCACTTAAAGTTCAATTCATTTGGGATCTATGTCCGATTTTTCCACTTCTGCTTTCCCAGCGGCCTTTATTCGTTTCGCTTCACGAAGTGGGTGTCCGTTGCATTTGTATTCTGACAACGGGAACTACTTTCGTCGCTGATTCATAGATTATAGCAAAGGAGTTTATCCAAACCACACATCGACGTATTTTAGCTAATTATGCTCTTCAGAATATCACTTCGCAATCAGAAGTAAAAGCTTCAATGCCCATTTCCCCAGAACAACATGTTATCATAGATATAACTATAAAGACTTATCAATATTATTGACTAAAATTAAATTGTATCTTAGTATTGAAATTTATTATTTCGGGATATTCTCTCAAGCAGTTTGAAAACATTCTACCTCGTATGTTTATGCCAAACGAATAAAATCACATTGATAACATGGTAGGAGTTTTTCTCCGAATAGATAATAAAATAACATGTACCTTCAAGGTCGAATCGTATTTTGCTTGGAAACAAAAACGAATTATTCATTTAACTATAAACGAAGTTGATACTGCTCTTTCGAATATACGAAGTTAATAGTTAGAAGAATTGCGTAAAATTTAATGAACTTAAAAATTAATTACAATACAACAATGGCAACGGTCATACATGTTTACATGTTAAAACTAGTTCAAGAAAAAAAGCAATGGTATTTTTTTTAAATACAAGAAATGTATGTATAAGTATATATTTGTTAATTTTTCCGACTTAATGATATGTAATTTTTTTTTTTATTTTTATTCCGGCTCTAGGTCATATATTAAATAAAACTTCTTTTTTTTTGTTTTATTTAAATTTTATTTTTTATTCCATATTTCGATCACCATCGGTTCTCTTCTTCAGGAATTTAAGTAAAGCAAACTTTATCATATTTTATAAGGCAAATTACATGTGATAGTTATCAAAGAACAAATCACAACAAAGACAAATGTGTAAATCATTCTGACAAACACTAGCAGAACGGAACAACATGCTGTTTTCGAAAGCCGCTACACTTTCATCATCAGCGTTCTTGTGTTTGGTCCACTTCTGTGGTGTCAGTTGATGTATATTTCAGCTATTCATACAAACCTTCACTGTAAATGTAATACGAGAATTGTTTTTGATTCATCGTATTACAATTTGTGAAAAGTTTTTTTTTTTTGTAATGAAGAGCTCAAATTACACCTCACTAACTTACAACAATCTTACCATTGTTATTTATTCTTTACCAACCATACACATGCTTATTTTTTAATTTGCTTATTTTATTTTTTACTTATGACAAACTTGTTTGGTTTGTTACTATAAGTATGTATATTTTATTAATTTCATATTGATGTTCTTCGGCGCACAGTGGCTGAAAATCGTTTTTCATTGGTCAAAAGTCGAATTTTTTTTTGTCACCGATTTTTAAAATTTTTACGCCATTTTGGAGCTAATATATCCATATTAAGGTAGCCAAAAAATTAGGTTAAACTATTGATAATTGTGGGCGTGGCATGCTGTCAAACTCAACTGTTTTTTGTTATTTCAGTAAAAGGTGTTTTTTATCAGTTTTTTGTCAAAAATAAATGGTCACTTCTCGCAAGCTATCATCGATAATGGCCTGCGGTCTTTTTTATAATGTTGGTAGGAATATAGTCTTTAGTTGTTGTAAGTGGTTACCGCTCTAGCGTTTAATATTAGAGGTGTTATGAAATATTTATGAAACTACTATATTTTTCAAAAATTTAAACTTTAGTGGAATAAAACTTCTAGGGAACAAAAGGGAACAAGAAACGTATACCACCCGAAGAAAGGCGAAGGTGTCTTCTTTCACCCCATGTATACTTTTGCACCCGCCACGACCCGCCGGTAGAACACTTTTTTAATTTTAATGAAATTACTCCAAAAAAATTCAAATTACTCTAATTTAAACAGCCCTATAATTACTCGTATACAATGGTGTATTAAATTTTCACTTTTTTGCCTAAAGGTTTATGTTTTTTACTTTAGACTACGTAAAACTAAAATAATTAAATATAATACCTGCGAAAGGGTTTTATGGCTTTGTTTTGATCAGCAAAAAATCAATAATAAAAATATCACAATAGGTTCTACAGTAAACATATGATCTCTTTCTAATATAACTGTTAGGGTCAGCCAAAGTCAATTTTATAATAATTTATAATAATAATCGCGACATTAAACCACTAAAGTTAAAATGAACCCCATATTGGCGAGATACTAATTAATTTTACCTGATATTAAGGTCTGGATAACAAGTGCAGTTTTGTTCAATTTAAGTACCACCTGCTATGCAATTGAAGATCAATGTGTGAATAACATGTATCTAAAAATATATATAACTATGGATTCAATAAGGGATTACTCAAGTTAAGTTAATCCTTTACGTATACGTACTTACGTATATTTGCAAGTGATAAATCATACAAGATTCAAATAAAAATATTCAGAAAAATATGGAGAGCTTCGGTTATAAAGAACTGGCCAAAGAGTATTTTAGAAATAAAAACCAGGAAGATGTTCTTAGTTACGTTAAAATAAAATTAAACTTAAATTCGTGTAGCACCGAAATACTACAGCAATTATCTAATTTTTTTAAAGCACTAAAAAAAGCTACAAAAAACTTAGATACAGTAAACAAAAGTTTTATATAAAAAGTGAAAAGTGGTTAGAAGGCCAAATTACTGTCGCTGCAGAAACAGCAAAGCAAGATAAGGTTGGAAGACCACGCAAATCATTGGACAACTGCAGCGATAGATCTAAGAGGTGGAAACTTAAAGATGTTAACGATGCAATTCGTTGTACAAATATAAAAGAATCTTTCCTACATCAATTACGATCACAGAACCAATTAACAAAAGTGGATATCATTGAAAAAGTTATTAAAGCGAGTCCAGTGAGAACAAAACGAATTCTTAAAAGTATACCAACTCCGAGCGATGCAATACAGTACACAAATGTGGAGGCATTAGCCTTATTTCTGGATTTGAAATTAAAAAAACAGCAATATATTAAGCTCAGATTGCGTGCGATTGAAAAGGGCTCAAATATCTAACCAGCATATCATCACATAACTGCTGCTAAAATGGACTGTTTGCCATCAAAGGATACTATTACAATCACACCAATTTCGGCAGAAGTACAACTACAATCTCTACTTGATCACACAGCCGAACGCTTGCTACAATCAATACCAGGAAAAGCGTTAAATAAATATGGAAACACAAAGCTAATTCTTTTTTGCAAATGGGGATGTGATGGTTCTTCGGGACAAAACCAATACAAACAAGTTGTATGTGAAAATATTTCGGACTCGGATATATTCATAGTATCAATTGTACCATTGCGATTGAAAAAGATTTTGAAAGATTCAGAGCCTTCGACTAGTACAACGCAAACAATGGATATTTGGAAAAATGAGACACCATCTTATACGAAATACTGCAGGCCAATCAAATTTGAATTCAAAAAAGAAACTAGTGATGCCATTAACAAAGAAATTAGTGATATCAAGTCCCAAATTGCAACACTACAGCCATTACAATTACAGTTAGATGGGCAGCAAATTGAAGTAAGCTACCAATTAGTCCTTACAATGATAGATGGAAAAGTAGGTCAGGCTTTTACTAACACGAAGGCTGCATCCAGCTGCATTGTATGCCAAGCAGCATCAACCCAATTAAACCAAGTTCCTACAAAATCATTAGATAATAGCGATACATATGAATTTGGATTATAACCACTACATGCAGGAATACGACTTATGGAACATATACTAAAAATCAGTTATGATTTGTATTTCGGGTCTTCAGGATCCATAAGAAACAATGAAACCAACAAAGAGTTAAGAAGTTCAAAAAAGAAACATGTTCAAGATGAATATGGCAAAATTGTATTGATTATAGATCAGCCAAAACAAGGGTCAGGCAATACAAATGATGGCAATACCGCACGAAGATTCTTTTCAGATTCAGAAACAGCATCTGAAATAACAGGAGTGGATTTAAATGTTATTTTCAGATTTAAAATAATCCTAGAAGTACTTGCGTGCAATGAAGAAATTGACTAAACAATTTGGAGATTATGCTAAGGAAGCAAAAATATATACAACCAACTACCCATGGAGAAATATGTCTGCAACAGTTCACAAAATCCTTTATCATAGAGAAGATATCATTTGGTGCTACTTGGAGATCTATCAGAGGAGGCTCAGAAAAAAGGAACAAGGATTACAGATTTTATAGAGAGCACAATACTAGAAAAATTTCACGAAATTCCACAAATGAAGATCTATTTAATATATTATTGGCAACGTTAGATCCGTTCATCTCCAATATTCGAAATAAATGGAAAGTGGAACATCGGGATTTAGATGAAGAAGCCAAAAAACTACTAAAGAACAGAAATAGCACAGAGCAAAATATAGAATATTTGCAATCAATATTTGTATCAAATGAATAATAATTATAATTGCCTTCCATTGTATTAGTAAAAAATAATAGCATTAGTAAAAAATAATAATAAATAAAACCAACTTTGACAGCAAAAAATACAAATTTTTTCTGCGGTAACAGCAAAATCTTCAGTTAATTTTACTATTTTTTTTTTTTGAGTGCAAAAATTTTTTTGTGTAAAAATTTTTTTGAGTGTAACATTAAAAAAAATTCCATTATCACAAAAAATAATTATAATTGTTATTAAGTTCCAAATATAAAATTTTTTAATATGCAAAATAAAAAAATAAACCCATATTTCACTCCAAAAGTTAAAAAAAATCAAAAGTTCAACTTTGACCTAGAATTCCTTAAAAAGTCCTTAATCAATTTTAATGTAATTAAAACTGAGTCAAGCTGAACTAAATATCTATTCATTAAAAAAAAATTACTTCAATATTTTGATCGGTTCAAAAGTTACAGAATTTTGGCCAATGAAAAACGATTTTCAGCCACTGTGCGGCGTGCCTTCCGTTAGTTAAGTATATATTTGTTGCCTTATAAAATATGATAAAGTTTGCTTTACTTAAATTCCTGAAGAAGAGAACCGATGGTGATCGAAATATGGAATAAAAAATAAAATTTAAATAAAACAAAAAAAAGAAGTTTTATTTAATATATGACCTAGAGCCGGATTAAAAATAAAAAAAAAAAATGTATGTATCTTGTATTCGCATAGCATAGCATCGAAAACAGTACTGTTCCATTCTGCTAGTATAATTGGCTTCTCATTAATTCTTCCTTAATGCAAATAATTTGAAAAAATTATTAATCTGAGCTGAAAAATTCGGTAATCGAACTCCAGTATAACTATTATAGTTTTAAGTATTTCATAAAATTGAGAGAAAATAATATAATAATAATAACATATTGTCCAGTCTTGTTGAACCTTCGTAGTGAACAGACGTGTTAGCGGAGTTTCTTTTTTACATACTAAACAAACAAAAATACAAACAAACAAAAATTTTCGTAATAAGTACTGATTCGTAATAAGTACAGTTTTTGCTAAATTTGCTTTACTTGCATTAATAATATTTTTCGTATAAACTGAAACAACAAAAACAAACAAAAAAACACAAACAAAGTGACTGAGGAATACTCTGTATGAGTACCTCAAAAACAAAAAATTGTGAAGTGAGTGCTAACGGCAGAAATGCCTATTTTACTGTGAGTTCTGATATTAATGCACAAAATAAAAATAAAAAATCCGATGACAGTCTTTTTCTAACGGCAAAGCCAATTTTACGCGAGCGATCAAATTCGCTTACTCCAATGCCAAGTAGTGATTCGTTAACATTACCGTTGCCTAGTAATTCTGTATTTAAGTCAGCGCCATTATCCGCTCCGGGCTCGAGTTCCTCACTTAACCAAGTTATTACAATAGACAATATTATTCAGAAACCAAAGGTGCCTGTCGGAATGGACCGATATATTACAGTGGTAAAGCGCGGGCGAAGCCCAAATTCTTCAAAGATCTCATCTGTTCCCAAGATATCCAGGGATATCGACACCGCCACAGTTAACCGTCAAAACCGCTTTAAAATATTACAGGATGACATTGACAAACCCGAAGCATCCCCAAAAAAAACCTCCAAACCACCACCCATTTATTTGAGAGAAAAAAATTCAAACTCCCTCATCAAAAAACTAATCTCGGTCATTGGCGAAAAGGCATTTCACATTGTCCCAATAAAACGTGGTAACATTGACGAAACTAAAATTCAAATATATGAAGAAAAAGATTTCCGGAAAATGGTTAATGAATTCGAAAAGAATAAAACAAGTTTTTACACATTCCAGCTTAAAAGCGCTAAAGGCCTACAGATCGTACTGAAGGGCATAGATTCTTATGTTGTCCCTGCTGAAATAAAAGATGCTCTCACCCTCCAAGGATTCAAGGTAAAAAATGTATCCAACATAATAAACAGGGATAAGATCCCCCAACCTCTTTTTCGTGTTGAACTGGAGCCTAACGATATAATATTGAAGAAAAATGAGACCCATCCCATTTATAATTTAAAATATCTCTTATACCGAAAAATCACAGTTGAAGAACCACACAAGCGTTCTGGACCCGTACAGTGCCATAATTGTCAAGAATACGGCCACACTAAAACTTATTGTAAATTACCTACTGTTTGTGTTGTGTGCGGTGAATTACACAACACTGCTATTTGCAATAAGTCGAAGGACCAGAAGGAAAAGAAGTGCAGTAATTGTGGAGGTAATCACACTGCTAACTACAGGGGATGTCCTGTATACTCTTTCGTTAAACAGGCTATGAGTCAAAAGCCTAAAGTAATCCCAGCGCAAACAGGAAATACGTACTCCGCCAATTATCCTGTAGTGGCCCAACCAATCTCTACACAAGTATCGTATGCTGACGCTGTGAAGATCAACTCCGTTCCCATGCAAAAAGTGTCACCACCAACTAATACAACAAATGCAAATGCAAGCTTTAATTTCAGTCGCCTTGAAAATACTATTGATAATTTGGTGCAAACTATAAACAACTTTACAACAAATATGACTAGTATGATGCAAGAAATGCTGCGAATGCAGAACACACTGCTTCTAGCATTAGTTAACAAGCCATGAACACGTTAAAAGTATGTTTCTGGAACGCAAACGGCATTCGCCAACATAAAAATGAACTAGAGCACTTCCTCACGGCAAATAATATTGATATAATGTTGGTATCTGAGACTCATTTGACTTCGAGAAGCCTTTTTAAAATGAGTGGCTACACCTTATATGATACAAAGGACCCGAGAGGAAGAGCATGCGGAGGATCAGCAGTTCTAATAAAGTCAAGACTCAAACACTACATTCTTGAGAATATTAGTGAGGACCATCTGCAGGCAACAAATATTTGTATCCAAAATTTTTGTACAAATTTTGTGATATCATCAATTTACTCCCCTCCCAGATTTTCAATCTCTGAGGATCAATATGAGGATTTTTACAGAACTCTTGGACCTTGTTTCGTGGCAGCTGGGGACTACAATGCAAAACATACGTTCTGGGGATCGCGTCTTATTACACCTAGAGGTCGAGCATTATTCAACACAATTTCAAAAATGGGTTTGGATGTCATTTCTAGCGGGGAGCCCACTTACTGGCCTACTGACCCACAAAAAATTCCAGATGTTATAGATTTTGGCGTCATGAAAAATATCTCTAGGGATTTAATTCATGTTGAAGCTTCTCATGATCTCTCCTCCGATCACTCGCCAACGATCGTTACAATTTGTAGCCCACGAAGAAGTGACTTACCTCACCCATATGTGAAGATGATAAATCATGTTAATTGGCTGGGGTTCAAAAAATATCTCAGTAGTCATTGTACGGGAAACATCAGGCTTAGAACTCCCGATGATATTGAACTTAACATTGCCAATCTTACCGAGAATATTAAACAGGCTGCTAAACATGCCACTACTTCCTATCCGCAGACTGGGTTTAATAGAATTTATTCTGCGGATATTGAACGTCTCGTATGTGAAAAAAGAAGAGCTAGAAGGGAATGGCAACAGCACAGATCACCCCAACATAAAATTAGACTTAGAGAATGCACAAAACGACTCCAAGAGTTGCTTGCATCTGAAAAATCTGCTTCTCTTAAGAACTATCTGGAAGGTCTCGATGTCACAGCAGCATCTAATTACTCCTTGTGGCGCGCTGCTAAAAAACTTAAAACACCTGTTGAGTCTAAACCACCCCTGCGCACTTCTACCGGAGGTTGGGCAAGAACTAATACTGAAAAAGGTAACATATTTGCTGAGCATTTAAAACACGTATTTACCCCAAACATATGTACTGGTGCTGTTGATTTGCCGAGTGTAGTTGCTCTACCCCCTCGACCCATAAAGTTTAAGATGCGTGATGTACAAAAACTAATTGCTGAAACCAACCCGAAGAAGGCCCCGGGTATTGATGGAATTAGTAACAAGATGCTGATGAAGTTGCCTAGTATTGCTATTAGAATCCTCTTGTTCATTTTTAATGGCATTTTACGAGTGGAGTATTATCCACACAGCTGGAAACTTGCCATGGTCAAAATGATTCCAAAGGCGGGTAAAGATCTTACTAAGCCTGAATCATATAGGCCAATAAGTTTGCTGTCAACAATTTCAAAGCTCTTCGAAAAACTGCTCATGACAAAATTATCCCCAATTCTAGCTGAGAATGGGTGCATACCGGACCATCAATTTGGGTTTAGAAGTCAGCATAGCACCATTGAACAATGTCATAGATTGGTACATTTTATAAGAAGAGCATTTGAAGAAAAGAAGTACTGTTCTTCCCTCTTTATTGATGTTTCTCAGGCATTTGATAAAGTGTGGCATGAGGGCCTGATTTTGAAATTGAGGACATATCTACCAATGAACATTGTGAATCTATTGGAAAGTTACATTCTTGCCCGGAAGTTCACTGTCGTGGAAGGAGACTTCATGAGTGTGCCCGAAACTATCTCATCCGGTGTGCCACAGGGTAGTATACTGGGACCAGTTTTATATTTGATTTATACCTGTGATATGCCTCTGAGCAGTAATATCTTCACTTCTACATTTGCCGATGATACAGCCTGCCTTAGTATGCATGAAAACCCTCACGAGGCATCCCGATATCTTCAGAATCATATTAGCCTGTTGGAACTATGGTTGAACTTATGGAGAATAAAAGTAAATGAACAAAAGTGTGTTCATGTCACATTTACTCTACGAAGAGACACTTGTTCCCCCATTCGAATCAACAATCAAGTTGTTCCTCAACATTCACAGGTGAAATACCTTGGTATTCACCTCGACCGACGCCTTACATGGAAACACCACATTGACTCTAAGCTGACACAAATGAAGCTTAAATTAACCCAGATACATTGGCTGATTGGTAGAAATTCTACCCTCAGTCTAGATTGTAAACTTTTAATATACAAGTCGCTTTTGAAGCCGATATGGTGTTACGGAATTCAGCTATGGGGCACTGCTTCAGCTTCCAATGTAGAGAGAATCCAACGAATGCAAAACAAGATATTAAGGTTAATAACTACGGCTCCATGGTACTTGAAAAATTCTATTTTACATCGTGATTTACATATGCCACTTGTGACCGCTGAAATTGCAAAATATGCTGGAAAATATTTAACAAAACTCGAGTTCCATCCTAATCCCCTTGCTCGTAACATCTTGAACTTTCCTGGACACATCCGCTTAAAAAAGAGGGACACTACGGCATTAATACGCAACTCTCCAGATGAAATTCTTTGAAAATATTTTTTGTGCGTAACATGAATTTTATGTATTATTAATTATTATCACTAAGTTTATGTCCGACACTGGTTGGGCCTAATAATTATTTATATATTTAAGATTTGAACACTTATTGTTAGTTCAGTTATTTGAAGATACAATAAACATATATTAGCGTGAAAAAAAAAATAACATATTGAGGAAATAAAACAGTTGCCTTGTATAAACGTGAATTTGCAAACGAAATGAGAAACATATTAAAAGAATTATCGTGGTAATAGAAATCTGTTTCAAACTTCATAAAACCACAGAACTATGAAAAGAACATGTTGATAGGTGATTTGTAAATTTTACTTTAAAAATTAACTGCCTTATTCATAAAAATTATTGTATGTTTATTAAGGGCTTATTTGACAAATTTCTATGGGATATTTGTCAAATAAACCTTTAACAAATATACAATATTTTTTATGAATAAGGCGGTAAGCATATTCGACAAAGAAAATAAGAAGAAATTGGTTAACAACAGACATCTGCAACAATAAATAATACCCGCGAGCGCACTCGCTGTTTACTATGTATTTTTTAGTCTCGAATACTTTTAAGCACTCGATTTTGATTTTCGAGTTGTTGTTTTCATCGCTCGTTCTTCATACGGAGCGAGCTTCATGCATAAAAACATAGACACTATTTTTTTAACTTGTACCCCTGTTGATTAATAGTAATAGTAATAATAGCAGCTCCATGAATCAGGCTATGAATTGCTCCCTCATTCGCCATATTCTCCGGATTTAGCCCGAGTGACTATTTCTTGTTTCCATTTCTGAAGAAATGGCTAGGCGGTAAGAGATTTGACTCCAACGATGAAATCATCTAACAAACAAATATCTATTTTGATGACATCGAAAAATCTTATTTTTTGGGAAGGATTAAAAAATAGTAGAAATGATGAGCAATAAGCATAGAGCTCAAAGGAGACTATGGTTATGTTTCATTTAAAAAGTAATGGACTTATTGAGACCTCGTATAAGAGCGGAACCCATATCATTGCTGCGGTCTTAAAATTTTATTTGTTCTTTAGTTTCTCTTAAATCAAACTTAAAAAAATATATGTACTTATATGGCAGGAAGCCATCCTTTCATGCATTTTCTGAAAACCGTTATACACAAATAACAAACATATTATGACACTTTTGAGAAAAGTTCATGCTTTGTTGCTAAGTGTAGTGTAATACATTATAAAATCAGGTAATTTAATTTATCAAGAAGAGCAAACAATTAGTTCTTTAGTAACCACACACAATAATCTAGTAGTTGTTACCAAAATAAGTAGACTAATGGCATTTTCATTTCTAAGTGTATTTTTTCCATCAATCTACAAAAAAATTATTTATCGTTTTAATAAAAAAAGTTGACTATACGACATGATTGCGTGCTTTTTCTTTATAACGTTGCGCTTGTAATTTTAATTTTTTTTCTTTGAGAGAGCAAACAATTTTAGACACTGTGTTAGAAAAAGAAAACGCCAAGTCCAAACAATGTGTGGTCTTGTCAACATTAAATTAGAAACGTCACTTAAATAGACAGTATAAACTAGTTATATACTAATTTATATTAACATTACTTTGAAGTAGAAAAATTAAAAAAAGTAAATAAAATATGTTACAATTCTTATAATAATTTTATCAACAAAAGGACAAAATATATTATTTTCATGAACACAAACTGAATATTTCGATGCATTCTACTTACGGTCAAGTCCGCCGATGTACCTCATAGTTATTTCACAATGACCCCAAACAGCTGAAACCACTGGAAACAATTTTTTACCCTTTAAGCCCCTAAACGCAACTCCGAGGTACTGGTTGTCTATAATAAAGCTTAGAGTTCCTTCATCCATATCAAGCGCAACTAAAAATTTATCAGGAACTAAAAAAGCTTCGTCATTTTTAAGTATTGCAGGGTAAGTAATGCCCGCGCAGTTTTTTGAATTATGATATAATTTATTTCTTCCTAAGTCCCAGCCCCAACTTTGATCTGAAGAGCCAACTAGGCTTTGATAGCCTACCGAATGTAGTGGTGCATCAGATGTGGCAACCCCCACAACAGCATGAGTACCTCTTTGTCTTGTTGGCCAATAAATTTCCCATATATGCAATCCTTTAGTCATTCCAATTTTGCCACGTATACAATCAGTACTTTGAGCAACTGGGTGCCTATGGAAAGTAAGTTTGTCGTCTTCTTTTACAAAAATGTTAAGAGATCTGTCTTCGGAATTCCAAGAATGATTAAGTTGAGTTTCTTTATTTGCAGGAGGCATGTCTAATAATATGTCAATACGAGCTGGTTTTATAAAATCAGCTGCTAGTTCCCTTGGTATGACTGTCTTAAAAGGCGTTTGTGTGTCATTTCTGTTAACAGATTTCACACTGCCGCTTATTTTTTGACCCATGTTCATACCACGGCAACTGCGAGACCTTCTTTGATTTTCAATTGCGACTTTATAAGATAATCGCAATCGTTCAAATTCTCGAAGTTCTATTCTCGAAGGAGCAATGCGTGATAATAACGCTGACGTAGAAATATTTGTTAGTCTTCGGCACTTTATATTTAACCTTGCAGAGTTCGTTGTATCACCTTTGGATCTGAAAAGAAATGGTTATATATATATATATATATATATATATATATATATATATATATATATATATATATATATATATATATATATATATATATATATATATATATATATTTATTTATTTATTTATATGTGTGATTTATTAAAATTGTGGCAATAAAATGAAAGTTTTTTCTGATAAAAGATCACTTTTGGTTATTTTCTTTCAGTTTTATCATTACGTAGTTATGCAATATACATACGTAGTTATTCAATATTCTTTTATTTTATTTTTTTTCTTACTAAACACAAATTCTCCATAGATACCAGAATTTTACACGAGAGTTATTCAGTACTTACAAGGTCAACGTTTACCAACAAACTCCTCCTTTATATTAATTTTCATCATAATATATTTAGGAGTCCTTATGGTAGATTAATGTTTTAGTCACTACTACGTCGTTAATGTCTCTGTGCACTATCAATTATGAATAATTCTCTTTTGTTCTGAATTCTGCATAAGCTCACAACTTCCACAAAGAAATAACCTTTAAAGTATTCGTGAGCACTAATCTTATACTGTAGAGATAAATCCTCTTTGTATATCGCTGGCTTAACATGCAAAGGCTCTAAGTCCATATTTTAAAATTTTACAGGAGAGACAAAAAACAACCAAACTTTTCTTTGCGTAAACTTTTTTGAATTCTGTAAACGCAATTTTGTTTGTATTTTTGTTTGTTTTCTATGTGCGTAAACGCAAAATGAAAAAATAAGCATTTGCCGAGATAAACGATTTTTTGGACTTAGAGCTTTTTCTATTGCTTAGTTTGTATTTTTTTATGGACTTAGGTCTTTTTCTTAGAGCTTGTCTTTCATTGTATTTCTTATTTACTACAATGAAAATATTGCACTTTTTTGATTCTTTTCTTGTTTTTATTCAAAAAGCTAATAATATGTAAAAAAGTAAAATTGTTTTGAGTATTGTAGAAAAAGAAACATAATTTATTCAGCAATATGAATAACATTATTATTGCAGTTTAAATTATAGTATTATAAAATTCATTTCAATTTCGATATTAGTATATATGTAAATAATGAAAACAAAAATTATACAGTCTTATTTCAATGCTGTTATAAAAATATTATTAATTTAAACTTGTGTACATACATTTATGTATAAAAGCAAGAGAACTGGCGACAACTATTTTTATTCGTGTGGCAATTCGTCATAAAATTTGTGGTGTTTTATAGGCAAACTCGATTTTAGAAATTGTAAGTCTTCGTACTTTCTGGACGTTATTTGTCTTCTTTCTTGATGAAGTTGGTGTAAATCTGACCACTACAGTGCTACATTTCTATTTATTTTTTGGGGGAGATTTTTCCATTCATCAGGAAATCTAGCTTTAAAATTAATTTCACCATTTGGTGTGTATTGTATTGCTCGAATGTCCGTTACTCTGAGATCGCCTTTTCTACGGCCAGGGCGAATATTTTTGCAAAATTGAACATTGTTAAATTTTTAAAAAAATGAATGATCCAAATAAGTAACATCATAAGGTTCAGGTTTTTTCCTTGCTGCCTTACATATCGCAGTATATTCAGCAGGCACGTCAATATTTCTATTTTTCATGGCTCGTTCAATCGTAGAGTGTACACTATCAGCTTCCATTTGAGTATGACCAATTTCCAATATTTTTTGCTCAATTGTTACTTTATTACTACGTTTATACGCACGTCTTATTTGCAAATAAAAACGAAGAATGTTGCCGTATAACTTTTTTATTGTAACTTATTAACTCTCTTAAACAAGTCGTGAATAACGACACTATTTGCAAATAAAAAGTAAGACGTTGCCACTTCATGAACGTTTTTTGTGTTTTTTATGATCTGGTATACTTTTCAACATATGTTTAAAAAATAAATTGTTTGGTGAATTGTTGGAAGCACAGAATATATTATTTAGCCTATTATTTAGCAAAAAAATACCGAAAAAATGTTAAAAATTAAAACTGAAAATAGCCGCTGTTATTGGAGTGTTGAGGAGACTAAACATCTCCTCGCACTAATGAGAGAACATAAAGTAATGGAACAGCTAGATGGAAAAACCCGGCGCAACAATAATGTGTATGTGATGCTTTCAAATAGTTTGGCAAAAAAAGGCAAGTAGATACATAAGTATATACATAAACAATACATGCGTTTTAATAACTAATTAGTCACCTCTAGGTTTCAACAAAAGAGCCGACCAGGTGAAGTTAAAATTCCGCACATTAAAAAAGGAATTTTTTAACACGAAGCGGAGCAACAATAAAAGTGGCAGTAGTCGGAAAAGTATGGATTATTTTGACGATTTGAACGAGCTCCTCAGTGATCGTCCTGTGGTGGCTTCAGTTGGTATTGACACTACCGAAGACATATCGGAAGACGCCATTATTATTACTGAAAATGATGTCTCTGTGAATGTTGAATATTTGGACGAAAGCTGTAATGATGAAAATGAGTGCAGCACATCTCAGGAAAGCACTGTTGGCCACCACAAAAAAGTCTCAAAGAAAAAGAGTAAGTTGTACTAAAGTAATATTTATCAACATTTCTTTCGACAGATGAAGTCCACAATATTTTATTATAATTTTAGGGAGTCCTCTTCAGATGACATTACTTGAGATTGCTGGTGATATAAAAGAGTCGCAGCAGTCTGTATTAAAAGCAATAAAAGAAGAAAATTAAACATTCATTGCAGAAGAGCGGCGCTTTCAACAGGAATATATTAAAGATATAAGAAATATAATGGAAGAAGATCGCGTAGAAACGCGGAAAATGTTGATGGAAATTCTTAAAAAGTAATAAAGTAACTTCAATAGCAATGAATGATTAATAATCAACCCTAAATTTTTTATATTTCAGGTAAATTTTGTAAGCTGAATACTGATATTGTGCCTTATCTTTTACCCACCACAAAAAGTACAAAATGTGTACATATACATATTTACACACATTCATAGCTCTATATACATATGTTTTCTTTGGTTTAGAAGAAATTATTTTTGTTTTTTCTTTTGGTCTTGAATTTCTAGTCTTTTTATTTTTGTTATATGTATTATATTTAAAAAATATATATATTGAATTACAAATTAATAATTTTAACATGTTTTATTTTCACGGAGAGGAAAGTTCATTTCCAAATAGTGTTTTATATTATCTCTTAATTCTTTGGGGTTAAAACAATCGCCAAGAATAACTTTCGCTGACTTTGTATCATTCGGTTGTGGGTAAAGATATTTGCTTTCTTCATTCTCGTTCCAAGAGTTATAATATCGTTCTTTCTGTTTTTCACAAAAATTGTGAAGAATCGCGCATGCTACTACAACTTTAGGAACTACAGAGGTGGAAATGTCTGTTCGTTTAGAAAGACAGCGCCACCTTCCTTTTAGCCTACCGAAGGCATTTTCAATACATACACGCGCAGAACTCAAATGACAGTTAAACGACTCTTCAGTGCGTGTAAGTGTACCAGTATAAGGCTTTAATAACCATTGGAGTGAAGGATATGCAGGATCACCTACAAGCATCAGTGGTGTGCTTACGTCATTTATTGAAGTTGCGAATGCTGGAATTAGTTGTGATGCATTTTTAAAAATACCAGATTCCTTAAACACCGTTGCGTCGTGAACACTACCCGGAAATTTTATGCTTACGTTTCTGAATCTAGTGGATAGAAATATCACATTTTTATATTTTATAATAAAAAAGTTATATGATTTATTACATGTACTTGTCATCCACAACAGCTTGCATTACCATCGACGGCCATCCTTTGCGGTTTATATAATCTAGATAGCCTTTTGAAGGTGGTAAAATTGGGATATGTGAACCTAAGTGTAAATTCAAAATTAATACGTATGTAATCCTTTTGAATGAAAACAAGCATACTTACCATCAATTGCACCAATTATGTTCGGAATGTGCGATATTTTTTCAAACCTTTTGCTAATTAGGAGGCATTCTTCCAAGTTCGGAAATTTTATGAATTCTTTCGTAAGCTTCAAAATAGCGTCCAGTACGACGTGGAAATATTTGTGGACAGTGGATTTATGTACCCCGAAAACATCTCCTACAACTCGATATTCTGCACATGAAGCTAGCTTATATAAGCAAATCGCAACTTGCTTTTGCGGAGGAACAGGGATAGTAAGATGTAGCTTCTGTTTTGGCAAATGTGGAATAATGAAGCCACACAACGTCATAAATGATGATTTTGTCATACGCATTGGATCTTTAATTAAAGTCCAATATTGATCATTCCTTGGGCGTGCCTTAATCTGTCGTTCTCTGCGATGCTTAATAATAGCACTAGCAATTGATATCAAATAGTCACCTTTAAGATTCTGAAGGATGATTTGATGTCTCCGCTGCCTTCTCCTACGTTCTATCAAAAACTTTTGGTGCATTTTGTTGAGATATTTTTTCAATAATTTTCTTCTTTTTTGCATTAATTGCATTGCCAAAAATATTATTGTTTTTGATTTCGCCATTTTAATTTTTTTTATTAATACTCTTGTAAACATGTGTTTTTTATAGCAGCTTACCAAACAATCATATTTTCGTCATATGGCATCACTAATAATAACATAAGTTCTGTATGCAATTTCCCGTATAAACAGTGAATTAGTTATTTGCAAGTAGTTCTATTTGCAAATAAGACGTGCGTATAAACGTAGTATATGTTTGACTGCTGTATTCAGCAAGGAAGGCATTACTCATCACACAATTGCGGTTTTGATAAGTGCAACTGTCACTATAAAATATTATTTTCACGGGACTATTATTTTTACTGAGAATCTTTTTTTCCACAAAGTAAACCCATATACTTGCAAATTCTTCAACATGTAGTCCACCATCGGCTTCATTCCACAAAAAACCGTAACCTTTTTGATTTTTAAGATTATAAAAAACTAAATTGTGCACCTGCAACTTTGTGCGGTAATATAGGCTGCTAACATGGGATTTTGGAGCCATTAGGACCGCTTGCAGGTCTACTGTAAAAACATATGTTTCCTCGTTTTTGTCTTTACTCTTTTCCTTTCTAGCCTCTTTTTTCTTCTCTTGGTGAAGTGCGTACTCTTCATAAGGGATGTTACCGACTGAATAGCGTGCACATAATTCACATTGATCTTTTTTTTTGGCATAAACAGGGCCAATTTTTTATCATCAAGTGTTTTATAAAATGCTGCTACTGAGAGTGACTGCATGTTCTTCTTTTTGCACCAATCATTTACATAAAAGTCATAGAGTTCCCTTTTTGTGCGCCATTCTGGTAACAGATATTTTTTTTGCGTATCAGCATGACAGTAATGGGATTCCATTGATGGAAGGGCATCCAAAAATGAATAAAGGCATTTCCTTTCATTTGTTAAGTACCCCTTCTTCTGAATAATTTTTTTAGAAACTGTTTCTGAAATTGAATACTTCTTTAACCAATTAAGCACAGCCTTTGCACCTACGTCCAACGTGTTCAAGAAAAACTTTCTGCACACTCGCATTGTTTTGTTTTGTACCTTCAGATAATATTTAAAAGTTAGACTTCTTTTGGATTCATTTATTACTTTTCTATTTCGCGGTCTATTAACTGGAGCTGATTCAATCAAAGTTTTAACGTAAACTTTTTTTCTTCCCAACTCATTTTCCAAAATTCTTTAAAAATATTTTCTCTATCATCGTCATTTATCTCCGCACACTTCATGGCACCGAATTTTTTACATCTGCATCTATCCTTCATATTTCTTGATTCTTTCATCTTTTCATAATTCCAAACATTCCCGTCCTTTACTTTTCCAAAATAACGTTTACCCTTTTCTCTACGAATTCTATTTTTGGCCGAAAACCAAGCTGAATTTTCAACTTGGACTCTTTTTTTGCGAGTATTAGTTTTGGTTGGTAACTCGTATGAATCATCGGAGTCACTATGAAAACCATATGGAACCAGACCTATGATTCCGTCGTCTAACTCAAATCCATAATGGCTTTCAATTGATTGAGTTCCAAAGTTGCTGTTTCCAGTAAATTCCATGGTTGGCGTCTGATAAAATAATCCCCTTTATTATGGTTGTCGACGTCGACGTCACACCAAGTCGACATCAATATACTGGCAATTGTGGGATCGTTATCGAGAACTATTAAATATTATTGACAAGATATTACTACTATTATAGCTTATAAAATTACAATTGGCCATCAATATTAGTTAATTATTGCCTACAAGGAGTTCAGGAACTGCTGTCTTTTTACTGTCGACTTGACGTGACGTCGACGTTGACAACCATAATAAGGGGGAATAATTTAACAATATTTTTGGAGAATTTAAATATATTTTAATATATTTACCTTAAGCACCATAAAATATATAGCCTTATTAAGTTCAGATCTTTTTATAAAAAATAATATTTTAAACTAGTTTTACTCATGTAGAGGTTTTGAAAAGAAAATTATACATAAATTGAAATAATTTTAACAATTAAGAAAATTAACACTGTTAAGTTATACTATCGCTGCAATACTGACTCATTGATATTGAACAAAATTTAGCATACGTTAATTATTATAAAACAGTTATTCGATTTTTTAATACATGTGTTGGAACAATTTGACAGAAATGGTTAAACTGTACTTTTTATAGGGACTTATAGCTTTTTCTTGTTATAAATTGGACTTAGCGCTTTTGCTCATCACTGCAAAACAGCACCAACAAATGAGATAACTGCAATTTTTTTCTTTGTAATCAATGTATTTTTACTTATTGCACATTGCTGCATTAAAATCTCAATTTCTGAAAAAAGTGGACTTAGAGCCTTTGCATGTTAAGCCAGCGATATATACCTTTCTCTTAACATTGTAATGTTTCAAACTTTACGAACGGAATACAAAGCGAAATTCGTAATAATAATTCTTTAAAACAACCACTCAATAATAATAATAATAATAATAATAATAATAATAATAATAATGCCGCAAGGGCATACCAAATGAAAGGTATGACGAGAGTGACGACCTCGCGGGCCCTAGTTAATAAATCCAGGCGCGACGGTACCCATAATGGGCGGCTTCCTGGTCAGTGATGACCCATAGTGGGCAGCTGCTATTTTCTCACGTGCCCTGCGGGATCGTGAGCCCTTCCAAGGGTCAAATGGAACCCATAGTACAAGGAGAAAAGAAATAATGAATCAAGATAATAGTCAAATGCGATTGCCCGAGGAGGGCGCCCCTACTGGAGCTGGTCCTGGGACGGGGGCCAATGCGAGCGACCAGCGATCGGGAGACAGTCGACGACCCGATCGGGGAAACCCCGAAACGCAGTCGGTAACAGAAAGTAGTCAAACAACAACTAGACCTCCACCTACCGAGAGTGCTACTCAAGGAATACCTGAGCTCACTCAGCTAGGGCTGCCACGGCGTAGAATCAAATGGACCCATGAAATGAACGTGTCCGTATTAAAAGCCTACTTTAAGGCAACACGCAATGAAAATATAACAGGTTATAGGCAGCAAATGCACGATTATTTTATAGAAAAAAACCCTCATCTAAGTCAGATAACACAACAAAATCTAGCCGATAGGAGAGCCACCATATTTAGAAACAATCTGATACCTTCAACATTAAGGGAACAAATACGGTTAAGTGTAATTAACAACGAAAATCAACACAGCACCCAGCAACCGCCAGAAATGTTGCAAGATACCCAGCAAATGCAAGTAACGCAAGCAGCACCAATCCAAATAGAACACAGCAGTAATGAACCACACCACACACAAATAGGAGCTAACTACGAAGCAGAACACCAACTATAAATCACTTCATAAACACAACAAACCAACAGAACGAAGAAACAATAGAAATACTAAAGGCCATTTTCAACGAAGCAAAAATCAAATTCATGGAAATAGACGAGAAATATAGACCATTCATCCCAAAACAAAAACCGAACAAGAAATTCTATCGAATCACATCTATGATCAACGAAGAACTACTACCAGCAGAAATAACCCCAAATAGTGATTACAATCACATACTAGGATTAATGTACTGCAGTGCGTATACAATAACCCAATCAATCAAATCTCATAAATACAACACATGTCAAAGTGGGAATAACCATAGTGAACCGAAACAAATAAGTAACAAATCATCGGGAAAAACACGAGACCCACGCCCGGGATGGCAAAGACGACTACAACAGAAAATAGACGAAATCAGATCTGGGATTTCTTACTGGATATAATACAAACAGAACCGGCAGGAAAACCAAGGAAAAACTTCGCAAAATAAAACGTAGACACATAGTGCACACACAATTCGACCCACTGAACCACACAATAGAACAGCTAAGAGATACAGTAAAACAAAAACTAATGAAATACACAGAAAGAATGCGAATATACACAAAAAGTTACAACAGAGCAAAACATAACAAAATTTTCCAAACAGAAGAGAAACGTTTCTAGAGCATGTTAACAAAACCACCCGAAAGCACAACAAACCCGAGCAACAGCCCCAGTATAGAAGAAATCGAAAACTTCTGGAAAGCAATATGGAGCAAAAGAGAAAAACACAATCCAACACCAACATGGATGGAGTCTGTTCTCGAAAAAATGCTCACGAACACACCAATGGCCACAACAGTTATCACCCAAGATGTGTTTGAAAAAGCAATACGCAAACTCCATAATTGGAAACAGCCAGGAAATGACAAGATACATAACTACTATTACAAGTATCTTACAACACTCCATAGCCACTTAATCAGAGTATTCAACGATATGATAACCAACCCAAATAATATTTCACATGGGATGTGCAGTGGCGTAACTTACCTGAAACCAAAAGTTCGTAATCCGACATCACCCTCCCAGTTTAGACCAATAACATGTCTGAACACAGGGTATAAAATCCTAACCTCCTGTATCGCAATAACAATTAGCGAGTACTGCGAGAATAACAAAATTCTCGCAGAAGAACAGAAAGGATGTCGACAAGGGACAAAGGGTTGTAAGGACCAATTAATAATTGATAGTGTAATAACTAAGCAGGCAATAAGAAACAAAAGAAATATGTATGCGGCTTTCATAGACTATCAAAAAGCCTACGACTCTGTCCCTCATTCCTGGCTGCTAGAAATCCTGGGAATATATAAAATAGACCCTAAGTTAATAAAATGTATCGCAACTTTAATGAAACGTTGGGAGACTACATTGCACTTACAAAATGAAGGCAATAATATAACATCTAAGCCAATTAAAGTGCTACGTGGTATATACCAGGGCGACTCTCTAAGCCCTTTATTATTCTGCTTAGCTCTAAACCCCCTTTCCCAGCTACTTCAACAAAGTCAATACGGTTATAAATTAGGATCTGATGCCGATAGAATTTCACACTGTTTCTATATGGATGACTTAAAACTTTACGCCAGTACGAAACAGAACAGAGATGATCTCATGAAAATAGTTGAAATGTTTTCACTAGACATAAAAATGAAATTCGGAATCGACAAATGTAAAACACAAAATATTAACAAAGGAAAACACACAACATCAGCAAATTTTATAACCTCTGAAAATGAAGAAATAACATCAATGCAAGAAAATGAACATTATAAGTATCTAGGCATTAAACAACACATCACAATCGACCACAGAAAACATAAGGAAGATATTAGCAGGGAATTCATCCATAGAGTAAATACAATATGCAAGAGCAAGCTAAATGGCCTAAACGTGTCGAAAGCAATTAACACATTTGCCATTCCGTTACTTACGTACACCTTCGGTATTATCACTTGGTCAGATACAGATTTAAATAATTTGGACATGAAAATCAGAACAACACTAACAAAAAACAAATACCACCACCCAAAAGCCTCAATAGAAAGGGTTAATATACCAAGGAAACTCGGAGGAAGAGGAATAATAAATATAAAATTACTTCACGAACGTCAGCGGAAAAAACTAATTGAATATTTTACAACCAAATCAAGAATCTCATCGCTATACAGAGAAGTAATACAAGCCGACGATAACATCACACCACTTAACCTCAAAAACAGAAAGAATCTCCAACCCACTGCAATAGAAAGCTTCATCCGAAATTGGAAATCGAAACCACTACACGGAAAATACGCTAATATGATTTCTCAGATATATGTAGATACAGCGAAAACCAACAACTGGCTACTACATAGCAAAATCTTTGCCGAAACTGAAGGATTCATAATAGCCATCCAGGATGGAGTTATAACACACAAAAAACTACATGAAATACATAGTCCAAGATCACACAATAACAGATGACCACTGTCGGAGATGTGGTGTAACACCCGAAACTATCCCTCACTTACTCAACAGTTGCACAACACTACTCTCAAACCACTACAAACAAAGACACGACTTAATTGGCAAAATAGTTTACATAGAAATTATAAAACAACTACAAATAAAAGAACACACAACAAATTATTACAAATACCAACCCAAACCAATAATTCAAAATAGCCAATACACAATATATTGGGACAGGTCAATTCTAATCCATAACCCACCAGATACTAATATACCCAATAGACCGGACATGATAATAATA